>VXAC01007009.1:507655-549565 GCA_013399225.1 Rhipidura dahli
CGGCGCCCGGGGCCGCGCGGGGCTGGCGGCGCTCCCGGCCCCGCCCCGGGGCTGCCGCTGCTTCTGCTGCGGGCGGGGTGGGGGAGCCTTCGCCGGGCGTCTCGGCCCTGTGGGAGCCGAGAGAGCGGGGCCCCTTCCCGCTCTGCAGCTGCGGTTCAGCCCGGCACTCCCTCCCAGGTTTCTGGGTCTTGCAGCCGGAACCGGAGGTTTGCGTCATGTGCCACCTGGAGCCGTGCAGCGTGGCCTGTGGACCTTGGCGATAAGGTTCCCCCAGAGTCCGCCGAGCTCTGTGCCTCGTTGTCAGGAAGGGTTTTGCTGCCAGTAATTTTTTTTTTTTCTTTTGTTTTTTTTGATAGCTTGTAAAAGTGAAACGACGAGAACGCATGAGAAGCTTAAATGTCCTTAGTTGAGTTGGTAGCTCTCTGTTTCTTCCTTCCCCACTTTTTCCGCAATCTCAACACCGGAGTAATGAAATTTAAACCAGAGATAGATATAAGAGCTCTAATGCTGTGAATTTTAAAAGGAGTTTTAAGAAATGTTCTGCCATTTCCTGATGTTTTTTAAATTGTGGAGCTTAACACGTACAGTACATTTGTTACATAGTTGTCTGCTGTAGAAAGGACAGAAAGGATCTAAAAAATTACTTGTGCCTTTTATCTCCTTATTTCTGGCTTGGGGTTTTTTTGCCTCTTAGTTTTGTTTTCCTTTGGAGGCTTCAGCACACAGTAATCTGAGGATGTGTTCCCTGTCTTACTGCTAGAAATCGAATCTTCACCTATCCATATCACATTATACTCTCAGAGTATAAAAAAATGGCTTGTGAAAGGGTTTTTGGAAGTTATATGCCTCACTTCCTTCATGCTTATGTCGAGGATCAGTGATTTAAAGATACTTTCTCGTTGTGCTAGATGGATTGCTAAAACCAGAAGGAGTTATAAGAGTTCTAATGCTGTGATTGCCAAAATGAATTTTAAGAAATACTTTGCTGTTTCCTACCCTTTAACCTGGGGACCTTGACACATGCAGTAGCTTTCTAAGTAGATCAAGGTCAGTGGTAGTTTTTCAGCTGCTCTTCTGCTCACTTGCTTGCAAAATAGTATTTGGCTTTGACTGAAGCTAGTACTTGGATTAGAAACAAAAGTCACTAAATGTGAAAGGTACGTTAGCTTGGAAACTGTAATGTTTCCATGGTGATGGGAATATAAGAAATCCAAAATATTTTAGAGCTGTAGACTCCTGCTCTTCCAGAAGACTGAATCTTCAGCAGTCAGTGCAGTTAACATGAGGTCACTTCCTGCTTCTGCTGTTACTCTAAAGCAAGTCAAAGTTTTTCTTCTGGAGATTGGCTGTGTAGAAGATCCCAGCACAGGGCTCTAAAAGCAGCTTTATTCTCAGCTGTTCAGTGAAAAGGGGTCTGTACCTTTGGCAGAGCTTGCTCACAAGGTCTTCCTATTTGGAGTAATATAACTGCATTTCACATAGAGTATAGGAATTAGGTAAACTACTAATTAGGCTCTGTGTGTCTTAAAGCCAGGACTGGGAACATGGGAGGACTGCTTATCTGTTCTGGTCCATTTCTGGTCTACCTTAATAATCCCAGAATCTCCTGATGACACAATAGGACAAAATTGCCTTCACTTAGCTGAGTCCCTCTTTCCCCAAACAAATTCTCATTTTAAAACCCTAAAGTAGTTCTCTGGAAAGGTACACGTATTTTGTGTACGAAGATTGCTGTGGCTTTGAAGCTGACAATTTTACTGTTACAAGAACACTGCTCAGGAAACAAGACTATAAAAGTGGTTGTGAATGTGAAAAAGTCAAATGTACCATTATTAATCTTTGTCATAAATCCACTGTAAGCTATTCCAAATGTTCTTTTTTGTTTGACTGATGAAATAAGTGATGGAAAAGTAAATTTAAAGCTTTGTGTGCATTCAAGCTGTCATGAAAGCCTACCCTTAGTGAAAGGGAGAGGTCTTGCCCTTGTATTGCCCTGGTCATGATGGCACAGTCCTGTTCTGTACTTTGTTGTTCCTTGACTTCCTGGTGTGTTTTTGCTGAGATGATTTGGTTTTCTTTCACCTGAGTGACTTTTTGCTGGGGCATTTCTTAGCTGTTTTAGTGAGTTAAAGGCAGCTCTCAGGTGCATCCCAGGTGACAGACACACACTGTTAGGGAATGAGGGCACGCAATCCTTTTCCCTCTTGGCAGCGGGGCACGCAGTTTGGTTTCTTCTGGAACTGTACCTTCACCGTCAGGCTTTTTTGTGTTATGTTGTTCTTTTCCACTTTGGTTGCAGAGAAGGTGATATCTTGTGTTTTTCTCTTACAGGAAGAGGACGATTGGAAGGAGTTTGAGCAAAAGGAAGAAATTGATTATAGTGGTCTTAGAGTTCAGTCCATGCAAATAAGGTACTACTTTTTCTTATTTTTTTTCTTCAGTATAATCATTACCAATATCTAAAAAGAATGAGTTTTTTCTTCAGAGCTGTTCCCATGGAGTCCAGTTAAAGACGGTTTGATATGTTTCTGATAGTACACAAGTTTGCTACTGGATAACTTAAATTTGACTGGTCTCTGCCAATATTCTTTTTATTTTCCTAATCTCTATTCATACTCTAGATCTATCTGTTTTGCTTGGGACTCAGGATTTTTTTATTACAAATGCTTAACATTCCCATCCATAAAGATAGTCAAGTAGGAATTTCTCAGAGGAGTGCAGATGGTAATTCCCACTGACTCATTTGACCACTGTAAGGGTATCTGACTCAATCTACTCAGTATCTTCAGTTGGGGAACAAATTCCTGAACCACTGCATTTGTATTTCAAAAAAACCAAAAGTACAGTTGGTAAAAGTAGTGTCCTGCGATAAGGTTGCACAGGATTGTGTTTATGAATCTAATCCACGATTCCTTGTTCATTTTTTCGTTAGACTTTTCCTCTTGTCTGGTGCAGAGTCTACTGTTGTCTGTCCTGGTTAAGAAAAATGTTTTGTCAGATCAGAAAAAGGGTTTTGTGACCTCAGTTGTAGACTGAGAATGTCAGATAATCTTCATTGTCCAGATACTGACATTATTCAAAATAATGTCGTCTTAAAATCAACCTACCTGTAACCAGTGCAATAGATGCTTTCTTCACTGTTTGAGCAGGTCTGACATCTTCGGAATTATTTACTTTTTTGGATCACAGCATTCCCCCCACTCCTTTCAGTTAACTAGTCCTTTTAGGCTATTTGCATGAATTTGTCCCACAAGCTGTCCATGGCATTGAAGTGTCACAGTGGATAATCACATGTCTGATTAGACAACCAGCGGGCTGCAGCTTCACTGACTGCTGGTCCTGTTTGACAGAAAAGCCTCTAATTTGGTTTTCCAGACAAAGGCCAGCATTCCAAATACTTTTCATGCTGTGGCATATTTTCAGGCATGTGGAAGTTTCTGCCACAGAATTTTGTAACCACTCAATTAGTGGATTCAAGGGAAGAGTGGAGAAGTAAATGGAAAAGAAGAACCTACTAGAGGTTATAAATTATCCATCTCTGGAGATGTCTTTGCTGAAACAAAGATACAGAGTGTCTGGAGGGGATGGAATGCTGCCTGTGCTTGCTCTGTTGTAGTTAAATCTGTAGATACTGCTTCTAACTGTCATTTAAAAAAAGGTATTGATGTGTTTAGGCCCTTGGACCACCTTACTATGATTGTTACTGTGTTTGGATAAACAGTGAAAGGGCATTTAAAGGCCTTTTATTCTGTTCTCTGATCCTTACTTTCAGAGAAGCCTTATACAGATCATGATTAGTAGGATTTGGTGTATTATGAACTACTGAATTCACACATTGCTGCTGTTGAGATCAAGTGTCTTGATTCTTTTCAACAGCCTCACCCTCCACATCTGCCCCATCATATCACACAGCTTTCTGTAGTAGCTTTGACCAGCAAATTATTTTGGGTGTCTGGCTACATCTATGCAAAATAAAATAGTCTGAATAAAATAAAGCCAAGTTTTTGCATTTGGTCTATCTTTGAAAAAAATTACATTTTTGTCTCTTGTGCTTTTTTTTTGATTGCCTGCTTTAAAAACACAGATTGGACTTTGTTTGTAGATTGTATGTTGCCCATACATACAAGAGTGTTTCTTAGGGGTTGTGGTTATAGGAAAAGTGAGCTCAGGACTTGCTTTCTTTCACCACTACTCCACTATTCCTCTTGACTAAAGCATTTTATGGAAGCTGGACTTGTAGACCTTTCCTGCTTTATCTTCTCATCCCTTCCAAATGCATGACTTTCTTACTAAGAGAAAAACCTTTACATTCCAAATAAGATACCAATTTCTTTGATCACATAGTTCAAGTTGATTTTTTAAAAAATTCTTTTAGGAGTTTTTTTCTTCTCAGTTGCCAAGTTATGTAGCAGCATGCCAGAAATTGTTCAGCTGGAATTGCTAGTACAGTGATTACAGAACTAATGTAGTCTGGTTTAATTTAGTATCTTCAGTAGAGCAGCCATGAAGTCTTTTCTTATGAGGATTATGTAATCTCTGGCAAATCTTAAATCTCTTTTTCTAAGGTGCTACTGATCATTTATCTCTTATAGTGAAAAAGAAGATGATGAAAGTGAAAAAAGAGAAGAACCCGGTGACAACTGGGAAGAGACTGGTGGTGGTGGTGGTGTAGACAGATCATCTGGTCCTTGGAACAAGTCAGCTCCTCCACCAGCCCCTGTTGTTGAACCAACTGGTAAATTTACTCAGATTTGTTTTGTCCAGTTACACATGCATCGGGTTGAATTAAGCTGCTTAGTGAATAGAGCTCAAGGAATAGTTCCTGTTCAGGCATCCTCTAATGAACTAATGGCGTGCTCGGCATGCTAGCCATCAAGGAAATCTTCCTGTCAAAGGATCTGAGGAAGAGAATTGAATTTAAAGTATCTGTCAGATACTTTAAAACACAAGTGGAAGGGTTTTTTTAATTTTCAAAGTGATGGGAAGAAGCATTCTGCCTTTGCAGGAGATCCCTCTGTATTGCAGTCTGTAAAATACCTGTTGGAAGCATTTATGTTGATCTAAAAATGCTGCTTTAACATTTCAGTGGATGTTCAGCTGGTATCTGACCTATTGTGGCAGTTAATAGCATGTTTTTCAAATCAGTTCCTGAGTACTGAGAACATGGCGTTGCAAGATTGAGTCTTTAACTACCATAGGACTTTTCAAATTACAGTTTATTAAGATCAGTGGAGATAAACTACTTACTTAGCATCTTCTGAGTTCAGAATATTCTTTTCCACTGAGAAATTAATTGAAAAATAGCCTGTTGTGTTCTTTCTTGTTTGTAAAGGAGGTAAAGCTAATTCGTGTTACTTCATCTTAGATTTTAAATGCAAACTATTTGTACAATCCCCTCTGCATCTGGAGAGGTGTTTTAAATAAGATTTGGCAACTATCTAGTTATGTGTTTAAATCTGTTTTAAATTGTTGCTAATAAATTGCAAATGAGAAACATGAAGTCCTCATTAGTAGTTTGGATTCCCTAAACTTTGTGAGGTAATATGCTGGAGCCACCTTTCAATTTGACTGAGTATAGGTTAAGTTAGGTGACACCTGATTTCCTGCCTTGTCTAAAATACTTGCTTCCAAAGCTTAAAAGGTGGAAAAACATACTTGTAAGATTCTTTTCATTTTTTTCTTTGTGGAGTTCTGTGTGTGTGTTGGTTGTTTTGGGTTGTTTTTTTTTCAGCTACGAATGCAAACTTGTTGTCATGTGTGAATCTTGTACTTTTACCCAGTTACAGAAACTCCAGAACCAGTGCAGACTGGTGGCGTGTACCGGCCGCCTGGCGCCAGGGAGGGCGGGCGGCCACGGAGGGCACAGCAAGGACCACCAGAGATCTACAGTGACACGCAGTTCCCCTCGCTGCAGTCCACCGCCAAGCTCGTAGACAGTCGAAAGTAAGTGCATTCCACTGGTTCTCTGAGAGACATTTCCAGCTGCCATCTCTCAGTTCTTACTTTGTCCTAGTGCTTAAGCCTGAATCTTTCAATAGAGGAAAGAAATAACTAAGAGGCAGTAAATGTATTTTCCAGTTCTGCTCCTGTGAAATAATTTTCACAGGATGTGGCCCAGTGAGATAACCAGACAAGACTGCCAGTTATGTTATCTTTGATGGCTGAAGGATTTCCCTGAATATTTCTGCTACTGACAGCGTCTGGTTCCCTCAGACACTAGCTATGGTGAGGCTGTGTTCCTTCCTTCAGCAGACAGGTGTAGGAAATCCTGAGCATGTGACCTTCTTGTTAGAGATGTGAAGGTGGTTTAACTGGAGGAATGGAGTTTAATGCAAATACAAATAGATGCACTGGCTGTCTGAGCTGTAATTTACAGTGACAAGCTCCCCCAATTTTGCTGAAGTGTTTTGTATTATGTGTTGCTGAAGACTTCAGTCTCACCCTATTTTTGAATCCTTATCTTTCTATAACCTTATTTCTGGTAGAAGAGGTGGCTAGGCCAATACCTAATTCACTTGGGGGATTTTGGGTGTTTTTTGTTATTGGGGTTTTTATCCCTCCTGCTTGTTATGCTACTGTTTAATACAGTTTAGGAGACGCTTCGTTTCCTCTGTGTATTTTTTGGTGTGGAAAAGGAGACATGCTGTCATTGATGCTTTGTGATTTGAATGGTGTAAACCAAGAGGAAATTCTGAATGAACATTCTAGAAAGTGACTTCTGCTTTCTAGAACCTATTTTTCATAAATGCACTTAAATTTACTTTGAGAATGTTAATCTAAACTGTACTGGATGATGATCTTGTTTTGGAGATAAGGTTTTAAAAGATTTGCTTGGGAATGTTTAGGTATTATGGTAAACTTTAGATCTTAGCGTTTGTTCTGTGTTCATAATGTTTTTGTTGGGATGGGGTGGAAGTGGACTAGAAATTCACAATTCACAAATTAGTGATAAGATATTTACTGATAACATTTATTTTCCCATAGGGATAAAGAAATGGAGAAGAGCTTTGAAGTAGTAAAATACAAAACTAGAGGTAGGGATGAGGTCTCAAAAAACCAGGCACTTAAACTTCAGCTAGACAACCAGTATGCTGTGCTTGGGGATCAGTAGAGCTGCACACACAGTACAATTAAGGAATGCTTTTTTGGTAACCCTTCTACTAAGGTAACTAAACTACAGCTAACAGCTATGATGAACATGCCACCTTATTTCTGCTGGATCTACTGCAGCAAGTGCAGACTACTTTGGCGTAAGTGATTGGTTCTCCTGCACTATGGAAGCATAAAATGTTGCAACTTCTCCATTGGATATGGGGCAAATTAATGTAAATGATTGAACAAGAGTCATCAGTGTTCTTTAATTGCTCAGAAAGATACCTACAGCCAGTGGTCATTTCAAAATCTTTTTATGTTCAGATACTGAGCCTTCGTAAAGGTTGACTACCTCAGACTTGATGCACTCATTGTGGACACCATGTGGATCACAACTTCTGGAAGAGAAGGTTACAGCTGTTTTAGTGGCCATCTGAAACTTGAAACCAGCTCTACTGGATTCCTGTCAGAAATCCTGCAGAAGTCAGCCATTTGGTTCCAATTTGCTATAACAAAGATTTAAGTGACCTTAATGACAAACGTGTTCGTTCCCCTTCTGAGGAATCCTGTCACGTGTAGCCATAGCCTACTAGAGACTTCTGGAGCGTCCCATACCACTCATACTATCCAAGTACAACAGAGCTGTAGTTTGTTTACCTTTCTAGAGTGCTGTACGGAAGTAACTGCAGAACAAATTAAAACTCATTCAGTATCAGATTTCAGGAATAATGGGTTTGAATAGTTTGTTTGCATTAGCCATTTTTAAAGTTGTCTGTTTAAGTATTTTTTTTTCTATTACCCACAAAAAAAATGCCTGCCTTGTTTCTGATATCAATTTGCAGTATATTTAAACAATGCTAAGATGTTGTAGTAAAATAGGGTTTATTTTGGTTTTTGTCATGAAGTTTGTCTTTCTCACCCTAAAGCACTAAGACTTAGTTTTGATCTGACACAGAGGTATCCAGACTCCCAACTACAGTCTTCAGAATTTGTCCTTTAAAAATGAGACATGTGGCAGTAGGGATACTAGATAAAAATATCTTCTGTCAAAAACAATTACTTGTTTGTTGAGGAGTGATGCTTACTTGATAAACAGAATAACGTAATATGCAGAGAGATAACTAAAGCTGGTAAGCCTGATTTGTTTGGCTACTTCTGTGAAGCATGCAGCTCTCTGAGGCAGCAATCCTCCAAGTATAACTCATAAATGGTGTTTATTCACAGTCAGAAAGTTTAGCAATGATGGAAGGCAGTGACTTGAAGTTACTTAATTTAGTGGAAGTAGGCAAAATGGCACTGGTACACTAGGAATATAGGATATTGCCTGTAACTGTTTCAGTGAACCAAACCTGTCAAATACCAGAAGTATTCTGCTGTAACTGTTTTTCTCTTCTCTGAATTTTTACACCAGAAGCAAAAAGAAGTACAATAATGGTGTGCTCCAGTGTTGAGGTTTCTCAGAGTAAATGCCAAAAAATAGACCCAACATCCATAAGAGTTGCCAATGGCAAGAAAAACAAGGGAGCAAAACAAAACTTGCTTACATGTGTGGGAGTACTATGTGTGTGCAGAAGATAAGGGTAGTTCAGGAATCACCCAGTTGGGTTCCCTTTGACTAACTGCTGACTTGCTTTAAATTTACTTCTCTGAGGCCAATGCAGATTTTGCTGTTGACTTCAGTTGGGCTGGGGTTTCACCTGGTTCTTTCGTGCACAGACTAAAACTGGCCTTGCCCTTGCAGAGTTAACTGTCTATAAAAATTCTGCTAGAAGCTGCTATTAAAGAGAGGGCTCAAGAGACTATTCCTAAAGTTGGAGACTTCATTTGGAATCAGAACCCCACTGAAAGACTGATACCAATACCTTGGACTCTGAGCCATGTATCTTCCTTGAAAATCCATTGTTGCCAGGAAAAACGTTGTTGTCACAATTTCTGTGGAATTCATGGTAAATGGACATGTCACTTGATGGGGTAGAGATGTGAAGTCTTAAAATGCTTTTTCTGATGCTCTAAAGAGATTGAGGTCATTAATGCACATGAATAGAGTTTTAGTCTCCTGTGTGAAGGGTAGATGAGACTGTCCATTGTACCACCTTTATCTGAGGTTTTTGGGCACGAATTCTGGCAGTTCAAGAAAACCCTGTAAAAGTTTTGAATCAAATAAAGTGGTAATATACACGGACCCTGGAGTCTAGTGAGTCTTTACGTTTTAGTTTGAGCTCATGACCGTACAATAGCAGAGGATACAGAGCATTTGGATTTCTTAAGGGATAGGCCAAGGAGTGGGCAGTTGTCCTTATGGTCAGGTGGGCTCTATTTCAGAGCTTATAGCAGAGCATATTAATAAAACTTTTATTTATACTTAAAAGCTTAGTTTGCTGTTTGGCACAGTGTCTTTGTACTCCCACCATATAGGACTTATTTGAGATGGTGAGCTGAGTATGAATGAAGATTTGATTTGCTTTTCACTTAGAAGTACCTCTGCTAAATTAAAGAATGGGGAAGAAAAACCCAGCCTCTGGATGGCTGCTATCACTGGAGCCCATCAGGTACTGATAACTAACGGTGTTCCTTTGGGGGCTTCTCTAAAGCATATCATTCCAGTTTCTTTCTGGAGGCATAAGGGAAAAAAAATCAGAAATGCAGCAGATTTCCATAGTACAGAATGTTAAACTGTTTTATAAGAAGTGTTTCTCGTGTTAAGTATAGCTGCCAGCAACTATCAAAATGCCAGTTGTCAGTATCTTCCTTGTACCAAGTAATTGTTCTGCATGCCTGAAATTTTGAAAGTCAGTCCTCTGTGGAAGCTTGGTATGCTTTGGAGACTCTGAAGTCCAACTTTATCTGGTTTGTTGTTGCATTCATTCGAGGCATGCTAAGAATGTCCTTTTCATTCCTTCAAAATGCTCGTTGAAGGCATATTCCATAAATGAAGGGTTGTCAGTTGTAGAAATGAGATCCTTGATGCCAGTCAGTTAATTGCAGTTGTGTGCTGCTTCAGGGACTCCCTGGCCTGTGACATGCTTTTATGGTGGGTTGCTTGTTAATTCCCAGTTTAAAGGTTTTTATTTCTTTGGCTTACAATAAAACACAGCCATGAAGTTACCAACTTGCTGGTAAAACGCTGAAATGTCCAGTGCTTACTGGGAAAAGAACAGTTTGGATTTGTGTTTCTCAATGATGCAGTCTATATTTAAGGATGTTAAAATGCTAAAAACTAGGTAACTTTAATAAAGTTGGACTTCCCAAATGCCTACTGTAGGTATCTGGAATCTGTGTTTACTTGAGCTGACGATAAATGTAGGAGAGGATTAGTTTTGCCCCTCCCCATCTCTCCCAGTTTAGCTGTGTCATGTTTAATCTTATATTAAGAGGAATTGACAACTAAAAGTGACTGTCTCCTGTTACTTCAGTTTTGTAGCTAGCTTTAGCAGTCATGTCCACAGTAACTTAGCTGAATTTTTAATGGTACAAATTGTGCTAGAGGCCTGACACCACAGGAAATGGGGCTTTTGGTATTTGACTGCATCTGTCAGCTCTTGGAAGCTTTCAACGCACTGTGGCTGAGACCCCTGTGCTGTTCAGGTCAAGTAAACACAATATAAATTTGATTGGGCTGCACATCTTAGAGTTTGCTTATCAGAGCTTCTGCAATAGTTTAGTTTTTGCCTAATTTCTGCCTGGTTGAGCAGTTTTAAACTTGTTTGTGGTTTTCTGTCAAATACCCTAAGTAAAATGGAGCGGGGATTTATACAGCTTCATGTGCTTAAATAAGGTTGCTTACTTACAAGGTAGTAATGTTATTCTTTCCAGTATTGACATGGTCAGAAATTTATACCTCAGTAGCCCAAGTAACTAAATTATACCAAAACCACCTTGAGTACTATAAAATCTTTATGAACACCCACAGTCCAGGTTTTGTTGCCTGACTGTAACTTAGTTCCCAAATTCTCTCTCCCTGTTTTCAGCTTTTAATGTTACATCTTGTATTGAATGATAAATAAGGGCTTTTATTTGGCAGTATAAGAAAATAATATGTGTACTTAAACTTCAGATATACAAATTAGGTATGTACACAGGGGAGGAAATCTGACATATTTGCAGATAAACTCTTCAGAAAAAGTTAAAAAGACAGCTTGTCTGCACTGAGGTTAATATGAGAGCCTGCAAGCTCTAGCAGATGGAGGAAGTAATGACCACAGAAAACAGGACTGAGGAATCTTAAGTATTGTGTATCTAAAGTTTGGCTTCTCAGGCATCACCTGTAGTTCCACCATGTTCTGTTTGAAGTGAAATGAAGCAGGAAGGAAGATTAATGAATAAATTAATCAGGGAGCATGGAAATGATGCAAATAAAACCTAGGTGCTACAAGAAGAGAGGGATTAGGAGGGCTGTTTTCTAAATGATAGCATTAAGTGCAGAGCCTGAGGCAGAGAGTGGAGTGTTAAGGTGTTGAATAGTACAAGTGCTGTGTGGGTAGGTACTGCTTGCACAAGTGACAGATTCATCTGACTTTAAATCAGCAAAACTGTTCAGTACTTGGGGAAGGAACTCCTTTTTATTTTTTCCTTTCAACAATTTGGAAGAATCTGTTCAGGGAGAAGGTAGAATTTTGCGTAGGAATGAAGCCTAATATATGACCTAAAGAGAGAACTGAGTACAAATTTCAAGATGGCTCAACAATCCTCTTAGGAGGTGACTTGGGTATTTAAGAAAATTATTTTTCACTTCTGCATGATAAAAGGCTGAGACATTTTTTCAAATAGCTATGAAGACTTTTTGTGGTGAAGTGTCTTCTAAATGGTACATACATCGTGCGTTTATTTTCACCATGGGTTTCTTCTGCTTAAGAGTATGTGTTGATGCAGCAAGGTTTGTGAAGTTCAGTGTTCACTTCAGTGAAGTTCTGCTTAGCCAGAATACAAATACTAAAAACAAATCACAGTATTGAGTCACCAGGAAAAGCAGTGTGTCTGGAATACTGGATAGGAAAGTATCATCTAAACCAACTGTGTGCACTGAAAAGAAGCCAAGCCTGTTTCGTAGCAAGAGCATGGGAAGCATGGGACCAAGAGAGTGGGATTTGGCCTTGGTTTTCTACTGAGCTGCTGTGTTCAAGTAATTTAATTTCACTTTGCCTCAGTTTCCCCAGCTGTACCAAAAAAACCAACAACCTACCTCACAGGGGTGTTGTGAGGCCAAAGCTGTTCTTTGTCAAGGGCTGGGGATGATGGAAGGTTCTACAGAGGACTAAAAATCTTTATTAAAAGATCTTTATATTAGCTTTTATTGTAGTGTTTTAATACTATTTTGGCAAAGGCTTATTTCTATGGAATGTAATATACGTCCTATTTAAGTATTATGTAATTAGACTTATTTTAGTATGTATGGGTAAGGAAAAAGTTCAGGCTGAGCACTCTTAACTGGTATTTCCTCTCTTCAATTATCTGTGCAACCCAAATGGCATATTAATATGAGGCTCTTTGTTTTTATGTGGAACATACTAAAATCAATATTGCTATATTTTGTAAAACCCCATGACTGAAATAAAATCCTGCTCACAGTTGATAGCCATCTCCTATAATGTGGCTGTTTTAAAGTTTGTTCAAATCATGTGAACCAGAAATGTTCACTCCTGATGCTGTGGTATTTTGTCATAGGAATGTATTATTCTTCTCCTCTCCGTGTGTACACAGCTTTTTCCTGCTCTTTATTCTTTCCCTTATTTAAGTTGAAGTGGCATGCAGCTACAAGGCAAATGGGGAGAGAGAACAATCTTCAAAACTTGTAAAAACTGGTATTAAGGCAAACAGTAGAGGAAGGGAATGAACAAAAGGGAAATAGTGGGCCATGGAGGGTTTTTTATGAAATAATAAAGGGAAGAAATTATCAAAAACTAGGGCTGAGTGGGGTAAGCAGAAGGGATAGGTAAGAGGAAGGAGATTACCCTATTTATTATTACTTCCTGATTTACCTGTTAACTGCAGCTGAAGTAACATGAAGCAGTAACTTATGAATATGCCTTTGTCTGCTTTTGCTGGTGATTTCAAGGTTCAGTGCTCAGCTTTTACAACGTGGCTTCAAAAAAATCAGAGAACACAAAGGTGGCCTGCATGCAGACAAATGAGAGCCCTGGTGGGTCCTGGACAGAGATGAGGCCCAACAGATACCTTCTCTTACTGATATTTTTATCATTGTACCACCTCGAAGACAATTGTTAATGTGCATCAGCAGTGACAGCTCTCTGTCAGAAATGATTACTGTTAAGCTTCAACAAACTGTGGCAGTTGCTTCAGAGGAAATGTTTAACTAGCTGAATAATAAGCACTGAAGAATAACATGGGGCTTTTTGGAATACTTATGATGATGGTGGTAATGAGTGATATTAAGGTCCATATATTGGTAGGTGGCTTAACATGACTTTAAAGTATATATCTTGTTATATGGTGGGAAGGAGAATTGCTTTTAAGATGTTTATCATCTATGCCCCTCTTAACAAATAAAACTGCTGTAGTCTTACTGTCTTTCCAGCTCCAAGGAGCTGCTTCTACCATTCTCTTATCACTTTCCTGCCTGTATTTCTCTAATATGTCACTTTTTTTAAGGTGCTGAAGAAACAGCAAATATGCATTGGGGACCTCTAAGAGAAATAGATGCTGTAATATTTTTCCATATTGTTCTGTCTTTAATACAGCCTAACATCTTACTCGCTTTCTTGACTGCAACTACACAGTGAGCAGATGTCTTCATCAAGCTGCCCATGGTGATGCCTAGATCGTCCCCTTGAAAGATCACAACTAATTCAGACTCATGTCACAACTACTACCAGAGCATGTATGAGTGGTTTAAAACCTTTCCACTATTCATTGCCTTGTTTTTTCCTGTTAACAACTCACCTGCCCCTGATTTGCCAAGTTTACAGTCAGTTAGAGTATCCTGGCAATCACCATCAACCTAATAACTTCCATGGGGATTGGCTTTTGCCATTTGATGTACTGAAGTTTTCAGTTTTATGTATATAATTCACTCTTCTGGTCAGTGAGTAGCATGGCAAGCACTTACTAAATTTTACTCAGTCTGATGTTTTGTGTTCCTTTTCATGTCTCTTATCTTCTGTACTAAATTTCCATTCTAGCTCAGTAACAGCAATGAAGCCATCACATTACATCTGTCTGTTTTATTGCAAGTAACTTGCCTACAGGAAACTGCTAGTTAAAATATTGTCATAACCTTCCTTTTTAAAATTAGAACAAACCACTTATTCTGTATCTCTTGTATGTACAACCATAGCAAAATGATTCAAACCATAAAAACTGGCTGATACAAGAGAACAAATTCATTGATAAAAAGGCAAAATACATGTCTGGGCTCCCAAAGCTTAACTTCACTGGTTTCAATGGAGTTATTTCTACCAGACAAGGTCAGTTTCATGAAAATGTTATTTGAGATCATGTCACTTGAAGTCTAGGTGTAACAGCCAGAATCAAGTGCCACTGAACAAGCCCCATAGAAACTTGTTTTAAATTTCCAGGTTATTCTCCTCTTTGTGCCAGAGATTAAGCAGATGCATTACAACTATTACTTAGTCTCTGACCAGCATGGACTCAGCCATGCTTGGTCTAATACACCTGCAGTAGTATTTAACTGGATATTGAAACTGCATTACAGTAGTTGAGATGAAGCAACACTGGAGAGCAGGCTTAGTCTTTGTGGTTTGTTTCATCTCTTCATTCTCATCAGTTTGTGCTTTAAAGAGCAAGGAGCTGTAAATGATGTTGTCTTTAAGTGCTGACTGCATTTCCCAGTCTTGTTATGTTTAGAGATACAAAGAATGTGCCATAAGGGCAAACTCAAGCCTGGTAGGAGGCATAGCCTGGCCCTTGAGAGCTGCATTACCTCAATTAGCAGAGTACCACAACCTCAAAAGCAGCTGCTTCCACTACTAATGAGGATACTTGGTTGAGAAGAATGTACCTTGGATTTTGCATCCAATAACTCTATCTGTTAGGTGTTCCATTACAGTGGTATTCTGTCAAAAAACAGTTGTGGCTGCTGGGAGTTATTTAGTTGGCCAAGGGGAGTTGGGATTTTTTGAGAACATGGTGGGGAAAACAGAGCCATTGAATCTGAGAGTTGTTAGAATGTAAATACTTCATAACCTCTCCCTGCCTCTGGAAGACCCATCTCTGCTGCTACATTCATCACAGCCCTGTCTTGCCACTGTAGCTCTGTACTGTTACTAACTGCCCAGAAACCTTCAGGGCCCACAAGTTCTTTGACCATGCACTGTGTCTCTACTCTGGGAATTGGGTGAAAGGCAAAGTGGCTTTGGAAACTGGCATTACAGTGTTTTCTAGGTAATGGGCTCTGCTCATTTTTTTCCCTTGGAACTCAAAATTCAGCAAAATTCTCTTGCTTTGACCTCTCTTTGCCCTAGAGTATTCCTCCTTCTTCTGTTCATCTACATTATTACCATGCCAAGGATTTCAGGTGCCTGAATTATTCACCACTTCCTTAGCAGCAGGCAAGAACTCCTGAGTCTTGATCATGCTGCATTGTTTTTTGTCAGGGCTGTAGTATAGCAAACATTGCAAAGTTGCCTAGCAAGTAAACGTGCAGTCTTGAAGAACTGAAACCTAGAGCCTCAGAGGCTACATGGGAGCCTAATTCCCACTGAATACAGCAAAAGGGAGGCAGTAGCACTGTTCACAGTACAACACAGCTCAGCTATGGGAAGGAATAGGGTTGCATGACTGGTAACATTCTAGCTAAAATAAACCTGGCTTACCTGGACAGCAGGATCTAGCCTAAAGCTTTTTTTTTTTTTTTTAATGAAGAGATTACTGAGGGAAGAATTGTAAGAGGATCTCTCTGTAAGTGAAAAGAAAAAAAAACACCACCAACCTGAATTTGTTTTCAATAATGTACTGATGCCTTAGGTTTTAACTTTTATATTTTTAAAAGTCCTGTACTACTTAGTATGTGACTCTGATGTTTCTTGTAGCCTGTTAATTTCTGCCCTCTCGTGCTGAGTAGTCATAACAAAGCCTCTCCAGGCCTGCTCTTCAAGGACACCTAGACTGTCCTAGGCCCAAAAAGTATAAACCAAAAGCCCCTGAAAGGGGGGCAAGCTGAGGGGAATTACATTATTAAAGTGAAGCTTTAATTGGAGAATTAACCCTGATATGCAAATGAACCAAACCTATAAAGGTGTAAAGAACTCGTGACCTGTCGTCCATCTCAGGGTCCATTTTGGCAGCAGCCTCTGGCTCCCAGGGTGTTCCTCTGAAGGCCCTTCAAATAAATACCCACCTTTATTCCCTTACTCCTGTCTAGTCTCTGTTTTTAGGTGGCCTCTTAAGGCATCACTACCAGAATGTCTCAGCCTAAGACTTAATGTGACAAAATGAAGATAACTGTGTGCTCAGTGTAGTGCAAAAGAAAGAATGATACTGTCTGGCTGGGAAAATGGTTTGGCTGGGAGCCTATGGAGCAGAGCAGAAGCTGTTTCAACAAAGTAGAGTTCAGTATGATCTGTTTCTGAGAATCCCTGTGTGGCCCCCACAGTTAACACAGGAACCTAATGGTGCCTGTATATTTATATAATTATGTTTATATCATAACTTATGTTCAAAACCTGAACTATATATATTTTTGTCAGTAGGGTTTGTTTTTTTTACCTTGGTTTACCTATCATGGCTGCCACCTATGACAACTTCTAACTGTGCACTGCACACACCAGTTGTCCTTTTGTCCCATGGTAGAGAAATGGTATTCAAACTCTGTAAAGCACTTTCGTGATGTTTCCTGTGAAGAAAGCTGAAGAAAATAAATTTATCTTAACAGCACCAACTGTATTTACATCTCAAGTTTGTCTTGCCTGTGTTGTGTTCCCCGCTGTGTGTGGCATATGGACAGCAGTGCGCTGGATGCCAGGGCGCTGTTTGAGGCTCAGTGCAGAAGAGGAGCTGGCTCTGGCTGCTTTCTGCTCCTGTTCCCCCAGCACCCCCTCACTGTCCTGCCTCTCCTCTGCCTTTAAACCAGTGTCCACCAGGGCAGTGCACACTGGAGAACATGCAGCCCTCAGATCCCCAGTTACGGTTTCACTGCGGGTTGGTACATACCTGATTTTAGCTGCTCCCCCTTCTGCCCTGCCTCAGGATTCACAGCAGCTGCAGGAACTGTGTGGCTCCAAGACTTCTTTTAAAGCTTATGTTTAGTGGTTCAGGGAGTGGGTTTTTATCTAGAGTGGGTATAGCAACAAGACCCTTCCCATCCTTCTGGGGGCTGGGAAGAAAAAGTCACAGCAACCTTAAGTCTTGCTTGATAATAATCACACCTATTTTAAATGCCTGCAATGCAAAGCAGCACTTCAGAGGTAGAACAGGGAAATACACAGTTAATTCAAAGTTAAAAGTTAATTCAAAATGTGATGTAAAGCATTATCAGCAGCATTATTTTCAGTATGAGGACTTGGAACAAGCTGGAGATGGCTGATGTCTACAAATACCAAAAAGCATCAAGCTGTTATGAACAAAAAAACCAAAGCAGGTGATAAGACTGTAGTCACTGCAACTCAACATAGCAGTCTTGTCACAGCCCAGCCCCCAGTGACAGGGGCACAGATTTCACTTCTTTAAAAGAATCAAATCCCTCACAGTCAGTTGCAGTCCTTCCTGGCAATTCCTTCAGGTCATCCTGATAGCATGTCGCATAGCTCACTGACAAAAGATCCACTGCATTAAAGTAGGAAGCAGAAGCACAAAAAACAGCCTTGCACATAAAGACAAGCTGCTTTCCTGTTCTCTCTCACCTGGAGAGCCCAGCTCAGGTGCCCTGTCTCTTCCCCAAGCAGCAAAGGGTTAGTTCTGCCCAGCCCAGAGTGATGCTCCAGGTTGCACAGGGCTTAGATGCTTGTGGCTCAGTCTTGGATCTGCAACAAATGCTCATGCAAACTCTTTCTAGAAAACAGTATTCAGCAGCTGGAAAATTAATGTAGAATATACCCTTGCCTTCAAAACAAATTAAATAGAATTCAGTGTTACATGAATTTTTCCAGACAACTCCACTGATCCTGTGGAACTGGATGCTGTGCTTTTCTGTTCAAACAGACTGTAGTTATTCCAGCTGCTTAAATACAGCTCTGCAGCTTCCATGAGCACACTTTTACCCAGACTAAGACAGTGCACTCACATACACAAAGTTCAGTAAATACAGACCCAGACCCCACTGTTACTGAAAACTTTGTCAAATAGTGTGGTTGTCTGACTAAGAACATTTCCAGCTGCCAGAAACTGAAGTCTTTGTCTGGCTCTGGTTCCTGTCACAGAGTCAGACAGGGAACATGGTCAAGACAAACTTCATCTCTTAGGTAACAGAATTGTTTCTACAGTTGCTGAGCAGATTCATTAGCACTCAGGATGGGAGCAACAGCCCCTGTGATCTATAGAAATAATTTATTACACCCTCTATTAGTACAAAAATTTACAAGCCAGTTCTTTTTGTCTGGTTTCCCTCTTCCCTTCCGATAGAAAATACCAAAAGATGAAAAATTAATGTAAAAATCTAAGTCCATTGGGAAATGCAATGGAATTCTCATCATTTGGTATTTTCTCCACCACACAGATAAAAGATGTGGTAAGTGGTTTACAAATTATTTCTTAACTATTATTATACAACTGTGTCCACAGACAATATGACTAGTGGGATAGTTTGGACACATTAAGATAATTTTTGGATGAATTCTTGCCATATTTTTAGATGTTACTGGTAACCAAAGCAAACTTTCCTGTAAGTATTACTGCAAATTTATTTTAATCTCAGGACAAGTTAGAAATGAGACTCAAAGCTTTTAATTTTTTGGGCAAGAATGAAAAAATATAAATAGGAATTTTAAAATGTACAAATTAAGAACAGAGAATATGCTTAGTGTATTCTGGATCGCTTGACTCTGCTCATTTCTCCCAGTGCTTTTCTTTTCTGGGATAATCCGGTTCCAAGATCTGAGTTATTCTGAAGGTAAGACTCTGCTTCTGGCAGGCAGTAAGACTCCATAGGGGGAGGTGGATCCTTCAGTAGGGAAAGAAAAATAGAGTGGGTTAGCAAGAAGAGCAGCATCTGAGAGAACAGAAACAGCTCATGAGTTGTCTAAAACTGAAAGTAACAAAACAAACATTACACACCTACATTTTGAGTATGTTTTGCAAGCAGCTTCCTACCCTGCAACAGATCCCACTGCCAGCAGCAGGACAAGTCACGTTAGAGCATAAATTTGAGGCCACAGATCCAAGCCTTCAGCACAGGCACTTTGTGGCCACAGTTCCTGGCAGAGCAGCAGTCCCCTGCAGGGGGTTGGGGCTGTGTGGCAGGTGGGGAGCCCTGGGGCATGCCCACCTGGATGAGGTAGTCAGCGATGTACTCTGGTTTGAGGCAGTTCACTCCCTGGGCTGCAGCCTCTACCACATTAACCCTGGAGTCGTCTGGCTTCAGCTTACTGAAGTCAGCAAAGAGGTGAGTTGCTTCTTTAAAGAGAGATGCAGAATGGCCAGGAAACACCTACAGAAAAAACACGACCCACAAAAGTTTAGTTGTGTTTCTTTCCCCAAAAAAGTGCAGTTCATGACCTTTAATTTCACTCATCAAATCAACAGAAACCAGTGGGAAACCAAATACCATTAACAGCTGCATTCTGTACCATCACACACCTGTCCAGAGGGGTGATCCTTCTCATCAGAGCAGGGCACAGAAATTCTATCCTCATTTCCCACCAGCACTACTGACTTGTGTAATCTCAGACAAGCTGCTCTGCCTGACCACTTGCAAAGTGAAGATGACAAAGCTTTTTCCTCCCACCCTTTCACCATTTCTCAGCTACCCCATGTAAGCAATTTTGTTCATTAAGACCTTTTACTCACATGAAAAATGCCCAGCACAGAGTTAAACAGAAAGAAAAATAAAAGATTAAACAAACAAATATGTATTTCATTATTTTTTTCAAACAACTGCATACTTTTGCTCCTCCTGACTGAAGAAGGCGTCTGAATCCCGCTTCCTTGGTTTGATCAACGTTCAGGATTACCTTCCAGCCACTGAAAGCTCCCTAGTTAAAAGACAATTTAGTCAAAAGTATGCTGGTACTGAAAAAGTACAAAGACTTAATGGACTTATAATTTACCCCTTTGAGAATATCTATCAGAAGAAGAATTGCAATTACCTAGTTTTACCTTTAAGTGTACATGCCAGAAAAAAATTTCACAGAACATACTATTGGGCCACAGAAGTTTACCACCCAGCCCCTTCTAAGGAAAGGCCCTTGGCAGAGAGTATGCTTTCCAGAACACCAGACACTGAGAGAAATATTATCTTAAAACCCCCCAGTTACTTGGAAACATTTTCCTCTGTTCCCCCACCACGCAGTTAGTTACAGTAACAGCACCGAGGGCCAACTGGTTGCCTCCTGGAAACCACACTTGAGTGTTTCTAAGTGGCAAAGGGTGGGGAGGATTTGTTACAAGCATTCCTTTTAAAAAGGTTACTGTAAAACACATACGAGATTTTTCCAGACATAATTGAAAAAACACCTTACAATGAATCCTCAACTGCAGTGCCTGATTTGAGAGAGGACTTGAAAGGCTTTGGGGAGTTCAAGTCTCGCTTCCAAAAATCTCACTGAAAGACTATGAAACCAGTAACCAGTTTTGGTTTCCTAGCAGAGCTGAGTTAGGTTAGCTCTCCAGTCAGAGCTCTGAAGCATAAACATCATCTTCCTGGCTGAGGGACATTTACATACATAAGTAGCCACATTCCAGCTTTGCAAAACGTGAACACTGGTTCAGAAGAGACTAAGACTTTTAATGTACCAGCACAGAAAGTTTTTTAAAAACCAAAATTACTTGACTATATCAAGCCAAGACATTCTGTTCTTGATAACAAGACAGGTTACCTTCCCTTGACAGTTAAATTTTTAAGTTTCTTGGTGACAGTCCACCCATATTGTTCAGCTTACAGTACAGGAGTATCTATATACCTCAACAATACCAGTTTCTTGATACCCTTTATGAATTCTTTTCCTCCACCTCATGGCTGCCAGTGCTAGCTTCTTCTGGTTTACATTGATTCCAGACAAAACATTAAGCACAGAGTTACTTCCCCACTCATAGTCTTCTTCCTGAAACAACCAGAAGCTTGAATTACAAAGCAATCCTGCCAACTTTACCAGCAGAAAAATAGATTTTAAAAACCTACACCAAATAGAAAACATAAAACCCTGAAACAAATTCCATCTCACTCTAGCTATATATATGAATTTTATCTAGCCAAGACAGCTCTAGGTAAAATTTGAGATATGGCTCCTAATTGCACATTCCTATCTAAATTAACTCATGTGACATCAAGTCATGTACACAACCTGATTCCTGTTGCAGTTACATCTACAATAGAATTCAACAGCAGGACAAAGTAACTCACTACACTGTCACCATTGAATATATTTCTGCAGTGTCTTCCAAAACAATGAAAGTTGGTTTAAATACATAAGGATATAAAGCAGTCTACAGGCATTACTTTGAAGTTAGCCTGGTCAGTGTAAAAGAACTGCCTGACCCAGAAGAATTGCAAAATGAACAGTTAGGAAGGCATCGGAAGAGGTAGAATTCAAAAATATTTATATACATGGTTATAGAATCAAATGATTTAAAAATAGTATGTATTTATTGAAAGGATCAAGATTTTATTCCTGGCTTAACAAGAGCCATGTAAATTTTGCTGATACCAGTGAAAATTTACCAATAGGTATTCAAAGACTCAATTTTAAGAAGCTATTATAAAAAGCATAGGTATTTTCATTTATCTTACATCAGGAGTTTGGTCTAGGACTAGTTTTCAGACAAAGCTGGCCAAAACCTCAGATTTTGGATTCTGTAGAACTCCCATGGCTTGGGCACCCTAAACTAGCAATTGGTTTTGGGGAAGTTGTCTTTTCCTAGTAGTGTAAAACAAAAACAAATGTAAAAATGTAAAACCCACTAATGTCCTAGTGCTAGGGTCACGTGCCTGAACAAAGCAGCCAGCTCCTCTACAGGCCTCCAGGTAGGAACGATGAAGCACCCACTTCCCAGCTGCCATCGAGGCCAAGAACTTCTCATTGCGAAGAGGATGTCCCACAACAATGTGTGTGCAACTGGGATCAAAGTACTGCTTCTCAAGTACTACTCCACCTGGAATTGAGGAATGAATGTGATTGAAATTATCTAAGTATCATGCTATACACAGAAAAGATCAACTCAAAGTGAGAATTATTTGAATCACTTAATGATGAGTAAGTGAAGTGAAAACTCATTGAAAAGATGAGATGAAAACTCAACTCACATTTACATTGAGAGTATTATCATTGAAATGAACGTGGGTAGAAGCTGCTAGGGAGGGAGAAGCAGCCAGGAAAGAGTGGCTCTGTAAAGCATCACTCCAACACAGACAGGAATGAGAGACACCACAGAAGACAGCCCATCCTGGGCACTCCCAACAGTAAAGAATGAGGCCATAGTGAAGACAACTAAAAGAAAACTATAAGAAGACAAAACCATTGCTGTTTTATGCCAAAGCTGATCACTCACATAATAATACTACTATATTCAAAGAATTGCTCACAAGTACAGAAAGCCATAAATTTGAGACCTCAAATCTGATGAATCACTAACAGAAGCACTTTCTTTCCCCCAAAAAGCCACAGCTGAGCAGGGACACACACACATAGGATTCTTTGCATGTCACAAATATCTGGTACCTAATTCCTCAATCAGGTGGCAGTAATCAATTCTTTCTTGAGGATTAAGAGAAGACAGCTGAAATTTACGGACTTTTTCTGTTTCATCAGCCTTCTTATCTTCTGTAACAACCTAGAAATACAGTAACAGATTTTGAAAATATTACAGAACAATTAGGTTGACAGCTGACTATTTCTCTGCCAAATATTCTGGGTTATTTATATATTAAGTTTTCTTTTAGCTGGGAAAAGCAAAACCGAATCTGTCAGTCACTTGACAAAAAGCTTTAATCTTACCAAATTATCCTTAGGCTCCTGCTTGAACACCCTCTTGGCTTCCCCTTTCTTCAGGGCACAGCTAAACTAATCTGTCATAACAACTAATCCTTCATCCACATCCACAGAATGCCAGGTTGAACACATGAAGAAATCAGCACTGATCTATCACATTGCCTCACTCACTCACTTTCTATCAAGTCAGAATTCTGTATTATTTGAGGGCCTTTACACTAACCTGACACATTATGCCTCTGAAGACACTGAATTGCTGAAAGTCTGACCATCAAGTGATATACTGCAGGCAACACGATAAGCTCATTTTCCTTTCCAAGTTCACAATAAAACTGAATTTTAAATCAGGTTTTGGCAGAAAAATAATTTCCCATTTGTACCCAAACATAAAATTCCAGATACCACCAAAGAAACAAAAGCCTAACTTCCATCATCCTAACATGGCTGGAGGAGCTCCAAGTAATACACATAGTAACTCTTCACTCCAAAGCCTGCCTTAGCATTCCAGCACTAACAGAAAAAAAGCTTTATTTGTCTCAATAAACCAGCTTTATTTTTGTAGTAAATATTCTTTGTTCAAAATCTCAAAGGAAGGGGTACTATTGAAAAGAATAGAAAAAAGAGAATAGAATTGAACTGCACTAAAGTAATCCACCTCAAATGCAGATCTTCACATTTTACAATTACCATCAAATTCAAAATTTCTTAAAGCATTACTGCATCTCTCAGAACAGAAATCATTATAAATATTATTTCATTTGACAAACCTTTTCTTTGGGCTCTGGTGCCACAGGAGGGTTAGCCAGGGGGAAAGCAATGCTGGGGGCCTGTGGAGTGGGGATCAAGTTATCTTTAGTTGGTGTTTCAGGGGATCTACATATGGGATTCTTTAGACCTTCAGTCACATCTCCATCTCCGGCCTCAGGAACAGCTGTGAAAGTGAAGTGTTGTTGCATGACTTCGCTTTGGCAGAATATAATTGTGTATGAAGATAAAAATAAATAAACCCCCCCCCAATTGCTGCTACAACATGTACAGTTATGTTTCACCTGCCTTTCCTAGAGATGCTCTTCCTTGTACCACAAACCACCGACAGCAATATTACAATCATGTCCCTGAACACCTTGCTTTAAAAAAAAACCACCCAAAAATGACCTGATTTCTTTGACTAAACTGCACTGATTTTGTTGAACCAAAAATCAATTGAATAAATTTATCTAATTTTCTTCAACCTCCTCTAGGACAAGGTCAGTTTTCAGGAAGACTGCTGCCACAGGAACTCTACAAGTAGATTGAGGGAAAGAGTAGGTGGCAGCAGGGAGAGAGAAATCAAGGATTCCACTATCTCAGAAAAGAACGAAAATAAAAACAGATGAAAAAAAGAACCTGCTTTTGGCAGAAAAGATATGTTGCTTCCTTAGCTGCAGCAACGGACTTCAGAACAGGGAACATAAATGAAATATCTTCACTGAATCCTGATCCCAGCTGCCCATCAGCAACTTGACATATCTTGATTTTTTGGGTCCATGAGTTAATCTTGTACCCCAATTCTTCACCTATAAATATTTCCACTACGATGGAAAAGATTTTTGCTCATGGAATTCCTATTTAAATTACACTATACATATCTGAGGTGTTACCTGGAAACCAGCTGTGGTTCAAAACACCAAAAAAAAAAAATCAAGACAACTTGGAAAATTTTAGGAAGTCTTTCAAGTTGTTGGAGTTTTTTTGGAACCACAGCAGTCTATTATTAGACAAGCACGGCCTTGGTGTTTGACCACAAATGGATGGGAAAGCTTCTCTTTAAAAAAAACAGCAACACATAATGGAGCTCAAAGATGTGAAATTGTATTTTTGGCATTTGAGAAATGCCAACAATGCTCACTTTTTTGTTACTAGAACTCAAATGCTACTGTATTATAAAAGCCCCAAAGACTGAATGGATGCTGTCACACAGAACAAGGATATTGCATTTCTAATTATACCTATACCAGCCATCTCTGCATCAGGTACAGATCCTCTGAGGGCAGACTCATCCATGTTCTTATTGGTGTTGCTCTGACCTTGCTCAAGGCACTGAGAAGGACTATTAGGCCACTGAAGGTTGCTGACAAGTCTTGCTCTCTCTTCCCTTGCAGTGGGATCATCCCATATGATCTGCTCACTCTGGGATGGCTCAGTGTTTATATCTGCCAGTGCCTGGCGGGATTGCCTAAGGGAGAAACCACAGATACCTTACACACTCATTTCACAGGAGACTTCCATTCCAGAAGGCAATGATTTAATTATCACATCAACTGCAGCACCCAAGTGACCTCATTATTAGAAATTATGTCTGGGAAAGGGGAAAACTTCAGTATAAAAGCTATTCTAGCATCCTGGCTTTATGACTCTTAAGTGTCAGCATGGCTGAAAAAAGGCACGCAAAATACACATGGATATTTTCATTATATTAATAAGTTATTACAAAATCAGCATACCTTACTCTTTATTAAGCCTATTTATTTGCAAATAAGCACCAAGCTAAATGAATAATTTTGCAAGAGTTCCATTACTTTCTTACTGCACATCAGTGTTGATGGAGTTTAAATCCTATTCTCCATTTGGAGAGAAAAGAAAAATAAAAGAGAAGAAATATTCACAGAAGTGCTTTGCAGTAATACCTACTAATTCTTTATGACCTGTGTAAGCATTCATAAATACTTTCTCCAAAATCTGTAATAACATTAAGGAAGCTGAAGAAAAAGAAAATAAGCCAGTTCAAAAACCAAATATTAAAAGCAATCATACTATTCTGGTTTTTTTTTTTAAATAAAAGATAACCACTATGGATTAAGACAACATTCTGACTCTACATAGCACATCCAGTTAAAGATTCTGGATTGCAAAAGAAGCGACTCAACACATCAGTAGAAACAGACAACACATCTGAAAACCCTGGAGAACTATTCATGTTTCAATGAATGTCTAAATACATTCAGGACAAAGTACAAAACAAGATACATTAAAATACAAATCAATACCTCAGAGCTTCCAAGACCCTGCTGCGGCCATTTCGCACAGACCGTGCGCTTTCAGGAGTGGCTGGAGAACCATCAAAGCTGCTCCTGGAAAGGGATCCTCTTTGCCCTTGTGGTTTCACTAGTGATGTGGCAGACATGAGCTCCTGCAGCTGCCTTTGGAAGTCCTCCCTCATTTCTAGTGCTTGGGTTAAAACTTAAGAGAAAAAACAAAACTCAAATATCACAACTTTCGTACTGTAATAAGTGAAAAGTGAACAACTGCTCACTGTTTCAGTGAAAACTGAAATTCCAGTCAACCTCCCTCCCCCACCAGGACATAGACTCTACATTAAAAAGAGCAAAAGTACTTGGGTAAGAGTATTTAAGAAAACAGCATATGCCCCAAGTCATCTATTTTGAGACACGAGGAGAAATCTCCACTTGGCTCACTTCTGAATTTCCTCACACAATCTTAGATCCATAACTCTTCCATAACACATTTATTTACATGACATATACTCCAAAACAACAATCTGTCATATTAAGGATGAACTTTAGTGTTTCGAAAACAAAGAAATGGCAATTAAGTATCTTCCAATGAATGATCATGATTTTCTTGTGGGCTGTCAAGATCTTTAAAGTAGAGAGGAAAACCCTTTCCTGGCATCCAGCAGCAATAAAAGCTAGCTGTACTTGACCAGTAAATAAATATGCTATCCAAAATTTCCAGATTTTAACATTCAGCACCTGGAACTGCAAAGACTCATATTCATAGTTTGATATTCCATAAATATTATGAAAACAGTGATTTACATTTACCTCCTTTGGATTCACTTGCTACAATTTGTTCTTCCCCTATAGTGACCATTTCCTTTATTTGGTCAGTAGTTACATTATCATCAGCATCATCTTCATCCACTGGAATAATCTAAAACCAATGAAGACAAGTGGATTTCTCAAACACCACTTTTTAAATTCTTTTTCATCATGTCTGACACTTGTATAAATTCTGAAGATTATTAATCTTGCTTTAGAGTAAATCTAACCTTTCTGCTACTGCAATGACAGTAGAACAGTTAACAGTAACATGGGTGACAACTCCTATTCTGCAGGCTTAATGTCTCCTAAAGCAAGTTCACACCTTGCATCTCATTACCTAAAAGAAAAGACATCTATCTTTTCAAATTTGGAAAGCCAATCCTGAAATGTTTGTGTTTTCCTCCATCATCCTAGAAGATGAATATTACAAATGCAGAAAAACCTTAAGGAACCTCTGCCATAGCTACTACTAATCCCTAGCTAAGCCTGATTCAGTACTTATTTACTGCTGAATAAGTATCAGAGTTTTTATTAATATGTCAATATAACTAATAGCTGAATCCAAATCACCTCGTGAAACACACATTCCTATCACACATCATACCTTATTTTCCTCTGCTGGTTTTCCAGTTGAAAGAGGTTTATTGGAGGAGGAGGAGAGCCTGATGTCTTGCACTGCACTGATGTCCAAGCTCATTTTGGGATTGTAAGTGTGAGGAAAGAGAGATTCGGGAAGCCGTTTATATTCTTGGGCACTCTGTAAGCACATCAGTTAATAAGAGAAAGATGAGGAGCTGATTGAGATAAAAGAAGTTTCACACCTAAACATAGGAAAAGTACAATAAAAACACTGTAAAAAAATATTTCACACAAGGGGAAAAAGGTGGTTGACATTCTGGGAAAAATGTAGCAGAAGTGTTCAGTGGAAGAAAATTTATTTCTCCTCATGAAGAACAAGGTAAATGTACATCAGTGAAAAGAGATCACTCAATTTATTAATTCAAAGCAGGATGCAAAACATTATTCCTTATGTATGTTTAGTATAATTGCATACAGAAAATCCACTGCTGTATAACTGGTTTTAAGCCTCCACTTCCCTTTATTTTTAAATAGGGAACAAAACAAGCTTCATACCTCTAAAAGCCAGTGTTCTGAAACAATATGTATACCCCGTTCTTTAACAGATTTGTACTCCTTATTGTTATCATTCTGTCCTCCCTTATAGATGAAGTGTGTTACTGTTTCATCAAAGCACCATCTGGTAAAGAGAACAAAATACAACTTGAAGATGAAATTTCTACCACAAAGTATCATAAATCCAGCTCAGAAATTGCCTTGTCTCTTGTTCAAGTTAAAGTAGTTTTGCCTATTTTGTTATGCCTCAATAAACAATGAGAAAAGAAAGTGGGTTCTTTGCCAGAAAAGACAGCATTCAGTTTCATGATAGAATAATTTCAACCTGTTTTGAAAGCATTCCTGAAGAAAATAAAACTAAATAGGATAAACATATGGAAACATCTGGAAAGGAGGGGTTTTGCTTCAAGATTTGCTTTGTTTTTATTTAAGTGAGTGGAATTTTAAATCAGTTTCTGAAAAGAATGTATAATCCAGGATAAGAGCTTTTTCTTTCGTTGCCATATTGAGCTGCACCTGAAATACTGATCCTTGAAGCTCAAAATAAACAAAATGAGGACTGTTAGCTTTTAAACTGAGAAAAAAAAGTACTTGCTATCTAATCCAAGTATCTTCAGTATTTCTAAGCTACTGCCAAACACAAGGGCAACTTCCTTCACACCATGAATAATAACACTTATATGTAACAAAACACATAAATCAGATTTAGTGGAAGCAGAATTCTGTCTTAAATCACAAATGTTAGTTGGGAGTTTCCCTTCATAACAACCTATTTCTCCTAAGCTTTTCTAAGAACACTGACCTAATTAGCCATGGTTACAATCTAGAAAATAATTTGTTTTGAGCCAGAGAGAAACACACACAAATTCACACCAGATTCAAAATGTAAAATGTAAAGCAAACATTAAACCATCCAAATGCTAAACTTCTTGAAAACAAAGAAAAAAACCCCAAACAAACTGCAATTCAAGAAGACTTCTGGACAAACATTATGAAGAACACAGGGACTAGGGACACAGCAGGGAAAGATGGCCTTATTCCACATTACAAGTGGATCACTGTTGTTTAAGATGGTGAAAACTAACATTCTAACATTTAGCTATAGCAAAAGGCACATTAGGATGCAAAGACTTGTAGTTATTAGAAGCCATTTGTATTGGCTCATACCTGTAGTCTGCTCCAAGAGAAGCTGCTACTGCATTCAGCTCCCTTTGTCTCTTATTAAGTTTTTTACTAACATATATAACAACATTAGCTAGAGGCTTGGGCTCTTCTTCCTGGTCAAGCAGCAGAGATAAAAACAGGAGAGTCATGACTGGAAGGCTTCTATATCAATAACAAAAATATTTTAATACTTAGTGAAGCATGTGGTAAAATATACAATGACAGCAAAGGTAAGATAAACACGCTTCCTCTATTTTTGATGCTCCCCTACCCATGCTCAAAACCCAGCATTATTAACATACTATGCACTAAGAATGCCAGGACAAAAGATTCATTTTCAGCCAGTCTCCCTTGAACATAGTCTGCTCCTTTCATCACAGGCTGAACACTGAAATTAGGGAATTATCAAACCTGATGCTACTGAAGTATTTCACTGCAGAAGAATGAGACAAGACTAAGGAGGTACAAAATAAGAAGTAGCAGCCTTCCCTTCCAGAGGTCATTAGCTTTCTTAACCCTCCTCAAAAGTAAACAGTGCACTAACATAGCAAGCAATACGTAAATGCTCCCTTTCCTCCTACACCCTTTAGTTTTCTCTGCTTTTTCATCTCCTATTAAGCACCAGAGCAGCACCTTAGAGAGGAGGGCAGGAAAAGAAGACCCATGCATTAATAAAGAACTCCAAACTTTAGTCCAAGACAAAATATCTAACCCTGTTCAGCTGGAACATGAGAATTTCTTAAGTGATATCTTACTCCAATACTACAAAGTCTAAATTGATGCATGTTTATATGCCATGTTACTTAGCAACTGCTTATTATTCAAGACAGTAGTACAGACAGTAGAAAAAGGTTTTGAAATTCTTTGCCTTCCATGAGGAAATTCTTCTATCTTATCTTCCTTTAACTGTCATTGAAGAACACATAATCACATGAATTTGTATTCAAACAGATCACAAATAACAATTCACAAATTCCTTTGTAACTTACATCACAAAAGATTAAGCTTTTTCCTAATTAAACCTATACTCCAGCAACTAAACTCCCAAATTTCCTACCACTTCTGGCTGTGCAGCAGCCAACTGAGGGCTGGCAGTAAGAGCTGCTGCCTGTGTTGTGCTGCTTGCCAGTGCCAGTTTCAAGTTTCTGCCGATGACTTCAGAGAGGGGTGTACTCAGTTTCCTGGGTTTTTGTTCAGGACCTCTAGGAGTTTCCAAAGCTTCCAGAGCATCCTACCAAAAAAAAAAGAAGAAACTGACTGACTTTCATGAACACCTCGCAAAATTCTTACTCATGTGCAGGTTTTACAAATACAGTAAGAGTTCATACTCCTAAACCAGGACAGCAAACTACAGGAGCAAATACCAAGTACAACTGCAGTACCACAGTACAAAAGCTGTACAAGACAAACCTAATCTTGGAGTCTGCTTAAGCAAAAACAAGAGGACAAGAGATTCTCTCTGTTGACTTCCATCACTGAGAATTGCCCTCAGTGGAAAAGCCAGTGACCAAACACAGGTATTCCTAACCCCAACCAATCACTTTCACTTATTTACACCTTGCCCCACGGGAGTTGCATGAGTATATGATCCTATCTGCACCTTTAAAATACCATTTCACACTGTCCTTTTTTGTATAAAAAGAGAAATTTACGTCTAGAATATCTTGCTTTTGAAAATTATCAGAGCTTTCTCTTTATGAAGCAGAACTATCTAAAGAGAACACTGGCTTCTTCTACATTTGCAACATGTTTTGTCCTATTGTGGGCAGAGGGATTAAAAAATGTAACAGAAAACTGCCCAAAACAGAACAGACAACCCACAAACAACCCCCCCAAAAAACCTAACAACTCTGCAGGAATTCAATGCATTGACCTTTCAGTTAAGGCCTTGAAAATTACAAACTAACCCGAAGCCTACCAAAGCACACCTGAGACATTCAAGAGCTCTTCCTGCACAGATACTCTCCAAGTGTCAGGGGGGTTTTTTTGCTGGTTTCTCCAGCCTTTTGTGGCCTTCAGAATAAGACACTGAACCCAAAACCCAAGTGCATTTTTCAGCTTCCAACAATAACTTTGTAATTGCTCTAAAGCTATTACATTAGAACATGTCATCAAAGTAGCATTTAATCAGAAAATGCAAACACTTTTTTCCAAATACCTGGAGCAATTTTTGGGTGCCCTGTTACATTTCTCAGTCTTTAGATGCAAAGAACACAGACTGGATGCTGTCTGAGGTGTAGGACACACAAGCATATGATGCAATAAGCACAAAGGAGCTTTGTTATGGACATTACAGCACTTACTATTCAATAAGTTTAGTCCACAGGTCATTAACTAAACTATATAAATAAAGGAGCCAGTTTTCCTGGCTTTATTCAAAAGAGAAAGTCTGTATATGAACAGCATAAAAATGGGTAAAAGCACAGGTTCCTGTGCTGCTTTTAAGTTTATGCACATCTTAAACAGTAGTGGCCACACAGACTAAAAGGTTTGCAGAAATCACCTTTACATCAAAAGAAGGCTTGAACAACTTGTCTTTGGAAAGGAACTTTGATGGTGTGTCAAGATTTAAAGATGGCTCTTTCTGGAGCAGTCCTCCTTGTGGAACAGGGGTTGTCTTCCCACTGTGATGAGAGATTACAGCTTGAAAAGCTTTACTCTGGAACCTGTTGATATCAAGGGGGGTCACAGCTCCTTTTTTTCCAGCTTCAAGGAGATGAGTAGCCTGTTCTGAATCGGGAGTTTTAACAGTTGCTGGAGTCTTGCTAAGCTGAGTAACAAAACTCTCCATATCTTTAAAAGAAACAAAGAAAATATAAACAAGCAAACTAACTGGTTTTTCTTTTGAACACAGACCCCACATACTCTTATTTAAATAACAACCATAAAGAATTGAACAGAGTGGCATCAAATCATTGCAGACTAACAAGTCCGAAGTCCTAACATGGATCTGTTATCAATTCCCATGCAAGCTACAGAGCAGCCTACGTGCCAAAAAGGACAAAGCTGAGACACTGAGCTTGAATCCCAACTGACTGATAACCACAAGACCCCACTGGCTTCACCAGATTTGAAGCAAACACATGGTATCATTTCTGTAATTACAACTCAACAGAAGGAAAAAATATGGTTGCGTGTACAACCTGGCCTAACAGGAGGTGTCCCTGCCCATGGCAAGGGGTTGCAACCAGATGATCTTTATGGTCCCTTCAAACTCAAACCAATCTACAATTCTATGTTAATATTTGGAAAAATATCCTTTAACTCTAAGACTTCGAAGGTATTAAGCAAAAAATTTTCATCATACCTGCCTTCTTTATCGTGAACAAACAGTACAATGGCAAAATCATATTCCTTAACTTGCTAAGAACCAACCTTCAGCCTCTGCATTTTCAACCAAGAACTTGCTTTCATCTGCTTTCTTTCCTGTCCTTGCAGACTGCAAAAGCCAAGCTACAGTGACTGCTGGCAAATTCCACTTCTTCGCAGCTTCGTACTTGGAGCCATTCGGCTCTCTCACCACAAGATGGGTGCTGGCAAACATTCCTTTTTTTGCACTGGCTTTCCGCACAAAGAATTCTTGGACTCTACAGTTGGATTGATAAAATACTCATTTATTTACACTTATTTATTTAGTCATAAACAACACTACTCTAGGGCACATTTATATTATTATAAAATGTATTCTCGCAACAGAAAAAGAACCAATAGAATTGATACCTAAGGCCACCCATTCAGCACTTTATAGCTTAACCTATAGAAAAGAAAAAAAACCCCCCAAAAAATTCCACATCCCCCCCAAAAAAAAACCCCAAAACAAAACAAAAACAAGTTACACAGTAATGTTTTGCTTCTACCAGCATTGAAAACAATACTTCTTATACTCCAGCAATCCTCACATATCCCATATTCAATTCATACACTGGGTCTAACATTCTTCAGCAAGATGAATGGAACAGACTTGCTTCCCTTCCTGAGTCAAGCATCATTTCCAAATGATCAACAGTTTTCTTTATATTACAGTTTATCTCTTATTATCAAGGACACGGTCTTCCAAAAAGATGGCAGGCTAAGAACTCATCACCAAGAATTTAGTTCAAATAGGCTACAAACCAGATAAATGGTACTCTAAGCTACATGATTTTGTCATGTCATGACTAAACATGTTTTTCTTAAGGTTTTTCAAAGATCTGGATGAACTCTAAGTAAAACAGGGCACCATTTCTTAGGAGCTGGGATAGTGAATAGGGTTGACCATGGTTCTGAGGCTGAGCCAGATAGTACTGAAGAGGAATAGTGGTCCTTTCCTAGGTAGCCAAAGAGCAACTTGGAAGGCCACACCTGAAAACGTGATTTTCATTGATTGGTTCAAGAGCAGAGTAAAAAGTTGCTGAGACTAAGTTACTGGGAAATAAGAGACTGAGCATATTCTAGTAGAAATCAGACTGTGTGAGTCTGACTCTATTTCCTTAAAAAAAGAGGAAAATAAAAGAACTACATAATGATGTCTCATTGCTTCAGCACCAGGTTTTGTAAATGAATGGAATTCAAAAGAGCTTTAACTCCAGTACTTGTACAAAGAAATTATATGCATAATGGCAGCACATTGGCTCTTTAAGAACAAGAAGAAGCAGTAACAGCAGATGTACCTGGCTCCCAGCACTCCTGCCAGATAAACAAGGGAGTCTCTCTCAGCACCGGTGAACTGACTAAAAGAAAGAACACAATCTTCCAGAGGAGTAGCTCCTTCCATTACCAGGACTGGTGTGAAGAGAGGATTGGATCGGATGTCTACAAGGACCTGCTGCTCCACGCATGTTATCTTCAGAAAGGTGAAAGAGAGAAATATGTAAATCAAGCCTACAACAACATTTATGGACTCAACAATGAGCAATCCTGCTTCCATCATTATACCTGAGACAAATTATTTCCCATTGGATCAGAAAAATTATTTTTTAAACCATGTCAGTTTTGTCAAGTTTGACATAATGAAGCATTATTCAGAACTTTTCAGTTACTTAAGTTCCAACCCTGGAGATGCTGATAAAACTGGATGTTTCCAGTTCAGTGCATGATCTGAGGATCTATAGAGATTTACTTCACAGTAAGTTACTAAAAGCAGGTTGTCTATATTGTGCCTGCTCTTGACAAATATCCTTAGGTATTCTTTGACTTCTAAGCTATGAGGGTGACTTGCTCTTCTGCCACAAATTTTAAGAAAAGCTATAAAAGGCATGAAAGAAACGAAAATATAAAATTAAATCATTATTAGTCAACTAGCTCCTTCTAAAGTTCATCATTTAGAAACAATGCTGTCAGACCTCATACAAGCCTGGGTCATGACAATGAAGTCCTATTCAATAATCCTGTAGAAAATTAAGTGAAACAGATAAGACACCATACAGATGCAGAGGCTTTAATGTAGGTTTTTGTTTAGTACATCTCAAATATAATGAGGCTAATATGTCAGTATCTTCTTTATATTTAAGCCATCAATAACTGCTTTTTGACAAGACAAATTTCTAAAACAGATCCCTGTTTGTTTGGGAACTGAAGAAGTGTAACTCCCTTACCAGCCATGTATTTGTGACAACGTCACCAACAGTTGCCTTCACTGTGCACCCTAATAGAGGTACCACAGCATAGTCTGCAATGGTTCTGCTTTGCAGTGGCAGAACTTCCCCAGCATTCTCCTTTATAATATCTGCAATGCAGGACTCGTCCTCTTCACCAAAACCCAGAAGAAGAAATCTCTTTCTGAAAAATAAGCCTCCTTCAGCCAGTGCAGAAGACTCTGCCAAAGAGCCATTACAGACAGAAGGTTGATTCTCTCCTTGAGCAGTCAAGTTAGTAGCATCACTGAAGGTTCTGGATGTTAGTTTTTCAACTTCATCTGAAAGGGTGAAGAAGAATAAAAAAGAACCAAGATTAATAATTGTTTGACAAGAACATCAAAGACAACCTAAAACAGTTTCATGAAGAAATTACAGTATTGTGCTGTTTTCAGCCAGGTTTTAGTTAAAAACTGCTCTATAGAGGCCTATTTAAATTTGAATTCCGAAACACAAAGTAGATGTTAACATACTAGACATGGATAAATTTTTAATAAGCAAATTCTGCAAGCTCAAATGCTAATTATGACCAGTTAAACTTTCTACAGTATGCTGAGCCTAGAACATACCTAGTGTAGGATAGTTATTTACATATTGAGAGAGGAAGTCATCTTCAGCAGCCTTCTGGTGCTTTATCATGTTCACAGCATCTTTCTTCAAGAGACTTGTTTTTTTGGGAAAAATTGACTTAATACCAGGTTGTTCCAAAATTGGATTCTCTAACAGCTGGTAGTTTAGAGGGATATAGTGCTCCACTGGACAGAGACAACCTTTACCAAATGACTCCAGCAACCATTTTGCTGTCACTATATGAGGCCTATAAAATAAAATGTTAAACAAACAAGTTACAGCAGGTTTCAGACCTGTGAGTCTTTCTTCCTCCTCCAAAAATACCCATATATAGACACACACAAACACACACACAAAGTCTGTAACTCAAATACTAAGCAAGCTTTGGGCAATTTACAACCTTTAAGAGACTTTTTAATCCTTGCAGTCTGAGAACAGAGTATTTCATAATTATTTTCTATAACATAAATTATACCTGCCACTGCTGCATTGCCAAGTTCTTTCTCCTCAATGTACTAACAAATACATGTCAACACTCTTTTCACCAAGAACACTTGCTTTTCTACTCACTGAGGTCACCACAGCTACCCAAAGACACTGCACTGAAAAGCACATGAGGATATACTTATGACCACTAGCTGTAAGTCTTCTCATTTAAATCAAGAGCTACTGAGCATTTTCAAATCAACATGTGATTCCAAAGAATCATACAATGGTTTGGAAGGAAACTTAAAGATCATCTAGTTCCAACCCCCCTGCCATGAACAGGGGACACCTTCCACTAGACCAGGTGGCTCAAAGCTCCATCCAACCTGGCCTCGAACACTTACAGGGATGGAGCATAACAACTTTTCTGAACAACCAGAGAAGCCTCACCACCCTCACAGCAAAGAACTTCTTTCTACTATCCAATCTAGACCTCCTCTCTTTCAGTTTAAGGCTATTGCCCCTTGTCCTGTCTCTATATGTCCTTCCCAAAAATCCTTCTCCATCTCTCATGTAGGCTCCCTTCTGGAAGGTACTGGTACTGGTAGGCCACAAATTGGTCACCCCAAAGCTTTCTCAATCTAATCCTCTTAGCCTTTCCTTGCAGGAGAGGTGTTCCATCCCTTTGACTATCTTGGTGGCCCTCTCCTGAACTTGCTCCAACAGGTTGATCTATTTTATGTGCTGGGGAGCCCAGAGGTAGTGGGAGAAAGAAAATGAGTGTAACTAGACCTTAAGCAATACAGTTATCACAACCTGTGAGCCGTTTTGTCCAAAAAGTGTTTCAGCTCCTCATTATTTTCCCCCAGAATGACATGAGTAACATCTTCATTAAGTTGATTAAATCGAACACCACCACCACAATTAATAAGCCTTCTCATCTTGTCCAACTTCCTGCCACTGAAGCCACAGAGATAGATCTACAAAGAGAACAGAGCAACAAATAAAGCCTTAAAGATGTAAGAAAAAAAAAAAATAGAATATTTTGGTATAATTTGTTTCAACTGCTGCAGAACAGAGAGTAGTGCTGCAGCTTCTGAGAAGGAGCAAAAACGTTAAGCATTTATAAATGGATTAATTTATCTTTGCAAACTAATCCAGCAAAGCTTCAATGTTTATTAATGGAATGAACCCCTGAAATCACATAAACAAAAAAAAAAAAAAAAACCCCACATAAACCCTCACACTAATTCTAGAACCCATTCACTCTAGTGTTTGAATACAGATGTCTATGAATATAAAATTTTATATTTCTACTACATATTTAATACAATTATACACACACACATACAGAGATATACACACAAGCTACAGCATGTGGAGACAAAATAAATCTGATATTTGTTGCTGACCATGGAAACTATTTACTCAAACAGAAACTGCCAGTGTTCAACATACTTGCTTTCACTTGTTAAAATGGAACATTTCGAAGTATACATTGTTAAACATACCCGACACCCATCTAACAAATCTTCAGGGGCTTGAAAAGAACTTATGTCCAAGTTTTCCAGCTCATCAGGAAGAGGATCCAGTCTGCTGCTCATAGCTGAACTACACGCAGTTTCATTAACACCACTCAAATTGATATGGGAAATGTGGCTGACATCCGAAAGGGTATGATCTTTAAATAAAAGTAAAAATAAAAAAGAGGCATCAGATATGGCTCAGTTCTCTCTGCTGCTTCACTAAAGAAAATACAAACCTGCCACTTTTGATTTTGTGGTGCTGTAAGGAAATGTAAAGTCTGAAGAATGAAAAATACTAAGTAAATAAAACCTTTGTTAAACCAAGGGGTCTCTTTACACACAGATTGAGCATGATCTTACTAGAAAGAGTGCTTATACACCTTCTGTTCATTCCCCAAAGGATGACACTAATGACATAGCAGCCACTTGCTTTCACAACTTTGATTCCAGTTTTGTGGGCCCCTATTAGAAATACTTTTATAATTAAACAGGATTCTCTATAGCAGAGAAATCAACACAAAACTCTGTAACTTAAAAGAAGCAGGAATCAGTCACATTAAAGCTGTCTGTGTCTTCCATGCTACCATGTGGGCTTTCAAAAGACTTTTTTTTTTCTGTTAAACACATTTAAAATATCTTACTTACTGTGAGGCTTGCTGGTGTCATTTGTAGGTGTTGATGTACTGGGTGCATTACACAGTTTTGATCCAGCCTCTATTTTATACATTGTCTCATCCTGACAGAAGCCTTTCTTGATGCTGTCAGAAAACCACTGCACAGACACACAGTGCACATTCCACTTTTTGGCACATTCATACTTCTGACCTTCCAGATGTAAACAAAATTTTTAAAAAATCACAATCATTGAAAGACTAAGGCATCAAACAGTGATTGCTGAAAGATGACTGGACATTAAGAAAATTTATAAATTCAAATAACTGATTTTAATGGACAAATTATGTTTTACTGAACTGTTGATAAGCTGTTTATACTCTAAATAAAGTTAGAGCAAAAAAATCTCATGGATGGCTAACTCATGATATGGCAAGGCATTACAGAAACAAAAAAGGGAAAAAGGCTTTAAAGCTTTCAAGCATACAAAAAAAAAAAAAGATCAAAAGGTCCAAGGATATTTCACTACAGCACTGTAAGCAAAGAGAGGGAAACTGGGGGAAAAAAGAAAACCCTTCCTTTCTTCTCACAATAAAACTAAAATCCTTTCATCTTCCCAAGAGGAAGGAAAAGGAGCTTCCATTTTATCTTAGTAGAGAATTTGGAAAACACAAAGAATAATGAGGTAAAAAACATCAGGCCACAATCCAGTTTCAATCACATTACAAATTAAGTCCTATCCAGCTCTCTCAAAAAGGTTTTCTTTTTTTAATCCCCTCTAGGATTTTCCCCTTTCCCTTCTTTAAACACCATCTATGTCTCTGGCTTTTTTTCCTCTTTTGTTCTTTTTCTCATGTCTTTAGAGCAAAGCTAAGGTGCCCTGTGTCACTCTTCCCACCAACAGCGATTCCCTAAACAGAAGCAGTAAGAGCAACACTGAAGCAGACACAGAGGCAGTTCTTCACACTACTTCAGCTCCAGAAGGGCAAAGAGCATTTACTCTGTTGGCTGTACCTTTTGGCTCCTGAACTATGAGGTGAGTGCATTCATTCATCTTGAGCTGCCCCGTGTACTGCCCACCATGCTCAGCAGTGAGGCGCTGGACTTCTTTCCTGTCAGAGCTGCTTAAGCCAGTCACACAAATGGTGCAGCCAAGGAACACAGGACAAGCAAAGTCTTCCATGTTAACATCAGTGTACCTCATTATGCTACAGGAGTGAAAGAGACAAAGTAATCATTTTCCAAATAAAATCAACTAGGAAAAGAAATTAGTCTGTACATAAGAACTAACAGTCACCAAAACAACATCAGTTTTGTTTTTTTCTTACCTTTGCTGAGACTTATCCCACAATGTCTTAACCCAAGAAGGAAGCAAAATTGGTTTCTTCAAGGAAGCAGCTACCAAGTATTTCTTGCTGCCAACTTCTCCAGCGATTAGATGAGTTACTGACACGTTGAGGTCTCTGTATACACATCCACCCATCATTTGCACATACTTGTGAACTTCTTCCTGGATGAAGAAAACAAAATAGAAAACTATCAGGGGAAAAAAGAACCTACATGGCAGTGATATTTACCTTAAAAAAAAACCCCAAAATGTGGATTTCAATTGTCCCTGATTTCCCCTGAAAACTGTTCAAAAATACTCAATAGATATACATGGATGCCATAAAAACCTAACTATAATTTCCATTTAATTTGCACTTACAATAAACTAAACATAATTACATACCCCAAATAAAAACATTACAATTATGCTGTATGAGCAAAAATGTTGCAGATGGTTGACATTTTAGGTAGCATGAGAAAAAGATATCAGAATCAATATACACTAAACACATATAATCATATCTGAGGTGTATAATATGTGAGCAAACTACACAGTCTACAAGAAGACTTGATGGATCTAGACACAGCATGATGAGATTTCTATGCTCTGATTGCTGCCCTAGGAATGAGCCATACAAAGCAAATGTCAACACCAGCCAGCTGAACAATCCAACCTTGGGCAGGCCTTACCCTCACGTCCTTCTCCAGGCTGGTGCAGGACACTGTGACATCGGCCATGGTCATGTTGTACACGGGATACTCGGCTCGCGGGACACACCGCTGCGACTGCATGCAGTACAGGACCACCTGTGGTCCCACAATCCTACAGCCAAGCTGCAAGAAAGTAACAGGGAAAGCACAAAGAAAATAAGCAGAGGGTACACTGGCATCAGGAAGGCTTTCCTTGTCCCTGACTTCTGAGGAAGACAGGGTCCTCGGTGTGTCCTCCCTCTCCTCTAGCATCTCCATGGTAGCTGACAGTTTTGGTTTTACTTTCAGCTGTGGATTTTCTGCCCAATCATTGTAGATTTTCTGGCCTCAGTCAAAGCAGCCAATGCTATGGCTATGGTCAAAGAATTCCAGCTAGCCTATCTTCATCCACTAGATAATTCCTTGCAGTCAAACCAAATCATGTTCATCAGGAGATAAAAAGTGTAAGAACCAGCTTGGGGGTTCCAGCAGAACCAAAACCAACCATACCATTTATTTTTCCAAATGTTTGAAAATAATCATTATGGTTTGCTGGTCACCTTCTTCCTTAAATACAGGATGCAGTGAAGTTCCTACTGCTACATTCAGTGCAAGAGAGAACACACAGGATGCAAGTATGGACACGAGTGCTTCTAAAAAGGATAACAATAGAGCTCAAAGTAAGTTGCTGGGTGACATACCTTTTTGAGATGACTGAAACCCACGCCTTGGAAGGGATCACAGATGTAAAGTGATTTATCATCTTCTTTTATACTGAGTACTGTTTCTTCTTCAAGGATCTGGAGATGTTCTTCTGACTGAAATTCTTTTATAGACTGCAGGTAAATGATGCATACAACGTTTCTTTAATTAGCAAAGAATTAATAAAGAGGCAGTCCTGTGCAAACTGCACAAGTGCATATCCTTGACACAGCTCACAACAAAGCTACCATGCAAACAGGCACTAGCAGAAGAAAGGGCTAAAACACCTCATGGGTGTCCCCCTCGTTCCCTTGAGTCTTCACAATATTCTGACTTAAATATTCAGCACAGAAGCCTTCAGGACCTGATCCTGCCACACGGTGTCTTTGGCTCCCACTAACCTCCCAATGCGTAAAACAATGCACGGTGTCCTTCTAAAGTTTGTGTTTAGATGAGTGACCACCCCAGTCTTCCAGGCTACATGGGCCTCCCCTATGTGTCACCAGGTTTTGAAATTGAAGCTACTGCATGAAGTTCTTAAACAAAATTGTTCTTGTTCAACAAGGTTCATTACTAAACACTCCTGCTATAGAAACAGCTTTATTCCCGGGTGTACACACGTAAACTAGCTTATTGTATGGCACACACAGCTAACTCAGGTACAGAAATCACAGGGCAATTCACCGAGCTCACCCAGATGACCAAACCCACTTACCTCAAGGGCTTTAGAAAAATACTCCGAGCACCCGGAAGACTTTACGAACTTCACAAAAAACGGCTCCTTACTACTTCTCATCCTTTAACTAAGAAGCAAAACGCAGTGAGCGCCCTGACATTCCCGCCGCAGCCCGGAACCCCTCTCGCCGTCCCTGTCCCCGTCGGGCCACGAGCCCGNCTAGACCAGGTTGCTCTGTACCGCATCCAGCCTGGCCTTGAACACCGCCAGGGATGAGGCATCCGCGACCTGCTCCTCACCACCGCCACAGTAAAAGATGTCTTCCTAATACCTGTGAAAAAGGTAAATTAAAAGAGAGTGGAATTTTATCAGCATAGAAATAGTATTTATTAGTAGAACAAAGGCAGAAAAGACACAGCGCTGTGGACGCTTACAATCAGCCAGAGGCGTGAGGCTATTCACTTTTCAAAAGCCTTAAATACCTTTTTCAAACTGTTACAT
>VXAC01007009.1:549680-583486 GCA_013399225.1 Rhipidura dahli
CCCCGGCCCCCCCCGGCCCCCAAAGACCCGCCCCCGCCACAGCCGCGCCCAGCCGGCTCCTCACCCGCGCGGGAAAGCGGCGGCGCTGGCACTGCGCAGGCGCGGGGGCGGGGCCTGCACGGTGGGGGCGGGGCCTCCGCGGCGTTACGGCGGCCGGGGCGGTGCCGAGGGGGCGTGGCCTCGGCTGAGNACTAGACATTTAGACGCCCCAGGCCCCTTTCTGGGTTTCTTCAGTGCCATGTCGATATCCTCCCTTTCTCTGGTAATTCATTAGCAGGCATCGCCTTCTGCGATGAATCTTCGGCGAGATAAGGGGCNAGGAAGGCGGGTAGAGGCTCGCGCTGAGGGAGCGCGGGGCCGCGGGGAGAGACGGGAGGGGAAATGCTCATGGAATCCCTCAGGGATAACGGGCTGGAAGGGACCTTAGAGAGCATCCAGTCCCAGCCTCCGCTGCTGTGGGCAGAGAGACATCCCACTAGACCAGGTTGCTCTGTACCGCATCCAGCCTGGCCTTGAACACCGCCAGGGATGAGGCATCCGCGACCTGCTCCTCACCACCGCCACAGTAAAAGATGTCTTCCTAATACCTGTGAAAAAGGTAAATTAAAAGAGAGTGGAATTTTATCAGCATAGAAATAGTATTTATTAGTAGAACAAAGGCAGAAAAGACACAGCGCTGTGGACGCTTACAATCAGCCAGAGGCGTGAGGCTATTCACTTTTCAAAAGCCTTAAATACCTTTTTCAAACTGTTACATACGCAGTAATTTACACTTCACTCAACCCAGACTAGACATTTAGACGCCCCAGGCCCCTTTCTGGGTTTCTTCAGTGCCATGTCGATATCCTCCCTTTCTCTGGTAATTCATTAGCAGGCATCGCCTTCTGCGATGAATCTTCGGCGAGATAAGGGGCCTCTTAGGGTAGACACAGTTTATTTATTCTGTTTCTGGCTAATCAACTAAAAAAAGGACATTTATTGCTATGTGTTTCAATTTATTGCAACTATTTCGGCGTTACATTTCGCTCTTTCTCTCACTTAACATAAATTCTACTTAGTACACTCTTACTTAACGTAAATTCTACTTGGTACATTCTTACATATGACTGTTGTCTTATTACATACAAAAGCCAACATTTATAATCCATCCGTTTATCGCACCTAGCATAAATTTACCGTCTTTGAATTTGTGCCCATTACTCTCTGTCCTGTCTCTGCAGCTCCTGACGAGGAGCCCCTCTGTGGCTTCCCTCTAGGCCCCCTTCAGGTACTGTGTATTGGGTTTGCACGGCTGGGTTTTTAGTAACCAGGGGGCCACAGAGGAGGCTTCTTTAAGCAGCTGCCAGGAGCTTCCTCCATGTCCGGCAGAGCCAATCCCTGACGTCTCCGAAGAATGGACGTGCCACTGGCCAAGGCTGGGCCAATTAGAAATGGTGGTAACACCTCTGTGATAACTTATTGAAGAAGAAAAAAACAAAAAGTTGTTGCTCAGTGGTAATTGCAGCCAGAGAGGAGTGAAGTGAGTTGAGTTTTTCATCAACCATCCACCCCCTAGTCTTTCTCTACAGGGCTGCTCTCAGTCACTTCTACACCTAACCTAGATAGGTGTCTGGCTCCTGGGACTCAGGTGTAGGACCTGCACTTCATTTTCATTCTTGTAGCTTGTAACTTCCAAGCTGTGAGCAAGAACATCAAATGCTCTCCTTCCAGAGCAGGGTCTGGAATCTTGACCTTCACTCTTGGCATCTGCCTGCATTAATACATCATTAATACATGATCCTGCCCATGCATCCAATGGACCTCCATTCCCTTCTTAGTGACCACAGTGGCTTGCTGCTCTTTCCATCATACAGATAATGCCTGTGCTGGGGGGAGTCATTCTGTTAGAAGATTCCCTTAGGAAAAGAGATGACAGCATCAATCAGGTTGAAAAAGACCTCTCAGATCACTGAGTCCATTCCATGACCAAACACCACCCTGTCAACCAGACCATGGCACCGAGAGCCACATCCTGTCTGTCCTTAAACACCTCCTGGAACAGTGACTCCATTACCTCCCTGGGCAGCCCATTCCAATACCTAATCACCCTTTCTGTGAAGAAAATCCTCCTAAAAGTGTTTTGAAGATAGAAAGCACCAAAAGCCTTGCTGTAGTAGTGCATATTTGTTGGCATCAAACTTTACAGTTACAGACCACATGATGGCACTGTAATCTTAAGAACTAAAGTAAGTGTGTGCACAAGGCCACCGTAATTGCTATCTATTAGCTAGGTGACCTAATTACTTAGGTCACTAAATACACTGGAATTCTTTTATATGCTTATTTATTTTAAAAGCAACTAATATCAATCGTCTAGGATCAGTATGAATTGTCTGATATACTGCTTTTCCCACTGATAAATGTAAACAAAATCAAATGCAATGACAACCAAAATAGCATATTAATTATTAGATTATTAGTGATAAGCAGTTAAGAGCACTGGAGTTATCTTGATGATCCTGTGTTATTTGATTTTGTTGGTTCTTAGTCCACTTGTAAAACCCTGAGTTTGTCCTGCCTGTTCTTTCAGTGTTATGAAGAAGAATTTCTCTTCCTTTTTCATTCCTCTGGGCTATTCTAAAAAACTAGGGATGGAGGTGGGAAAGGATCAAGAGGTCTACCAAGAAAGTTAACCAACTTTAATGAATGGTAAAATACAAAATGTTTTTATAGTTATTGGCAGAGTCCTTAACTGAATGTACCAGCAGTGCTACCAAATACTGTGTTTTCAGTTGTCTTCTTGAATGTGGAACACAGTCCACAGCAGGAGCTGAAATTACTTGTTTTCATGTGAAGTGTGATCCCTTTCCAGTGAAGTGATGGAAACTCTTGATAAGCTACTAATCCACTGGGCCACCAATCTCAGTTCCACTTCTTTTCTCCAGAAGCTGCTTGTTGCTTGGAAAGAGTCATGGTTGGAGATCCATGCTGTAGAATGATCAGGGTAGCTTTTTGACATGCCTCTCAGAAGTCTGTCAGTGTGTCCATGCAAGTTTGGTTGTTGTTCTTTGCTCCTGAAGGATGCATTGCTGTGTCTGGTATCAAAGCCCTCCACAGAAAGTCGTTTTCTAAAGGCAGTGTGTTTTCAAGGCTAAGTGAAAGTTCTTGTCAAGAGCAGAATAAAATATAAAATTGTTTTCATAAATGTATTCTATAAGTAAACCAAAAAAAAAAAAAAAAGCCAGCCTGACTAGAAGTTGCTGCATGTATTTCTCATTATGCTGATATATATACCCATTTTAAAAGTTTATACAAAGTCCAGGAAGTAATTGATGCACAGGGCCTTAAAGAAGAGTAGCTGAAAGATGCAGCTGAAAATCTGGTAAATGAGAAGGTGTGGTATACTTCTGTTATACTTCCCATGTGGATGTAGTTCCAAAGTGGTGTTTAATATGACAATACTGAATAACTCAAAACAAGTGGTTTGAGAAGTAAAGATTTCCCTATTCCACTTCCTGTTTTCACAAGCACTTTCCACTGTAAAATTTCTTTGAGACTTCTTGAAACATTTGCTTCTTTGAAAATATTATTTAAAAGGCTGTCTAGAGAAGCTGGGAAACAGAAATTGCCCTTCTGGATAGGAACAGCAAACAAAATATTTCACTTTTCATTTCCTGTCTCCAAAGTTGTCCAATACCATAAGTCTTAGGGGAAATATAAGAACTGTTAGAAGGAGAACTTGTCCCAGATTAATTAATAGTGTGATTATGGTATGTTCTTAAGCACTTGAGTAGCCCCATATTTTATTGCATGTTTCCTATGTGTTCCCATGCTTTACAGGTTCTGAGCTTTACAGAGAATCATTCACATTTAACCATCAGTCTTACTAATTATGGAAGCTTTTGTTCTCTGTAAAACTCCTAAATGGCAAAAGACCCTGATTATCATAGCCCCCCAAATGACACCAGCTTCTAAAACAAGAGAGATGCTCTATGCCCTTGACTCTGTAGAACTGAGATTTTTACTTATTCAGATGTTTTGTTAACTTAAATGTTTATAACATACACTTATCTCTAAAAACATCTGTGTTAATCCTGTTCAGAAATCATTTTCACACCTCTAACGCCGTTGTGGTTTGGCAACCATTATGTCTGCATTCTTTTTTTTTAAGTTTTCCTCTTATGTAGGCTACAAAAATAGCAAGGAAAATCACTGCACTAAAAAGCTAGAACACTGTTGGCTCATTGTTAACGTTTGTTCCAACCTGGTTAAAGCTCCATATGCAATATTTTATTTTTAAAATACTGTTACCACACTGATTTTCTGATCAGTAATGGGACATTAGTTTTTTAATTATAGTGCAATTATATTAGCTTTTTAGTGTGAATAGCATATAAAACAGCCGAGGAATAAGAGAGCCTTCAGAAATATCAAACTCTAAAGTCACTCAGGTATTAGCCCCTAGTAGTTAGAACTATTGTGAGAAAAATCTAAGTGGTTATGTATGGTTCAACCGTACACAAAGGAAAATACCAGAGTCTATTCTAAGTGTATAAAATTTTCCATTCCATGCTGTATCACAGACCTCAGTAATTTAGCATTATTTACAGAGATACACAACCAGCCTAGTAAAAAACATGACTGAGACTGAGTTCAAATGAGTGAGATACCTTGTGTAATGTACAGTCAAGAGATGTTTCCAAAGAGTAAGTGTAAATTTATCACTTCAAAAAATCTGTTAGCCTGCTAGGTCAGGGCCCCAGTCAGGTAACTTACTACATACTTTTCATTTATTTACAAATACCCAAGTCTATGAGAAAATGCAAACTTTGATAAATATGTAATCTGTGATTTTTTTTTTTTTCAGCTGCCTTAGAAAGAATATCCAGGAGAGATTCAGCAGGCTTTCATCACAGAGTTGATCTCACAAGAGTCAATTGCATTTTTTCACCAGACACAACTTACAATGCAGCAGAAACTTCTTGTTCTCCAGTAGATTGTGTGTACGTGGAGCTAGCTCGATCAGCTGTGTCGGCATAGAAAACAGGACAGTATTTAGACAAGTGGACTGCAATCTGTTTTCGGAAAAAGCTGTGAAGATATTTCCTGAATTTTTCTCCAGCAAAGGCATAAATTACAGGGTTGATGCAACAATGGATCATTGAGATTGTTTCTGTCACTTGAATTGCTTTTTGCAGTTGACCATTTCCTTCACAAGTAGAGATGAAAAATGCACCTTGAAAATCACGGAAGAGAAGGCAAATGTTGTATGGTGCCCAGAAAATAAAATAGGTAATCATTATAATAAAAATAAGCCTGACTGCTTTATGTTTCTTCTCATTCCTACATTGCAGTAATGTCCTTATAATTTGTGTGTAGCTGCAGATCATAATTAACATTGGCACAATAAGTCCCAGAATGTTCATTTTTAAGGTGAGGAATTGCTTCCATGTATTTCTCTGCTCTGATGGATAATGAGCACTGCAAGTATAGCCTGAACTTTCCTTCTGAGTTTTGTGGAATACTACACCAGGAACAGAAATAAGAACAGCAACAGCCCAAGTGACGACACTGGCGAGGATGCCGTAGGTGACTGTCCTGGCTTTCAAAGCAAACACGGCGTGCACTATGGCCAGGTACCTGTCCAGGGTCAAGAGGATTATGAAGAAGATGCCACTGTAGAAGCCCAGGAGGTGGACACCTGACAGAATTCGACAGAGTGCCTCCCCAAAAATCCAGTCGTGAACTGCGTAATAAGCCCAAAAAGGGAGAGAAAATACAAACAGCAGATCAGAAATTGCCAGGTTGAGCAGGTAGATGTCAGTCATACTCTTCAGCCTCTTGTATTTTACCAGGATAAGGACAACAAGCAGGTTGCCTGTCAGGCCAAATATCACCACTAAAGAATAAAGAGGTGGCAAAAAATTTGCTGCAAAGTGCTTTTCCTCAGTTGCAGGGCAAGGTGTTGAATCACTGTAGTCAAATTCTGTTGTCACTGCCCAGTCGGTGAAGTCTGTGGTTTCACTTGCCATGGTGGGTTGGTCTGGAAAGGAAAAAAAAGACATTAAACTAGAGGAATCTCCAAGTTTTGCAGTGAAGAGAATGAAACATGCTGATGTTCTCTTCTGAAATGCATTTTGCTGGTGAGCACACAAGCACTATTGTGTCAAGGTGTGAAAGAGAATGAAATTGCAGAGCTCCTGGGAAACCCACCCACACAGTTGTGGAGTCACACTGGTGCATGTTGGAAGTGTGCTGTGTGTCATTTCCCACATGTACATTGTTGTCATGTGCATTTTTCCTCCTCAGCAGAGCCTGTCAGCTGCCTGGCCTAACCAGAAACAGAGGAATGGTGGATTGCATCTGAGGCATGGCTACTCTTGATTTAGTGACCATATGAGGGACTGGCCTTCCCTTGCAAGGAGTCAGAGCCTGGGAGGTGAGTGTGCAGCAGAGCTTTGCAAGTCCTCAGGTAAGTTCTGCTACAGTGGGAGCAGAGACAGGCTTGTGACTGGGATGTCAGCCCCTCCAGTTGCCAAAGCCTTCCCTTTTCCCAAGTCCCTGGTAGGACTGTGGGCTAGATGCAGAAGCCTAGCAATTTGTAACCTTCTGAAAAACTCAGGACAACTGTCTTCTCACAAACCCCCCAGAGAACATGGACACACATCCCTGTGTGTCCCATGAGAAACTGGGCAGAGGATTTTGTGACGATGGGTGTCAAAGGGACAAAAAGTGCTGCCTGGTCACTCAGTGGGGAAGTGCAACCGATGCCTTTGGTAGCCACTCAAAGAGAGCTACTTGCTGTGTGGTTAAAGGGCTGCTCTGTCTTCCTGCTACCATGACTGCTTTCATCAGACACTTCATGGCAGACTGGTGGCTGCCCAGGGCAGGGTGTTGGTTTTGAAATTAGCCTCTTCCTGGAAATGTCAGGCCCGTTCTTAGACAAAACTGACAGAGTGCTCACAGTGCAGAAGAGTTCAGGCAGTGAGTGTGCCCCAGCTTGCTGTGTGATCCCTGAGTGCTCGTGTTGTGCTCCAGTGTTCACTCCTTTCTGAAGGCACTTTTTTTAATGGTGTGTTCTGCCCTGTGGAAACACAGCATCTTTTGCAGAGACCACACTCCTTAAACCACCATTTCATTCTCTCTGCACTTGAGGTCTGCAAGTCTAAATGTAACTGAATAAATTCAGCCCACATCTGGAGTGACTCAGAGACAGGCCCCTGCTCTGCTTTTTGGTACAAAGCCATAATAGTCCATTCTGACTTACAGCATGTAAAATCCCCAAAGCACCTCTTTGTGCCTGTAGACAAAAACCTCTTAGGAGAAAGGACTATTTTTCTGCTTTAAAAACAGATTGCTTAAAATGCCAGCATCCTTAATTTGTGTCAAAGTGGTTCACTTAGCTAAACCTAAGCCGAGGTCTTGGGGCTGGGGCTATTTGCCAGGTCTATGACTTTAAAAATTAAGTTCTTCTTCCAGCTCCTGATGGAGAGTCTTATGCTGCACAGTGCAGATGTGCATCTGTCCCAAAAGAGAAAGCTTTGTTGGAGCAAAATCTGCACCTTGTGCAAAAAGAAATGCTGCTTTTGCAAAACTTTTTCCTGCTCTTTCCCCGAGTTTTTGAGTCTGGCTACCAGCTCTGTGCCTAAGAATAATAAGAACAACGACATCCATGTTCAGATGTTACTTTGGTATGTTGAGTACAGTGTACAGTTTTCTTTTGGAGAATGAGCAGTAAGAGAATGTCAGCAAATTTTAACGCTTTGGGTCTCATCTTTGCCCAGATACAATTTCTTGATGAGAAATAAGTGCTGTCAAACTCTTCAAAGACTGTCTTTCAGGAAACTCTGGCAATCTCTGTGAAACAGTTTTTTTCCATAGTCATTCTAACTACATAGTTATTACAATGCAGCAGTAATGGTTTTGTTGGTAAAGGAAGTGGCTCCGTCTGTTGTCAGTAAATAACTTGATTTTAAAGGGGCTAAGGGTTTTTATTTCTTAAGTACTTTCAGTAACCTTAAAAAAAAAAAAAAAAAAGCAAGTTTATAAAGCAATCTTTGGTCTAAAACATTAATTTCTTTATTTCAGAACATGATGAGACTTGGGCATTACCCAAGTCAATATTTAAGATTTCCTTCAGTTACACCTGCTAGATCCATGTTGCATACCCGGACAGTACACCCCTGCTACTGCATGTAGCTAAACCTCCTCATTTACAGTGTGTCAGTCAGCCATGCTGTATACTGGGATTATGGGATGAGTGCCAGACCCAGCACTTCCTGCCTTGCTCATTTTGCACCTGGGGGATGGTCATGCATAAATATGAGTATGAAAAACAACTAAGTCATAAACCCAGAGTGGGATTTTATGAGTAGGTAATTGACAGGATTCATGCAAGTATCATTGCAAAATGCTGCCTTGATATTACTGTGATAATTCTTTTTGTGACAGACCCTTCTTCCTGTTAATTGCTATCTTGATGCCTTCCCCCTTTTTCCTATGCCTTCCCTCTTTTTCCTCTGCCTTCCTGGAATGACAATCACATCTTCTCTGCATCTTGTCTTCTTCCTTACAATGCTTTTAGCATGCTTAAATTATGGCCTTCACTTTGAGCAGTTGCTTCTGCTACCTGAGCCCCATTCAGCTAGCCCAGCCTTTGTTTCAGAAGTGTCTCTGCAAAAGTATTTACTACTCAGAGTGGTGTATAGTATCCAGCACATGATGACAGTGGAGACTAAAAACACTTGAAAAATAATTTGGAAACCAGAAAAAGGAACTGTAAGCAGGTTTGTGCTTTATCCTATAATCTTGCTGTTTTAGGCGATACTGTTTGCTACTGGCTAGAATATTTCACTGGGTTAATCAAGTTCACCTTACTAGAGTAGGTTGTTCACCTAACTAGAGAGATCTGACTGGGCTTATGTTTCCTGATCATTAAAAAAAACCGCCAAAAGATATTCAATTAAGATCTCTGAAGAAAGAATATTTCAGAAAAAGTTCTATATTATTCTGAGTACCATTTAGATAATTGAAATATTTCTAGAAACCTGCAATCTGCTGTACAAATTCTGTTGCTCTGCTTGAGACTAGCAGTCATGCAGTTTTTAAAAGAAAGGCTCACCACAGGAAAGATGAGTACGCTCATGTCACTGTTTCAGGTCACAGCTTTCTGTGTTTTAAGAGGCAAAGATTTTATTAAAGTGAGCTTCTTTTCAATTGCATAGTCCCATAAAATGGTAATAACTATAAAGCTGTAGCAAACAGAGGTTAGGTGCTAAGGTATGCTGCGTGTAAACAGGATCCAATGAGTGAGCCAGTGTCTAAAATACAACACTAGGTTTTCTGTGGTCATCCTGTGAGAAGAATAAGTACTCTTCACTCAAATAACACTGAAACAACTGTTTTATTTTGAAGTAAAATCCTTATTTCTGTCACTGCACATCATTTTCAGATACAAAATCAGGGAGGCATACTCCATTATGTTTCTTATTCAGATCAGTCTCTAGAGATTTATTTCTTTGCTTACCTGGATCCTCTGCTCAAGTCCTCTAGTGATTTTGTCCTTTGAAACTAGTAGTATTTAACATGTATTATGCATTTTGCCAGTGTTATTTTTAAAGACACTGGCGGGATTCCACAAGTATTTTTCACTTCAGGCATCATACTACCTAAATAGCTACTAAATGTTAAAAAAAAGAAAAAAAGAGCCAATGACTTACCATGTATCTTATGGTGCAGGTGATGTCTTGTAGTATTACAACATGAGTAATGCTAAAATGACTTGTCCGTCACAAGACGAAGGTCAAAAACACCTCTTCCTGTGTGAAGAAGGATGTATCAGTTTGAAAACTTCTAGCAAAAAAATCTGTTTTCATTTAAAAAAAAAATGAAGGAGCGGTTCTCTGGTTCTCTTTTTTCTAAAAATGGGTCATCAGATGTTACTTTTCTAACTCTTGAGACGTGCAGATATGTTGAAATTCTAGAGGATCCTCCTAGGAGTTAAAGTTTCAAAACCCACAGCTGTAGTTTCAGAAAAAGGGTTTATATAATTTTCTTTTAGCTAGCCTGTTTGAATCAAGAACAGTTTACATGCGATTTATCCCTTTACATTTTTCAGTCACTAAATTCCTTTTATGTTTTTCTGTCCTTTAACAAAAAGTGGAGCCATTGAATGAAGTTTGTGCTTCTGTTCAGAATTACCTGCACGAAATTTCGGTAGTCTTGCTCTGTGTTGCAGTCCTTATATTTCAGGAGAGTTGATCCTATTTTTCTTTAACCAGGTCTTCTGGACTGTGGTTTTTATTTTAATCTCTCTCCTAAGACTATGACTTAGTTTGTGTAGTGAGTCTGACCTTTTAAAACAGGACTGATAGTTACGTTTTGGAATTAGGCTTCAGAAAAGCCTGATAAAATCTGATTTCTTATCAATTTCCTTCCTTCTGGTTGATTCCTTTTTAGATTTAAACGGAAGCTGCACTGCGAGCAGATTTCTAGATCCTTCTTGGACATCAAAGAAATTACTCAGGAGGTAGGAAAAATACAGAAAGCAAGAAAGAGATGGCACCTTACCAGATGCCAGAGAACCCCATAGAAGATACCTGATAAAGTACAATCCCCTTGACATGTCTTGGTAGGGTTCTGGAGTTCACATCTCATGTGTTGTGGTTTGACAATGGTGGAACACCAGGGACCCACGAGAGCCACTCACTCACCCTCCCCTGCCACAGCTGGGCAGAAGAGGGAAAAGGGAAAAAAGGAGTTCACAAAGGCTTCATGAGTGAGATAAGGACTGGGAGAAACACTTCAAAGGCGAAGCAGGCTCAACTTAAGTTGCAACGTGAATTTATTCCTAACAGAATCAGAGGAGGATAATGAGAAGTAAATTAAGCTCTTAGAACACCTTCCCCCCAGCAGTGCAGGGAGACAGGGCACGGGGGTTTGGTCAGTTCATCACCGAGATTTCCTTCTGCTGCTTCGGGAGAGGAGTCCCTCCCATGGGAGACAGTTCTCTGTGAACCTCTCCGATGTGGGTCCACTCTCAGGAGCAGCAGCCACACCACTCCTGCTGCATCATGAGCCCCTCCCACAGGCACACAGTCCTCCCAAAACTGGTGCACCATGGGTCTCTCTTCCATGGGGTGCAGCCCTCCAAGGCCAGGCTGCTCCAGCCTGGGAGCGGGGTCCTCTCTCTCCACTGGATCTTCCACTGGATCACAGCCTCCTCCAGGCACCCACCTGCTCCGGCACGGGCACCTTCCCCATGGGCTGTGGGTGGATCTCTGCATCCCCCATGGATCCCCAGGGGCTGTGGGTGGATCTCTGCATCCCCCGTGGATCCCCAGGGGCTGTGGGTAGATCTCTGCATCCCCCGTGGATCCCTAGGGGCTGCAGGGGCACAGCTGCTTCACCATGGTCTGCACCACAGCCTGCAGGGGAATCTTGGCTCTGGCGCCTGGAGCAGCTCCTTCCCCTCCTTCTTCACTGCCCTTGGTGTTGCCATGTTGTTTCCTTCATATGTTCTCACCTCCTCCTCTTCTCTGATTAGAATCCCAAAATTTTGTGACTTTCTTTTGATTTCTTCTTTAATATGTCGTCACAGAGCTGTTACCAGCCTCTGTCACTGGCCCAGTTTTGGCCAGCAGCATGTCCATCTTCAGAGCCATCAGCCTCTGGCTCTGCTGGACATGGTGGAAGCTTCCAGCAGCTTCTCACAGGAGCCATCTTTGGGACTCCCCTGCTATGTAAAACCAGGCTGTGCTAAACCAATACATCATGCTATCAGTGAAGGCACTAAAGGGGTGACTTTTCTGCACTCACTCCTTGGTATCCTTAAAAGATTTTAAAACACCAAAAGCACAGTGTCTCTCTTTGGATGCTGCTATTCCTTAATGGAAGTCAAGGGAATCACAACTTCTCAGTTACCTCTCTGATCTGAGGGGAGACAGTAAAGAGTGAAAAGCTTCCTCTGTTTTCCTTGTCAACCCTTCTTTGCATGAGGGACTAATCTTTATTCCACAGGACAAATGGATTTTTCTCTTCCTTTCCTAATCTGCTGTTCCAATGAGCTCTTTAAAGTCTGGAGTCTCAGGGTCAATATTAAAAGCCCCTGTAGGGTATTCTAAGGGTATGTTCACCCCACCATGCTTGATGGACTGACAATATTAGACCCCTGACACAGTCAGTGGAAATAGCTGCTTCTAATAGTGTTTCCACTACATCTAAAATAAGTTCCAAATTATTGTGTAACTTTTCTGACTAAAAAATTCTGCCTTTATACAGAAATCTTATTATTCTGAAGCAAGGCATTATGTCAAATTATTTCTTCAAAATATAATATCTAAACAGTCTACATACTAAAATTAACAGGTATTTTAAGTATTTCTTCATGAAGCCTGCATTGTTTACTGTATGTTACATGATACTTAACCCACTGGGGCTCTAAACCCTTTCATAATTCCACACTGTAGGAACAGGGGAAACAGTCTCAAACCTGTTGCTGGACTTGCCTGTTTTTCATCAAGCTTTTTAATTCTGAAATATGCTCCTGCAAAACTTGCCCACTACGTATCAGCTAACAATAACAACAACAACTACCACTACTACTTAAAACTAAGACATGTGGTAGGCTGGTCTTAAGAAATAGTCCCTTGTCCCCACAGATTCATTGGCTTTATTAATATATTTGATTTTGTTGATTATAGGTTTTGGTTCCCATAGCTCAGTCTGGTCAGCGAGTACAGTGGGGCGTGTTATTTACTTGTGAAGAATATTGCACACCAACAGAGGGCCTCTGCCACTCACGGTTATAACAGCTGAGTAAGGGGAATGCATTTGGTCTGCTCACCAGCTGCATCTCACAGCTGGCTGAGAGACTCCCCAGAGAGAGTGCGAATTGCTGTGGCACTTGGCAGCCCAAGTACTGGGTTGTGTGACTTTATTATCAGCACCTGCAGGATATCTACAATTAGCTCTACCCCAGCTGCAGATAAGCAGAGCTGCTGGGAGGACAGATTTGATCAGGTCTTGCTCGTGGCTGTAGCCAAATCCCCTTGTGCTGTTTGTGGGGCACTGAGTGATGTGCTGTTCATCAATGCTGTTAGGACAAGGTCTTTCCTGCAGGAGATGGTCTCCCACCCAGTCTGAAGTTTCATCACACTAATCTGGGGCTGGCCATCTTAATGCTGTCTCACCTCCTCTTTCCTGCTGCTTCCATCTAGTGTGTATGAACACAGGTATGGACAATGCAAGCAGCACATCCATTGTTGCAAGACAGATTTTTTTCAGCTTTTCTCAATCCCTTGCCCAGCATTTCTTGAAATAAGTGTAGTGGTGCTTGTCATGAACTCCAGTGGATTTTAAGAATCTTTACCTAAGCTGAACCTCATCATTTTACCAAGAAATTGAAGCTATTCTTCAGTAATAAAAGTAATGATTCAGTGGGCTATAGCTTTGAATTTTACCTATCATGGTTTTCATTCAGAGATGAGTAGGAGTTATGTTTAGTGGAGTGATGCTGCTTCCCTCCATAAAGGTGTTCCTGAAATGGAAGTGAGCTTTGTCCCTTATCTGTGGGGCTCAAGTTGATGTACTCAGTGAGTGTGCAGCCATGTACTCTGTCAAGTCAAGCTGCATTTGTCAGTCTCTCCTATCCAATGATTGTTTATATGATTCATCTTTACAGTAATCAGCCCATCTCACTGAAGCTTCTGGTATCTGAGTGGCGTGGCACTCCCACAAGGAGATGCTGTTATTTACATGAGTTTTACACCAGAATTGAAATTGCTACTAGGACATGTACCAAAAACTCATGTACCATTGTGATACACAAATGTCATCAAGTACAATTACAAGTACAATTTCAAGTACATTGAAAATTTGACTAGCAGCTTCCATCCAAGTTATTCCAACCTTCACCACCTGAAAAAGAAAGGCTGGGGGGCAAAAAGAGTCCTGGGACAGAATGACAGATGCCCTTCTTAGATATACACAGTGTGATAGAGCACAATACTCTTATTAAAAATCTATCACTACACCTAAAATTAATCCTTTTCATCTGGAGAAGAGGTCAAATGAAGACAAGTGAACACAAAGTAGATGAATCTTGTTAGATTCACAACATCGGTGTCCAAATTAGGTTAGCATCAGCATATATTTTATTTCATCAGTAACAAGTGTCTTTGTCTTGAAGAGGTTGAATTAATGAAGACATCCAGCTAAAACTACTTTGTTGCTTAGGCTATTTTTTCTTATCAGCCTTTTCTTTCAGGCTCTCAAGTTCTGGTGACTCACCATTTGAGCCACCATCACGATCACACCCAATCTTACCATCTGTGAGGTGTATTCTTTTGGGGAGAACAGGAGCAAAGCATGATGTACCACGCCCTAAGATTTCTATCATGAAGACTAGTGAAAAAAACCAAACCACTTCACACATAGGTGTAAAAGAAGATATTACAAAAACAAGCTCTGGAAGATGCAAGCATTTCTAAAGCGGGTGAACATTTCTTCACATTTTTTGTTTATTGTCAATACTATCAAAGGTTGGGACTTTTTCATCTGTTATTCTTAGGCTGTTTGTTTCTTCCTTTTAAATCTGACACATATGCCATTACAAATTGCAGCACATATTATCTCTATTGTCTTGGTATTATTTTTGTTTTGGGTTTGCTTTTACTGAACCATGTTTCCTTGTGCAGCAAGGAATAGAACATTGCTTCCTTCTACTATTTTTACCCAGGTTTTTGATGTATGCTCTCCTGATTTATGGACAAAGAGTTGTCATAGTACAATAGATTTTACTTCTGGACCACTAAAATAGATTTTACTTCTGCATCAGTTATGCATTTCACAAAACTTAATCTCTCAGAAGCTCGTTTTTACATAGGCCTTTAATTCAAACACTTTGGGTTTTTTTCAGATACATTAATAGTACATAAATTCTAGGTCTAGAGTTTGTGTTTTGGGGCTATCTCATCTGTGCATTGAATATGCTCCTCAGTGTACGTGTAAGTCCTGGACCTTTTATCGGGGAGGCTGGGAAAATCACACACCACATTTCTTCACAGTGAAAACCAGGTCACACAAAGGGTGAACAGAGTCTGTTATATGACAAAGTATCTTTCAATAATGCAATAAAGTACCTTGAGAGAGTTAAAAATTCACTGAAGTATAGTACAAGATAAATAAAAGAACTTAGGAAAAATGAAGGAAAAACCAAACATGCAGGAACCAAAATCTATTGACCTGAGAAGTAAGAACAGGATGATACTATAAATCTAACTACAAAGAAAATGAAACTGTTGATAAAGCCAAAGAAGTTTGCTTAGTCATTAACAGAGTTAAATACCTGCTTATAGACTATGATTGCCTCTTAGCCACAAAAGCCCCTTCTTCACAGAACATGCAGGGTAAAGGAAGTGTGCACTGTACCCTTAAATGGAGATCAAAGAATGCAAAGCCAAGGACTTCAGCTTTAGGTTGTTATGTATGTGGGAAATGTTGGATTTTTATTGTTCAGAGCTTATAAAAATGAGCACCCGGTATTTTGGAGGTGTGCCAGCTTTGTGGATTCACAACCTAGTGCCCATCTCTGTGCAGATATAAAAGAAACAAATACCTCAACTGTGTGTGTGTGAACCAACTTCTTGCACACCAGGTAAAAGAACCCATATTTGGGACAACACCAGCACCTAGAAACCAGAAAGTACTTTTGGGAGCCAAAGGTTAAATATAGTCTGTAATAGTCCATACCTTATATTAATGTCCCTGCAAGTTATGTCCAGATGGCTCTTTTACTTCCATCCATTTGGTTTCCATTCCATTCAAGAAGTCTGGTATCAGGATAGGTTATGTTGTTCATGTTGTATGGGGAGCATCCTACTGGCACAACCCTGTAGACCGTTCTGGAGAGCTGAGTCTCCCTTGGAGGTTTGTGCATTTTTGCATATTGGCCTATGTTTCTAAAAACTCTGCCCTCCTCTCTCTTAGTGTTGGAGTCCCACCTTCCCAAGATCAGTCATTCCAGGCTTCAAACACTCAAATCGAGATTGCTCTCGCTGTCACCAGACATACAAAAAGTCTTGGCGGTTATATAAACTTAGACAACCTTTTTTTTATCCTCCCATTCAATTTTTTGAATGACATACAGCTCCCAGTAGGCAAGCATCACCAGAATATGGGTACAAAGCAATGCCTACACCCCTTTGTTCTGGTCTGGTTGCTACTGATGTTCTAAATGCACCAGAATTTTCCAGTTTGGTTTTTTTCATCTCTTAGCTAATTTTTTTTATTGCTATATTAAGGAGTAATGCTTCTGAGACCCCAGTAGCCACACTAAACACTTCCTAGTGAAGGCCAGTAGGCATCAGCAGTTGAAAACAGCAGCAAAATTAAATTTCAAAATGTGCACTAGCTGCCTGTTGTGCCATTTAATCTGGTTAGCATCATGTTATTCTCCTGGCACTTTCTTTGTTTCTCATTACCTGCAACAAGATACTGTATGAATCTGTCCTTATGTTCTTTGCATTTATCCCTTCTGTAATTTTCACTGAAAGGACAGATGTTTATTTTGGAGCTTCATAACTGGAAGTATCTCATATCTAAACCTTTAAGGTTCTGCTTAAATTATTTACCTCTGGTCTTCCCATTACTTTGGCTATTATTTTTTTAGTGTCTGTAAGGGCTAATAAAGTCATTCTCTCATTTTTGTGAGTACTTTTAGCTATTTATCCATTTCCATCTACTCCTCTTCCTGTATACCCCATTTTCATTTATCTCACATAAAATATATGCACATAAGGTTACTGTTGCGTTAACAAACAAGAAAGTCTTGTGACAGGAGCACCCCTATATACTGGTTACCTAGAGTTGCACTGTTTCTGTTTGTCCATCATACACTTACTGCAGACAAACCAATGGCAGTGACTATAAATCTGGTGGTTGTTTGTGAGTGCTGTTCAGCACTCAGCAGGGCCATATATGCACTTTTGCTACATTTCCTTTTGCCCCTGCGAAAGTCTGTCTGACAGTTGGCAGAGTTTTCTTTTGCTGTGTGAGACATTCCTCCCTACATGTTTCTGAACGTGTGGCAGTAGCATCTCCTAACAGGAAGGTTTGGATTCTGTCCTGTTCAGTGCATAAATTAGATTGGTTTTGGAGCTGTGTGCAGGTGCTTGTCCATGGCACATGACCATTCTTTTCAGAAGAGTGCTGAAAGCCCAGGCATCACACTATCTCTTCAGGAGTTCTGTGACAAAATTTTTGAACTTGCAAAAATTCTCTCTTAGCTGTTCAACATTTGTTGTAAAGCAACAATTTATTTGTGGTGTTCAAAAAGGTCTTATCTTGAATTTGTATGATATTCTGGTGAGACTTTTATACTCTCTCAAATGCTTGCTTTTGTCTCCTCAGTATCTCACCAGAGCAGCTCAGATGCCTGCCAAAGACTGCAGTGGTTCTTCCTTGTGTTAACTTTTTTCTGCTGTAATTGCAATCCTGGCATATTGGTAAATCCTTGCCATTTTCTTCACATACCTCTAGTTCATCACGCAGTTTGGATGCATGTGCCTATGTCTCTAACTCTTACATACACACTGTGTGTCCATCTCAATGTTTTTCCCCTGCAGACCTTCAGTTACAGAATATTTGTCTCCTGTATGTAAAATTTCTACCACTTCTTTGATAAGGCAACTTGTGTTCTCTTTCATGGGAATCTTGTTAAATCTTCCCCAAGAATATCTCCATCCCACTGTGACCAGACTGCCTGAAATCCTGCTAGACTGATTTGAGGCTAGCTGGCCTGTAGCTATACCATGGTGCAGCCACATCTGACTGATTAAGACTCAAAACCTGCCACAAAACTGTCTAGAGCCCTGCATGTCTCAGTGCAAAGCTGCAATGAGGAACCAAGGATTATCTTGATTATCTTGCTTGGGCACATAACAATATGATAATGTTTAATTTATTTGTGTTGCTGAAGCACTAAATAGAATATCAAAATCAGAAAAAAAAGAGTGGTTATAGAATTTAGCTTATCCCATGGTGGACAGAGAGAAGAGTGTGCAGGGGAGAGAAGGAGGTGTGGATCATAGGCTGAAAAAAGGAATGGGCACAATGGAGCAGGGAGAACAATGTGGAGAAGCAGAAGCACATTTCCGTGTTGAACTTTGAGGGCTTAAGTTCCTTACACATAAAACTTGGGACAATAGGCACACTGCTTGGCTGGGATCGCTGTATATGGTGCAAGGAGATCTGAAATTTGCTGCAGAAAGTCTATGGAGAATCCTGTTTTTACTCCAATATTAATAGAGTGCCATCTTTCATTGTCCTCTTTTATTCCCCCCCTTTCCCTATTTATAGCACACACAACCCTGTTTCTCCAAATCTCACTCATTTAACATCTGTGGCTGCAGACTTTTTCCAAAGCTATTGTAGGTCACTCTTCTCAAGCTTGCTGGTAGTAAAAGCTGTGCCAGCTGCAGTAGCTTGTGGACTGGACAGACAGTTCTCTGTTTGCTTGGTTTGAGGTATGGTACTGCAAGTGCCCATGGCAGAGCCTTTTTCCCATCTTCACTCTGAGAGCAGAGCCAATGCCCTTTTGCTTACAGAAGAGAACATGGGCTACAGGGTATACAGAGATTTCCAGACACTGATTTTATTAATTCCACTGCATTAACATGAAAACAGGAAGAAATTTAATTCCAACAAGATAAGGATTTACAATAAAACACAGCAGTAGAAATATCATCATTACAGCAGGATTTGTATTACACTGAACTAATTTATGCTCTAAAATTATAAAGGTACTTTCACCTTGTTTCAGAAAAAGAAGTAGAAAAGAAAGGAAAACTATTACTTCCAAGCAAGAAAGTTTACTGTGAGGATAGTTTTTGGTCTTTTGTTTAGTCTATCTATGGCTGTTAACTTCACAAGGTAGTGACCAGGTAATAATAGCTGATAGGATAAGAACTAACAATTAATAGAAGCAGTGCCCGGGCATTTTAAGGCAAGAGGAGGAAGAGTATTTGCACCACCTAGATTAAGGCAACTGATGCCTAAATTAAGAGGCTGGCATTTTTAGTTTCCTTCCACAGTTGGACAGTTAATCTTCCCCTGAGACTATTTAAATCCCATGTCTGCTTCTGGCTCAGGCACTTATTCTCTACTGACCACTGAGGGACCTTGAAGAGATTTGCTGTTAATGGAGGCATCTGCATCACGTGCCTGATGTTAATTCCAGAGTGTGGAATTCCCTCTGGTGTCCTTACCTTGCTGGAGGTTAGTTGAACCTGCCTCTCCAGATATCCATGAGCCAGTCCTTGCATGCATGAGCAGTGCCCTTCCACAGAAATGAGGATAAAACCAGAAGGACAGCTCCTTTGCATAAGGAGTGCTCACCTGCACTTCCTTACAGTTTGAAGTAAGAAATTGTCTGCTACGTTCCTCCTTCCTCTTCTTTGCTAACCCCATGTCCCTAGAATTCCTCTTTCTCTTACAGGGAAATTCTTAACAGTGGACTAATTATATGGCTGTATTACACCAGTAGGCCAATGGTCTCGAGTCTTCAATCAGCATGCAGTTCTCATTGAGGCACTCTTGGCTACAGGCACTCTTGTCCTGGGAAGGCAAGAAGGTATGGAATTGTCTGGAATTGGCTGCTTTTGCAGGTCCAAGGCCACTGTCTTCCTAGAAGTCTATCCCAAAAGTCACACTTGCTGTGTGTGTGAAGAGCGTGTTTTTCCCATGCAGGAGCCTAACGTGACACACTTGTGTCATGTGTTGCCATGTAAACTCTTCTTCTGCACTTGATTTACCTGTCCACAACTGGGGAGGCCTGCTCTCCGTACTGTGCTCGCAGTCTCCCAAAATCCTTCAGAGGCTCCTGATATTTTTCTCATACAGAAACTTGCATAGCAAATACCAAGGTAACTTTCGTTCTGGTCCTGCAGATCATTGCTGAAGTGCCTTTATTTGTTTCATGGGTTTTTTTCTTGGAGGGATATGACTCCTGAGAAACAAGTTCATGCTTTTTAGGAGTGCATCATTGTCTTATTTTGCAGTCAGTAAACTTGATGTGTGCAGTTACTTGAAAAATTGAACTCACAAAAATCACATTGTTGCTGATTAAAAGCACACTTTGGAAAATGTCATCAACTGAATGGTGATATGTCAGACATAAAATTAAAAAGCAAAAATCAAAATGCTATAACTTAGTTACAACTGTTAAAGGGTTATGTTTAAAAATGACTGCACCAAACAGGTAAATCCTTGGGTTGAATGGTCCCAGTAAGATCTTGTGAGATGATCTATTACTCCTTAGATTTTCAGTATTGCATTCCCCCCTCAGTGAATAGATTTTTTTTAAAAAGCACAATCATAATTGTCTGGGCCCTATTTAAATCTTGATGTGACACAGCTATGCAGTTGATGCTTCCTGGAGAACTTATTGACTTTCTTAACAGTGGAAAATTCTGTGATCCCAGGGAGCCGTTAACCACAAGAATAGGGGAGTCATACACTTTTCGGTAGTGGTCGACATAAAGATCTTAAATAACATCAGGCACTTCTTAAGGCAAAGCAAGTGATGCAAAATTTACCAGCTAAGGTTCTGATGTATTTTTACAGTCCAGTGGAGATGTCATGCTCTGCAGTGGATTGTGTGAATGTGGAACTGACTCTTTCCAATTTTTCACGATAAAGATTTGGACATTTTTTGCAAAGGTGAGGTGCAACATGCTTTCGGAAAAAGGTATAAAGATATGTCCTAAATTTTTCTCCAACAAATACATAGATCACAGGATTGATGCAACAATGGATCATTGAGATTGTTTCTGTCACTTGAATTGCTTTCTCCAGTTGACCTTTGAATTCACAATCTGGGATGAAAAGTGAACTTTGAAATGTATGCAAAAAACCAGAAATATGGAATGGTGTCCAGAAGATGAAGTAAAAAATCATGATCACAAAAATAAGTCTGACTGCCTTCTGTTTTTTCTCATTCTTAGATCTCAATAATGTTTTTAGAATTTGTGAGTAACTAAAAATCATAATGAGCATTGGAACAATAAGTCCGAGAATGTTCATCTTTAAAATATAAGAGTACTTCCAATTTGTTGTGGAATCACTTGGATAATGAGCACTGCAAGTATAGCCTGAACTTTCCTTCTGAGTTTTGTGGAATACTACACCAGGAACAGAAATAAGAACAGCAACAGCCCAAGTGACGACACTGGCGAGGATGCCGTAGGTGACTGTCCTGGCTTTCAAAGCAAACACGGCGTGCACTATGGCCAGGTACCTGTCCAGGGTCAAGAGGATTATGAAGAAGATGCCACTGTAGAAGCCCAGGAGGTGGACACCTGACAGAATTCGACAGAGTGCCTCCCCAAAAATCCAGTCGTGAACTGCGTAATAAGCCCAAAAAGGGAGAGAAAATACAAACAGCAGATCAGAAATTGCCAGGTTGAGCAGGTAGATGTCAGTCATACTCTTCAGCCTCTTGTATTTTACCAGGATAAGGACAACAAGCAGGTTGCCTGTCAGGCCAAATATCACCACTAAAGAATAAAGAGGTGGCAAAAAATTTGCTGCAAAGTGCTTTTCCTCAGTTGCAGGGCAAGGTGTTGAATCACTGTAGTCAAATTCTGTTGTCACTGCCCAGTCGGTGAAGTCTGTGGTTTCACTTGCCATGGTGGGTTGGTCTGGAAAGGAAAAAAAAGACATTAAACTAGAGGAATCTCCAAGTTTTGCAGTGAAGAGAATGAAACATGCTGATGTTCTCTTCTGAAATGCATTTTGCTGGTGAGCACACAAGCACTATTGTGTCAAGGTGTGAAAGAGAATGAAATTGCAGAGCTCCTGGGAAACCCACCCACACAGTTGTGGAGTCACACTGGTGCATGTTGGAAGTGTGCTGTGTGTCATTTCCCACATGTACATTGTTGTCATGTGCATTTTTCCTCCTCAGCAGAGCCTGTCAGCTGCCTGGCCTAACCAGGTGGAGAGGACAGATTAATTTAATGAGTTCTGGGTAGTTTAGGGCTCTTGTGCTCATCAGTGGCATTCCAGAGGAGGGTAGAAAGCCAGGAAGGCAGCCTCAGGAAAGCACAGCATCGGGCATGCAGAGCATAGTCTTATTTCTTCTTGGGACCTGGTCACCTGCTCATTGTGCTGGTCCATCCTGTAGCCCTTATCCACAGAGGACCAGGCACTGGTCAGGTGCAAACGGTGCCTGCAAAGGCACTGTGACATGGGTGAAAAACAGCTGACTTCAAGCACTTTTTCAGATTGCTTGTGACTTCTTGGGAGCCTTAATGCCTTTGGGAATCAAGACAGTACTACACATACCCGCCTGGTCCACCTGTTGTTGTGGATGTTGCAGAGTGGAAAGTCGGCAGTTTTGGTCCTGCTTAAAATGGCAAACACTGTGTCCTTTAGAGAGCCTGGGGCAAGCGTAAGCAGTGGAAGCGTGATGGTTTCAGATAGCTCTGGAATTAAATCAGTACACAGTCCTGTAGAGAGAACAGACAGACAAAGGCCTTGGCAAATGATGCAAAAGATGAGAGTTGCTGTTGGGGTGGCCTTAAGTATCTGTGTCCGTTGTGGGATCTTCCTGTCAGCTGAAAGACCTCCCTGCTGCTGTTTGGGGATGTAAGGAGTTTTGTTTCCTTGTTTCAGTAGTTGTTTACTGCAATTATTCGGGAGCTGCAAAGTTTAGATTGGTAGAGTGTCTTGGAGGGAGCACAAAGGTGAAAGGCAGATATGGCCATAGCTAAGTGTGTACTGCAGTTTTTATGTGATGTTGTTCTTCACCCTTTCTCAGTCAGTGTTTCCAGTAAGGCAACAATGAGGAAGTGCAAGGGTTGTGCAAACTCTCTGTCTCTTCTGTTTTGGGTTGGGGAATGTTGGAGGGACTGGACTTCCCCTGCAAGAAAAAATCTGAGTGTCAGCCCCTCCAATCTCCAAAACCTCCCCTTTTCCCAAGTCCTTGGTAGGACTGTGAGCTAGATGCAGAAGCCTAGCAATTTGTAACCTTCTGAAAAGCTCAGGACAACTGTCTTCTCACAAACCCCCCAGAGAACATGGACACACATCCCTGTGTGTCCCATGAGAAGCTGGGCAGAGGATTTTGTGACGATGGGTGTCAAAGGGACAAAAAGTGCTGCCTGGTCACTCAGTGGGGAACCGATGCCTTTGGTAGCCACTCAAAGAGAGCTACTTGCTGTGTGGTTAAAGGGCTGCTCTGTCTTCCTGCTACCATGACTGCTTTCATCGGACACTTCATGGCAGACTGGTGGCTGCCCAGGGCAGGGTGTTGGTTTTGAAATTAGCCTCTTCCTGGAAATGTCAGGCCCGTTCTTAGACAAAACTGACAGAGTGCTCACAGTGCAGAAGAGTTCAGGCAGTGAGTGTGCCCCAGCTTGCTGTGTGATCCCTGAGTGCTCGTGTTGTGCTCCAGTGTTCACTCCTTTCTGAAGGCACTTTTTTCAATGGTGTGTTCTGCCCTGTGGGAACACAGGCATCTTTTGGAGAGACCACACTCCTTAAACCCCCATTTCATTCTCTCTGCACTTGAGGTCTGCAAGTCTAAATGTAACTGCATAAACTCAGCCCACATCTGGAGACAGGCCCCTGCTCTGATTTTTAGTACAGACAATTTAATTACATGTTGGGCCATTCTGAGCTGCAGCATGTGAAAGTTTTGAAGTGTCTTAAGCTCATGTCAGCTTATTCAGCAGTTTGAGCAAAGGCTGATTTCCTAATATGTCATTATAGAACATTCAGGATCCAGAGGACATAGTTTTGATCTGGATTTATATCTTGGTGGATATATGTATAATACAAATAATCTTCTTGAACAAATTTTGTTGGGTACGCAGTAGTAAAACAATTTTCCACGTGTGTATATGCACAAATAAATATACATATACATACACTTATAATATATATTGAATCATAGTATTGTAGAACCATAGAATCATTTAGATTGGAAAAGACCTCTAAGATCATTAAGTCCAACCATTAACTTAACACTGCCAAGTCTACCACTAAACCATGTCCCTAAGCATCCCATCTACATGGCTTTTAAATACCTCCAGGCATGATGACTCAATCACTTCCCTGGGCAGCCTGTTCCAGAGCTTGATATCCCTTTCAGTGAAGAAATTTTTCCTAATATTTGATCTAAACCTCCCTTGGTGCACTTAGCCGTGTAGAATCTTTGTGCTTGTATAAAAAGAAAGTAACTTGTTTTTTTTCTTCCAAGCTTGGAACTTATTTTGAGTAGTGAAACCAGCAGAAAATAATTGTGAGAGCAACAAAATTAAAGTTAACTGACTCTCTACAGATTTGTCTCCTTTGCTGTCCAAGTCTTATGTTCTGTGAGGGGTTGACCTCAGCTGACAGCTAAGGCCTCATCTAGACACCTACTCACTTCTCCACAGCAGGATCAGGGAGAGAATCAGAAGTGCTGAAGGAAGAAAAACTTTCAGGTTGAGAAAAAGACAGCTGAATAAGAGATTGAAACTGAAAAAACCCACAAGAGGTAATACAAGGACAAATGCTTGCCATGTACTACCAAGCAGACAGATGCTAGCCAGTCTTTGAGCAATGCTTACTCTGGAAAAAACTTCCTCTGCCCCTAGTTTTATTCCTGACTGTGATGTTACATGGCACAGAATATCCTTTTGGTCAGTTGGGTCATCTGTCTCAGCTGTGGTCACAAATCTAAAGGACATAACCATAAGGGCTGCTGGGAAGTAAAGTAAGTCCATCCCAGTCAGAGCAAGTTCACCTTCCCACCTCCAAAACTGAGCTCTTGCCCCATAGAAGTCACACTGATCTGGCTAGAAAGACAGTATGTGTTGTGGATGTTTTGTTTACTGTCTCTGACCTGATGGGAAATCATTAAGCATTTGCATGCTCTAGAAGTCAGATCCTCCTCTTCACAACAAGCACAAAATGGTAAAAATATTTTCTGAGATACTTTTTTAAAAAATGCTTTTCATTTGCACACAGGCAGTATCAGTCATAAAGAACTCTAGAAAACTGACCTGGCTAAAAAAATATATTGGAAATTACTGGTTGCACTTGATTTTAATTTTTTTTCATTTATCTTTAACTGTATTTCTCATTTTTATTTTTGTGCAGAAAGAAGCATCTTCTGTAGAAGCTGTAGCCCTTGACAAGAAATTTGGGTTTGACTCTTAAATTATCTAGGTGTAAACCTCCAGAAATGGGTGTGTTATAGCAAAGAAATCTCCAGGTTTATCTCTGCTCTTGAGCTGTTTAAACATAATCTGATTAATTCTGATTTGAGAACTTGTGATTACTTATTTAGTTTATTTCCCTCTTTCTTTTCTGTCCAGAATTACACATGAATATTCAGAAAGTCTTAATTATTTTCATTTGATGGCCTTTCTCATTTTCTGGCCTGCATGTGGCCATCAGTGCCCACTGTCCTGACCACAGTCTCACTGTTTCTGCATGCACAGCATAGTTTTGGTTGTTATCAGAAATTCTGAATGATTTTTGCAAAAGTGGGCAACGTGTCAAGCCTAAGGTAGACTAATAAGAGGAGAACTTTCTAATTTATCCTGTGTTTAACCATGTGAAAGTATCTAAATACATGAGCAGTGCAATAAGAGCCTACTGTTATTTCCCCTTGCAAGACTGGTTGTATTCTGAGTTGCCAAAGAAGCCGGATACAGAGGGGTGTGGACAATCTGTGGGCCAAATACCAGTACCCTGGAAAAGAGTTCTTGCAAAGAACATCAAGTTGCAACTTGGATGGGATTACTGAATTCTCGTAACTTTGTGAGCCCAAATAAACATAATCTCATTTCTCTAAGTTTTATCAAAGCTTCACTTATGGCGACATCAGAGATTCTTGTAATGATGATGTAGCCCTGAACCATGTCTTTGCAGATTTCTGTATTTTGGCTGCTTTGAGAGAAGCCTCACAAGCTCTTGAGCATTAGCTGCTATTTATAGTGTGTCACTTTAAGCTAGAAAATGTCTAGGTGCTCGTGGGACTATCAGATATTTCCAGGTCATTCAAGAAGAGGAGCTCCTGAGCTGCTTCAGGGATGACATTTGTCACAGCCTGCTGTGCTATACAGGGAATTTGGACAAAGTTTCCTCTCAGAAACCAGAACTTGTAATAACTACAAGTTATAAGAACATCTGTGCATGAATGGAGCTGCCTATCTCAAAACTGAATGACCTCCCAAAGTTCCCTTCATCTTTTTGCAGTTTCAGACAAGATTGAAATTTATGAGAAGGTAACACAGCACTACTGCCCCTGCCCTCACTCTCCTCCTTTCACAAATGCCAGCATTTGTCATACAGAGAAAGAAATTGCTTAATGACTTGTAGCCAGCTTAAAAGTTTGTGTCAGCAGCATCTAGGGCACTTTGTGAAGAGAGAGAAGTGCAACATAGCACTGAGTAATACTGAAACTTTACAAAAAATAATACCACATGTTCTGATAGCAGGCTTTGCAAGAGAGGTACCCAGAGTTTCCTGCTAACAGCTCTACCTCTTAATCTTTGCCTTTGACTTTCTAGGAGAAGCAAAACTTGAGAGAAATCTGTGCACAGAAACCTGCATTTGCTTGGAGAGCAAGCATAAAAATGTGAATTTTTCCTGAGTTACCAGGAAAGATGAAGGAAAAGATGGAAGTGTGAACTAATTACTCTGTAAGACTCTGAACTGATAGTTTCCCTCAAACACACCTTTTCATGTGGTAGTGACCACAGGATTTCCTTTTAGGATTTGACTGGGGAAAGACTCCCTTTCAAGATTAAACCTTGCATGGGAAACCTCTTCCTCTTTTACAACAGCTGAGCATTAGAAGCATTCAGAATTACTTGCCTCCTAACTGATGGGTTTTTTTCAGCCCCGCAAAACTTTCAAAGTAAAATATATTCTGGACTGAAAAGAACAAGCTTAATTCTCTGTGAGCCCTCAGGATCTGATTGTTTACATTCCCCACTGAAACCAGAAAGAGTCCAGCAAAAATTCTGAGCTTTTCTGCAGTTTAAATAGAGTCAGTCTATGGGTCCCAAGACAAAAGAAGTAGGATGTATTCTTACCTAAACAAACGTACAGTAAAAGAATATCATAAGCACTGAAAATAAGCATTCTGAGAAAGAGAAACTTGAGACAGGTATTAAACATCTTCCTCCAAATGATGGGTCTATATATATATATGTGGGTTCTTCTCTTGTGTAGGCTAACTTCTGGGCTAGTATGTCTGTTAAGGTTTTTTTGCTGTGGTTTGGTTTGGGTTTTTTTTTTTTTTCAGTATCTGATAAAATATTGAATTCAGAGATACAAGTAATAGTTGTAGTCACAACCATTCCGAGGATGAACTCAAGTATGAAATGGAAGGTTAATAGTTTGGAGTGAAGATTGCCAGCATATGCCATAGGGTCCTGTGATGTCCTGTTATTGCTCTAAGGGTCTCTACACTGAGAGGTTCAAGCCCCCTGCTCTGTTGCTGTCAGCTGTTCCAGGCAAATGACCATGTAATTCTCCCAGGAATGCAAAAAAATGAGAAAGTGTCCTTAGGCTACTGTAGCTTTTTTGCTAATATACAAGTGGTAAGTCTCATTCATCCAACAGAGGAGCTCACCTTTCCTTGTGTGTGAGTAGAAAAATTTCAGTGTAGTACTGATGATTTTTATTCATGTAAAACCTCATTAACAAAAATTGCAAGCCAGATCATGACTGGGTATAAAACTGCTATCTCATTGATATAAAGCTGAGATATGGATTTCAGACTTTCTAATGTGTTGTCTCAGAGACATTACATTGAACAGAGGACCCAATCCCAAGTATCCCTTCAAAACAAGATAATGAAAAAACACTTTTAGCAGATTAAATGCTTGAATAATATAGAGAAACCATGTGATAGGATAGGGATGGAGAACACCTGCCAACTGCATCTGCCACAGCAAGATGTGACTTAGATATGGAGAGTTTAGGTTAAGTGTGAAGGATTTCATGTCTGACCAATTTTTATCCTTAGCAGAATGCAACTTCAAGCTGTCAATCTCCTGGAACTGCTCCAAAACCAAGACCCAATAAGTTTCTGGTACAAAAAAAGATTATATTTTCTACTCCAGTTGTTCAGTTGAATTTTCTACTTTCACATTTAGCCTTATCCCAGGCTGTAAGCTAGTTACAAGACCCAAGTGTTCCCAAAGATGTTACCTCTGCTTCCATGTCAGCTCTACTGCCACTGTCATTAGGCACATATACTCCCCTCTTAGGGGATTACTTTTACATATATACATATTTAGATGTAAAGATAAGGGGGAAAAATGAGCTACTCACTGTTTCATCGAGCTGGTCTACTGTGGGTCCTTCTTCTTGGTGAATGAACATATATCTGAAAATAGGAAATGGCACTTCCTGTGGTACGTTGCAAGATTGAGGGTAAGCTGCTTCTTCTCTGTAAAAGCTTGGTTTCCAGACTGAGGTCAGAATTGGTGGATAAAGACTTTATGGTTGCCAACCCAGCCATATTCTGAACTACTCCATCTCCACAGGGTTAAGACTGGCTGATCAAATTCAATAAAATCCCATTCTTGGGTCAATCAGTATTTCTACCTGCTCTGGCAACTTCCAATTTCAATTTACTCTCTTCCAGTTTGAATCCATTCCACCTTGTCCTGTCACTCTATGCCCTTGTAAAATGTCCCTTTCCATTCTTGGAGGCTCTCTTCAGGTACTGGAAGGATGCAATTAGGTCATCCTGAAGCCTTCTCTTTTCCAGATTGAACAAACCTGATTTCCTCAGCCTTTTTTCACAGGAAAAGTGCTCCATCCCTGTAATTGTCTTGGTGGCCTCCTCTGGACTCACTACAACAGTTTGATGTCCTTCCTGTGCCAGGGACCCCAGAGCTGGATGCAGCTCTCCAGGTGGGATCTCACCAGAGCAGAGCAGACCAGAGCAGAGCAGAGGGGCAGAATCCCCTCCCTTGCCCTGCTGCCCACGTTTGGCTTTCTGGGCTGCAAGTTCACACTGCCAGCTCATGTCCAGCCTCTCATCCATCAGCACCCCCAAGTCCTTCTCCCCAGAGCTGGTCTTGATCTGTTCATACCCCAGCCTGTGCCAATACCAGGGGTTGCCCTAACCCAGGTGCAGCACCTTGCACTTGGTCTTGTTAAACTTCATCAGATTTTCATGGGCCCACTTCTCCAGCCTGTCCAGGTTCCTCTGGATGGCATCCTGTCCTTTGAGTGTGTCAACCACACCACTCAGCTTGGTGTCATCTGAAAATTTGCTGAGGGTGCACTTGATTCTTCCACCACTGTCCTTAATGAAGACATTAAATAGCACTTGGTCCCAGTACAGACTTCAGAGGGACACCACTTGTCACTGATGTCCATTGGGACTCTGAGCCACTGACTACTTCCCTCCAGACAGGACTCACACTGGGTCCCATAGATCATTATAAAACAGGAGTGATGAATAATATGGCCACTTCTCTGCTCCCTATGGAGTCTTTTTCAATTTTACTGCAAGGCTACATTTTTCAAGTTTGCACTCTTTTGGCAGCAGCTCTTGACCATTCTCTCTAAGACTGCAGGGTGTTTTCCTGCGGTGTTCCTGAGAAGCTGTAAGACTGGCTTGTGCTACAATTACAGATGGATTTTTTTTAATTTCCTAACAAATTTATGTGGAGTTTCAATAAACCCAGGGATACATAACCTGATCAGAGGTGTTACAGGGAGTATGAAAGGGACTCATCCAGCTATTTCAGAAAGAGTGTCTAGGCAAGGCAATAGGAAGAGGGATGTGACAGCTGCAATCACATAAAGGAGGGGGCTGTGTAGATTTTGCTGTAAGTAAAAACCATTGAAAACCATTGCAAGCTTTCAAGCCTGAGCAGAAAGTGCCCTCCCTACAGTGACACAGAGGATAACAGGGAGACACAAGCCACATTTTCATTCTATACCATCTCCCTCTAAGTTGCTGTCTGAATGTGAAATTCTTTTTTCCATTCAGGACATCTCTTTCTACTCAGTGTTCAGGATGCCAGTTCAGAAGTCTTGTTTGCATGTTTCATCTTTTGTGAACTACTATGCCTGGTAAAGAAATTAATTGGCTTTCAGGATCAAAAATCCTGCCTAAAGCACTTCATTTTCACTGCCTCATGAAAAAGAAGGGTGTCACCTGAGGAAGGGGCTTATTTCAGCTCTCAAGGGAGAATCTGCTTTGGAATCCACTGTCCAGGGTGTCTGTGTGGGTGTAATCTTCTGGAAGTACCACAGGTAAACCTTGACCTTTTCTCTCCTTGTCTTGTGAAACTGGGGCTTCCTTCTGCCTTGCTGAGGGCCTTTGTGGGGTCACCAAGCTCCCAGTCAATTCTAGGAAAGTTCACAGCAGAAGCCTTCCTTGGAAGAGCTATGTGCTATTTTCATAACCTGGGGGAGGAAGCAGCAGTTTCGAGTTTGGCATAATGGGTTGGATGGATCCTTGTGGTGCTGAATGAGTGACTCCCAATTGATCACTGTATTCTAACTTGAGGGAAAAAGCACATGTTTTGCACATATTGTTTGAAAAGAATTTTAATTTTTTGTGCCACCAATCTGGGTGCTTAGACTGAAGACAAGTGGGCAGTGTTTTCAGGCTGCCTGAGCCCAAATTGCTCTGACCTTTGAAAATCAGGAATGGTCTCTTTCCAAAATGGTAATGCAAATAATCTGAAGCTGCTTCAAAAAGTTTGAGTAAGATTAAAATAGAGGAGGAAAAAAAAGAATACATATTCAAAGGAAAATAAATATTTCATATTAGTCACTTAATTTTAGGCATCTGTGACTACATTTTGAATTGTAACTGAATTATCATCTTAGAGAGGATAGAGTCTGTTACAAAGGGCAGAACCCCCTGAAAATACCTTTGTCAGCCACGTTGGGACTCTGAAGAAATCCAGGGGAAAGAAACTATCTTCATTTGTCTAGAAAGCATGGCCTGTGAGAAGTGATCAGGAAAGGACTGGATGATTTCTGGAGAGCTCTCTCAGACTTAATTTTCATTCTCTTACTTGTAGTATCTTTCCTGTATGGGTTTAGTGGGCTTTAGAAACATTAACTAATCCATATAACTGCCTAGGAGATAGAAGCAGAAGAACCAGTGGGAGAAAAGCCTCCAAAAGTCAGAGACATTGCCAGGAGAAGATTTCTTGCCATATAATATTAGGTTCTCCATCTCCATAAAAAATTAGAATGAACAGTAAGAAAAGAGTGCATGAACTTCATCATGCTAATCCATTGAAATTCTATAATCAGGGAAGTACTACTTGACCAAAGGGAAGAATCAAAAAAAGAATGAAGAATTTCTGCAACAAAACCATCTTACTTCATCTGGGACTTTCTACAAGCTGTCACAAGAGTACCACTGAGAGAACTAAAGCAAGGGAATCAAACCATGTGTTTCTGTTACTCCATTAGCTGCTGAATGTAAGAGGGAACTAGCTTTTTGTGACAATAATACAATGTTATGTGCACACTGAAGTCAGCCTGTGGGGATACACTTAATGCACTGAAATAATTTTCCTTCTTTCTTCAAAAAGTATCTTTTCATGTGGAGGGAGAGGGATAGCTGGAGACAGTTGACTGATGGCAAAAATATTGGTAAAATGATCAGGCAGATTACTTAAATAGGAAATGACTGGTCTTCAGCAATATGCCAGTACGACCATAGCAAAGATAAATTATGGCCTTGCAGTTCATCTCAGGTTCTAGGCTTTTCATGGAAGGAGAAATGCTGACTTCAGTCCCTGTGTCAAAGCCTGTTAAGAATGTCAGGCAAAGCAGGACAGCATGAGGGAAGGTGCATGCTGAAGGATTTGCTTTCCTGTTGCTCTGGTGTGCTTCAGCTGTGGATGGGACTGTCTCCAGCTCCCTCTCTAGTCAAGGGACAGGGATAGGTATTTGCAGAGGGTGACAAACTATTTTAAGTTACTCCACCTTAAGCTAGAATTAATGACCCCATGGAGGGATCTCTCTTTCATGACATAAACAACCTAGGCAGCAAGTTCAGGGTAGACAACCAACCTGTGCATTGATAAAACTGTTTCAGGTACCCTGAATGAAGTCTTCAGGGCTTTTTGTGACAAAAACAATTGGAAAAACATCAAGTCAAATATTTTTGTTTTGCTGTTCTTTGGTGCTGAGGTGATTTTTAGTAGGTAAGCCTGATAATGCTGTCTACTTCCCTTGCTGAAGAGGAATAGACCTAAAGTAGATCTAAGGACCAGTCCAGGTGGTGATGCACCCAGAAGCAGGAATGGATTTGTTATGGCACTATGAAGACTGTATTCTGCTTGTGCCATGAAAACTGTATGTGCAAAGAAGTAAGGCTGCAAAGCCTGTCCTGCTCTTCCCCTACGTCCTTATATCCATGCAGGTTAAAACTGTGTTTTAGGAGGGGGAGGAAGAAGATACATAAAAGTAAAACAATTTCTGTGGATGGCTTATGCAAGTTGCCTCACCAACTGCTCAGGTGTCTCAGTACTTCCTTACAGCTTTAGGGTACTTCACAGAGCCTTGGAAGAATAAGACTTGACAACAGAGATGTGCATAAACTGGGAATCCTACATATTCTTTAGATACACTGCATTACTCACAGAAGAACTCCACAAGGACACATCAGTGCAATCTGCCCTTCACGTTAACCTCTCTGTACAAACACTGTGGTGCACTGAGCATAATACTCAGTTCCCTTTGCAGAAGTCACCCTCCCAGCTGAGGGACTGGTTATTTGGGGTTCTCTTTACTGCACTTCACTACAGTGCAGGACCAGGCCCTATTTAACTTAAACTACCCAGGCCCTTCTTGGATTGTAGAATTTTGCTTTTCCCTCATGATCATGTCTCCAGTTCTCTCAGGCTGATATATGAGTCCTTCACAGACATTTACTGTGTTTGCCTTCTTACCACATTTATGAGATGAAGCAATACAGTTTTGTCCATTTTGCAAGCATTCCACTAATTTGTGGAACCTGGTTTGTAAACTGTTTTTCTCCGAAGCAAAGTGCTATGCTGGGGCAGGGTTCTCATCTGTTGTAGCTGCTGGTTCTTGATCTTCACATTTAGTCTCAGAACATGAGGAACACAACAGCAGAGGCTAACTATGAAAATCTTAGTGTAAATAGGGAAGGTGCATTATTTGTGTGCTAGAATTAGTCACTTTAGGGTGGGTAGGATAGAATCAGCTCTAAGTGTCTAACTCCCTTTCTGAAACTTGTGCCTGTCCTGTGATAGGAGTGCAGATTCCAGTAGTATTTGTGGCACAAGACTTGGCATCTCTGAAATGCAGGTCTTGCCTGATTTTTCTTCTGAGGCATCTGCAGGACAGCTCAGTGAAACTGAACCTGAATGACTCAAATGGCTTCAAATAGTCTTCAGTCTTCTCACAGACTGGCCTCACACTCCTGTGCACCTACCTGGGAGACTCTGCTCTATTTTTGAGAAAACTCCCCATAGAGAGTCCTGCCTGAGGCCAGCTTGGTAGCCACATTACACCAACTGACACACATATTGAATCTGACCTTAGTCATCTTCTGACAAGTTTTATTTATGGGGTGGAGACACCACTTCCTTCATAGCTTCTGTAGAGAGAATGGAAGAAAACACAGGGCCTCAGATAAAAATCATCAAAACTTTTTTACCAATCCATACCAAACTAGCCACACATAGTCTGTAGTATTACAGGCTTCAAACTCTTCTTCATCCTCAGCAAAAGAGGATGGCTTGGTATTTCCTGTGCTGTGGTACATTAAACTTTATTGCATCCTTTTTCTCCTTTTTTTTTTT
>VXAC01007009.1:583504-629765 GCA_013399225.1 Rhipidura dahli
TTTTTTTTTTTTTTTAAATTTTAAGGCGGTACTAATCACTGTCTCCTAATGGGAGTGGAAGAGCTAGCTTACAGCTTTGTCACAAGGGAGATATTTTACACCTGCTCTGTCACTTGAATGGTTGTGGATAGGCTGTGCCACTGTGCAAAACAGTATCAGTGTTAAAAAGAGTGGTAGGAAGCCAAGCCCATCTGTATTTGTGAGGCTCTGAGATACCATTGCAGGAGTTGTTTTACATTTAGCACATGCAAACTAGTTTGACATTCTTCTTGGAAAGACTGTGTAAGTGTTAAAATGAAAGCAAGCTTCAAGTAAGTGATAAAAATAACTCCAGCTAAAAAGCTGTATGAGCAAGAGAATTCAAAAGAACGCTGGTACTTCTGCCTGCCTTGTACTAAGATATGCTGAGATAAAGGCCCACGTAAAGACATATGAATCTTAGCAAAAAAGAAAAAAAAATTATTTTCATTGCCTAAAGTGCACTTGGTTTCACCTGAAATCTCAAAACCAAACTATCACTGGTGTGCTTGTTTGGGGAGTTAACCTTGTACACTGGTGCTCCGTTTTACAAGACTTTGTCAAAACTATGTTTTCAATACTGTTGCATATTGGAGAAGTTCACTGTCTATCACTGTTTTTCACACTGTGCAGGGGCCATTTCTTGTTTCCTAGTTGTTCATATATTAAATGCATTAAACGTTAAATGCTTATACAGTGCTCACCACTGGCACTTCCAAATTCCCTCCCTCTACACATTTCACTGAAAAGGCTGTCAGGGAAGTCTAAGCCCCCCAAGCCTGTGGTTTTTTAACCTGAAATCAGGGAATCTCTTCTGAGGTATAGCCTAACATTTTCTCTGCTTGAGAAAGAAGTTAAAAAAAATAGGGCCAAAGGCTCTGGACATCAGCCACAGCCTGGAGAAGCTGTGTGAGAAAGCTGTGACAAGTGAAAACATTGTCAGCTAGCTTGAGAATCAGCGTGAAGGACCAGGATGACCCACTAGGGGGAGAAACAGACTGACCAGCTGACACTGGAGTGCACTGGGATGGATGAGAGAGGACGCCTGATTATCCTCTCCAGGTTAAGAGAAAGAAAGGAACTGCTGACAGAGGCAGAGCAAGCAGTTGGGCACAGAAGTCATCCAAGGGCCACCAGGGTGATGAGCCGACCTCTGAGATTTTCGGGTTCTTAAGGAAAGTTAAAGTTAGGCACACTTCATAACTTAGCAGTGTTATGAAGTCATTTCAGCAGAAATTGCAAACCACAGAGTTTTGTATCTCACTTCTGGGTTGATTTATTAATGCATTTGGGGTTTGCACTGGATAATGTAATTTGGTTATAACGTATTTCAAATTAAGAAGAGCAAAAGCCACACAAGATGTGAGGCAGAAGATGATGTGAGGTGTGTTACTCTAACCAGGATTCTAGTTTAAGGACTACAGATATTTACAGCATGTGGTCACAAATGAGAAATGTCATTGATTTTGGCTATTACAGTTATCCTTCTTTACAACTTGAGCTTAAATAAGAGAAGGAGGTAATACATACTTCTTACCTGGATCTTTTAAAATCTGATGTCAAGCCCTAGGAAATAGTATGGATATTCCCAATGAGTTCTGTGTCCTGCCTCACTGAATTCAGTGGTGGACCTCAAACATGTGACAGAACCTGGCTTTGAACTGATTATCATACACACACCTGTGAAATCTCAGGCTTTCAGGGTGAGGCAGGCTCACTCTCTCACACCTCTTCTGGGTTTCCCCAAAGGGCTGCTGCACCTCATAAATTTGCAATGTCACAATCCAGTCTGTCTACCAAGGTGTCCAATGCTGCCTGGTTGACCTCACCTGTAGGGCAAATGTAATGCTCACGGTGAGCAGAAAGGAAACACTTTACACAGAAACCAAGGGATTTATTTCTGGTGTAACTGAACTTTTTAGCACTGTAATCCCACAATCATTATTAGTCTGGATCTAAATATCTCAGGAGAAAAAAGGAAGACGAGAGGAAAAATAACAAAGACATTAATATTTCTGAGCAGAAACAACAACAATGAAATTTGATACTACCACTACAAGTAATATGTCATCCAAAACAATAAATAGTTACATTTGTTCAGCCAGCCAGTCCCTCATGAAATGGTCCCTCTACACCTCTTGCTCTTTCCCTGCTTCTCAAGGCCTCTGCTGTCATACTCAGACTGTATTTCTGTGTTGCAGCATCATGTTAGAAAGAATAGCTGTTTTTTACTACTATCTGTATAAAAACTGTGGCTGTGCCCCAAAAGGCAAGAAAAAGTAGAACAAATTAAATATAGCCACCTACTCAGAAGAACTGCTGTTACAGCTAAAGCAAGCAAAACCAAAGCTTCAGGCAGGTCACAATGGCTTCTGGCAAAGCCAGGCTGACAAACCTCAGCCCTGAGGCCTTGACACTCAGCACAAAGCCAGTGACCCAACAATACCAGCACCAACTCTGTGCTACTGGGTCACAAGGCTACAGAAGACACTTGGGAAACAGAGTCTCCATTTACAAGGTTACAGAAATCTCCCCCTTATCAGATTCCCCTGTAACAAGAGGTAATTTTCAGCAAGACAATACCAAGAAGATACAGTAATTTATTTCAAGAAAATTTTATAATTTTGAGCTGGAGATAGGCTGGAAGAATTCACCAGCTTCTCTTTCCCTCACCAGCCTTCCGCAAAGGGCAGCTTTTGAGAGCCAACAACCTGACAGGCTGATACGGAGAAGCAAAGAGGTGTGCTGTAAGGAAAGGACTAAAACAGAGGAAGTAGTCCTTAATATTGGGAAGTTTGTGCTAAGGGAAGTGATCCAGAGAAAAGGAGGCAAGGAAACTGAAAGATCAAAAATACATTAGAGTGGGTTGAAATTTCTAAGTTGGAGGGGACTAAAGCAGCTCCTGGAATTAAGAGCAGTGCCCAGGCATAACTTCATGTTTTCCACCTTCTGCCAAGAGATGAGATGATTTTCCACCTTACAATTCCATCTTCTACCATACAACAGCTGTTGCTGGAATTTTTTTCCATATTCTTTTTAGAGAACCTGTGGTTGGTTTTGTCACAAATATTCCATCCCATCTGCAAACTTTGAGGGCTCTTCATGTCTCCCATACCCCTGCTGTAACAGACTATTCATATCCATGTTCCTGAACTGCTGGAGAACCTGAGGGACTTTCCAACAGCCATTCCTAAGAATATTTCGGTGCATAGGTTGTAATAAGTGGAGAAATGTGTTCATATGGTGCAGTTACAGGTACATCTGAGCTAGGTCCAGAACGAGCAGCCCTATAAGCTGACAGTCACAGCCCTCAGCTGCTGTTTCTCTTGAGCACAGGATGGTTTTCTGACCTCAGAGGTTTGTGTCTCTGAAGCAGACTGTCTGTGTGATGATGCTGTAAAGGTGCCTGGGGCTGGCAGTGATGGGTTGCCTGGGACCACTGCCCTCAGTATCTAATGGGCAGTAAAGAACATCTGGTGGGACTGTAAAGAAATTTGACAGCAATTTGGAGGCATATACTCATGGTGTCCCAAACTAACTAAGGTTAGATGGAGTAATTTAGTATTATATGAGGAAGTTTATTTTGATTTTTTTTCTCAAAGCTGCATCATTCTGAAATATTGCAGGATTTCTGTCATTGTTTCAACACATGGTTTCTATGGGCTGATTCTCACTTGCCATACTGCTTAAGCACCTTAAATGAGAGCTAGTGAGAGATCTTGAAAATGATTAGATGAATGAAACTCCAGTACTTAGTGAGAAATCGACATCTGGGTTTCCACCCTAGAAGTGGAAGAAGCAAGGAAGAGTAGATGTTTTCTACAGCTTCTGTGGGTTTTCCTCTTTGTCCTTCTGTCAGCTATTCTCATTAGGAAGGCACAGTCCCTTAGCTAGATCACAGACCTCTACAGCTGCTACATGCCAAGGGCAAGTCCAGAACAAGCCAGAATTTTCGCCTGCTCTCACACCAGGTGCTTTTCCTTACAGAAGGAGGGGAGCTTCATGGAGTCAGAGAGCCAGAATATGCACAAGCTCCCTGTACTGCTCTTGAGTAGGCAGAACTTCAGTTTCAGGAACTTTTCTTCCTGTAGAATGGTCTTTCAAGTTCACATTTTTAATCTCCCACAAGCCCTCATCAAACCAGATTTCTCATGACCCTAGCCTGGGGGGTGGGCCAGATGGAGGACATCTAAAATTCAGTCTCACACCTTCTTAAGTTTGAGCTGTCCCATGATAAGTCAATAGAACTGAGGAACACTGTGAAAGCTCTGAACCTGGCAATCATAGGCCGGAGAAAAGCCAGAAGGAAAAACCAACAGCTCCACAATACACGTTATTTTTCTTTCCTAACTCTTGGTGCTCCTTTGCAGTGCTTTGCACAGTATTAGTATACTTCATTTATTTTAAAGGTCTGCGAGGTGTTTTTGAGGATGTGCAAGTTTGGATATTTTGTTGCACATGGCCAAGAGGCCTGGGGTGTAGAGTAAGGTCAGACCTGGATAAGGTCTCAGTGTCACAGGCATCCTGCTGCAAAAGGACAGGGACACATGGAACAGAAGAGTGGAGTACTGTGGAACATGGTGGATGACAATCAGTAGCTGGAAAGTTCAAGCCCTTCAGAACGCACACATTTCAAAACTAGGTAGGGAGATGTTTCTAAATGTGAAAAGTAGTACTTAGTAGTTCAGCTGGCAATCTGATACCAATGGTTTCAGTACAGCTTGGTCTCTGGAGAAACAAAAATTGCTTCAGACGTGCAACATGTCATTAGAAGGTCTGTTCTACAAACAGCAATAATTTCCATATTCCATCCTCTTCTGAATAGTGATCACCTTTCCACTAATTTAGTGCAACAAGATTGAGCTATGTATTTTGGCATATATATCCACAGTATCACACCCAACGCCAGGAAATCCAGGTGACATCAAATGTGAATGTTCCTTGGTGCTTTTTCAGTGGTACTTGCAGCTGACAACATCTCAGCACATGAGAACTAACTGATCTCGCTAGGGGTAGATTGCAAAATTTCTTTTTATCAATTTTACTTTGTGTCAGAACCCTTGAAACTGAGGAAACAGTGCATTTGCTACGTGCTTTATTCCAAGATTATTACATCTGCAGAGAAAAGTAGACTGTCATTGACAAGTTTGTGCCTAAAAAAAAAGTATAATTGAAGAAATGGCACTACTAGCTCATAATTATTATCCCATTAATGTAGTGCTCTTATCCAGAACTCTTTCAGTGCATGCCAGTGCAAAAATATTTGAACATTGCTTAGTGTCTCCATAGATTCTTTCCATCACATATAAGAGTACCATAAAGTCTTGTGGTTCAACCCATTAAAAATAAAATTTCATATTTAGAGAAGAGTCACAATGTTTCTGGATGCTCTGCTGTGTACAGGTGCTTGGGGTGATGCTGGGTGTATTTATGTCTCTGTTCTGGTAGTTCTTACAATAATATTTTGGCACCAAGGTTAAAATAATTTTTTGAAATTTTTAAAAAGTATAAAAACATGCAATTATATTTCCAGAGAGAAAGGTTGGATTAGGAAAATATTTAAAATTTTATTACCCTAAAAAATAAAATCTTTGACAATATCTAGGTTGTGTTTTCCCTGATTTCATGTGTTCTCTTGATTAGCTTTTAAAAATGTGTTTGCAGTAATACTACCTCAATATAAATGATATTTTTTTTCCTGTGAATTTTCACTGGGATTTGGAGAGCAGAGCTTCCTCAACAGGAAACTGGAGATAAGACTTTTTTTGCTGAAGAGCTTCAGGGTACCTCTCAGTTCCATCAGATATATTTTATGCAGTACCAACATAAAAATAAGCAAACCCAAAGTTTCCTTATCCTAATCAAGGCTTGTGAGTCATTAGACAGATTTTCAAGAACCAAGACAAAAAAGGTGTAGCTAATGTTTATTCAAAGAAAGCATTTCAAAAATGTCAGAAAATAAAGACATTTGGAAAAGAGACAGAGCCTACTTTGCTACAGGCCATTTTGTGGTGGTTACATTTAGCAGCGAGTGCTGGAGGCACAAAGTTGGTGGTCCCACAGCTCCAGAGGTGGTGCAGCCCCCCCAGCTGCTCTGAGGACAATGTTCTCAAGTGTAGGAACCTCCATAAGTGACCAGCATAGGGGACACCTGGAGCCATTGCTTTGCTATTTCTGGAGGCATCACTACCAAAGGCTGCTCTGGGCTGCAGCAGTTCCAAGGATTCCAGAGCTGCGCCCCATCCCACAACAAACAGGGTCCTGAGGGGCTTTTTTGTCTGGGAGCTGACATAGGAGGGGAAATGGTGGCAATGGCTGAGGTGATTTCCTCTTTGCAATGTGAAGCAGTTCCATGCCTGTCCACTTGCCCACTTTCCAGAGGGGTGTCACACACGTGTCCCAGGGATGCAGGGATTCAGCTTCCACAAGGCAGAGCATACTTGGGGGTGAGGCAGAAGCGATGCTTTTGTCAGAGGAGAAAATAGATACTAGAAGAAAAACCCTGCTTGCTGAAATGCATTACAAGAGCTCTAAAACTTAATTAAAAATTGTTCTGTGGCAACGTATGGTCCCCACTGTACAAACACACTGGTGCTCTGGGGAAACCAATGTCACAACTTCCTGTGTGGCAGTTCACAGCGTATCCCAACAGGAGGCACAGGCATACTGCCCCTGCCAGCGGATGCTGCACGCATGGTACAACCTCCAGCAGCACAGCAGAGCTCTGGCCAGCCCCTCACACCAGCAGAAGGCGGCTCAGGTGGGCTCACAGGGCCCCTGCGCTGTCAGACCAGGCGGAGAGCTGGGTGGGTGCCGAAAAGGACTGTCCAGCCCCGGCACCTCCGGCAGGGCTGGAGAGCACACGGCCGCAGGACTGGAGGAGTCCTTTAAGATGGGCCTTGAATGTCACGCCAGCGAAGGCGTAGATGATGGGGTTCAGGCAGCAGTGGATGAAGGAGATGGTTTCTGTCAGCTGCAGGGCCAGCGCAATCTGGGAGCTGGCCTTGCAGTCATTGATGATGTGCAGCCTCTGCAGAGAGTCAAGGAACAGGGCGATGTTGAAGGGAGTCCAGAAGAGGAAGAAAACAACGACGATGATGAAGATCATCTTGATCGCCTTGACCTTGTTCCGGTTTTTGCATTTTTGCAGGTTTTTCAGTATCTGAGTGTAGCAGCAAACGAGGATGCTAAAGGGTATCAAGAGGCCCAAGATGTTGGCTGCAAACTGAGAAGCAACCTTCCAGGTATTGTCACCTGGGGGGTATGTGGGGACACACTGCAAAGCCTGCTCGATCTCCAGCTCCTGGCTGAACATGATGTTGGGTACAGAAGCCAAGCCAGCCACCAGCCACAGGATCAAACTGATGATTATGCCACAGGTGGCTGTCCGTATCCTCATGGCATAGACAGCGTGGACAATTGCTATGTACCTGTCTACGCTCATGAGGGTTATAAAGAAAATGCTGCTATAAAAACCTGTGTAGTAAATGCCAGCCATTATCTTGCACATGGCATTGCCAAAAACCCACTGGTCTGAAGCGTAGTGGGCTTGGAAAGGGAGAGGCACGACAAAGAGGAGATCAGAGGCTGCAAGGTTCAGCAGGCAGATGTCAGTCATTGTTGTCAGCCTTTTCCTGGTCAGGAGAACCCAGAGGACCAAGGAGTTTCCCAGGAGGCAGAAGACAAACACGAGGCAGTAAAGAATTGGCAGAAAGAGGGATTTAAACCTGCGGAAGTTATTTCCTTCGTTGCAGGGAGCAGTGTTTTCATCGTATCCATAGTCATATTCTGTGGTGCCAAGGAATTGGCTGGTGGGATTCATCTCAGGTACCTGTGTGGGAAATAGAAAGGGTTACAAATGTCTGGCTGTCCTGGCAGAGCACTCCCATGGTGGCTTCTGCCTTTGTCTGTGCTGTGTTGAGCCTGTGGGTCAGCCTCCAGGCAAAGGGGTGACTACAAAATGCAGTCTTGGTCTCACTGGGTGGACAAGAGCAGCTGTGCCACCCAAAGGGCTGCCCTGCAGCCTGCTGATTGTTCCTATACATGTGTAACTGTGAGCACTGGGATGCTCTCTGTTTTCCTGCAACTGCTTTAGACCCAATGGACAAGCTTCTCATCATTACAACAACAGGGAAAATTCAGCTGTCTGAATAGCCATAATGAGAAAAAAATTACAAATCCTGCATCTGATCCAAGGATCTCAATTTTCTTGTGCTCCCTGGGGTGGGGAAACTTTTTACCTGTAGCATAAGGACCCTCATAGAAGTGTTTTGCCTGAAGAAGCTGCCACCCAACAGCATAACCTCATTTTTAGCAGAGCTGATCAGGGCCAGGTACTGGTACAGAGTGCAGAGACATGCAAGCTGCTTTTCCATGGGTGGGTCCAGGATTGCATGCAGGAAACTCTGAAGCAACAAGGAGTTCACAGGGCTGCACAGCAGCACTTGCAGTTCCAAGCTCTGGGCTGCACCAAGCTCCAGGGCAGCTGGTGAGCAGCTTGGCTGTGCCTTTTGCTACAAGACAGCAGTTTAGTGCTCCAGCCTGTTCTGTCCAGCTTCAGTTTTCTAGTGCAGAGAAAACCAAAACATCAGCAGGAGTGTTTCCTCACTCTCATTTCTGAAGAATTGCAATGAAGGCAGCCCCAAAATAGTCAAATAATATGACATGTTCTCCAAGAGTGACTCAGTGTTTTAGCCAACATTTTTATTGTTTCAGATGTCAGTTCAGGACCCCTATAAAAGCAGATTGGGTTTCCAGACTTTACTGAGACATTTCAAGAGGTGATTCTTTCAAAAGGGTTTGGTTTTTCACTGCTAAGGCATTTGAAAGTTCATGCTGTGCTGCATGAACTTACGTGGCACCTGCTTACAGGTTGACCACATCTTGAAAGAGCTTCAAAGACACAGAGTTTCCAGGAGGGAAGAATAATTTGTAATAATCACTGCTGTTAAGATGAATCAGTAATATGCATAGAAGTGATTAATTCTATAGAAGTGGAGGATGTGCTCTCCAGGATTAAAGATTACTGCCTGGGGATACAAAAAGAGAGAGAACAGGGAAAACTTTTCATATTGATAGGATGGAATCCCAATTCACCCCTTCTTGCCAGGCTGTGCCACTTGTGGGGGGAACAGAATGATCTGTACATACAGCCCAGAGGAGTGTCAGTGTCCATCCTCTGCTCCAGCTATGGACCCTGCTCATGCCTCACTGACCTGCCTCAGCTCTCCTCAGGGCACTGGTTCAATTGGTATGTGCAATGCAGAGAAAACTGTGACAAATACAGCATTCAACCCCACAGAATTCTGTGTTCAAAACAAACCTAATAATGAGAGAAAGGCCATGCTGCATATGTAGTGCAATTCTCTACCGTATTGGGCTCTTAGCTGTAGCCAGGACATCTGCATTATTAATTTTAACTTTTTATAAGGCATAACTCTTTAAATACTGAATTATTGAGTCACTAGATAATGGCTCTTCTTGAAGCAAAAACAACAGATGGAAAATACTGCCTGCTAATGCTTTTGATGCGTGAAACTGCCACACTGTAACAAAGTGATGCAGCACTGTCTCAAGTTTCTTAATTGCCTATCTAGGACCTCATAAAAGCAGTTTGTAGATTAAACTATCTAAACTAAAAAATATTTCAAAAATAATGAGTACTGTGTTATAGATATATAGATCTGTAAGTATGTAGATAGATACGTAGAGATACATAAATTTAGATTTATAGATATAAAGCATCTACTTCCAGCAAAATTCAAGTGTTTCTCCTGGGCTGAACAGAGACCAGAGACGTTCTGCTTCAGACCCCTACCCTGTTAATTCCTTTAACAGCTCCCAACCAGGGCACAGCATTTTTCATTTTCTCCCCTCTCCACCTCACTCAGCGGAACAGTCAAACTGAAAAAGCAGTTTTATGGAGGGTATCAAGGGAAAGGAGGCTGCTGCAGGTTGTCACAGTGAGCCCACTAACAGCACATTGAATATGGATGGACTTTACCTTTGGCAGCAAGAAGCCTCTGCTCTCTCAGATGACCCTGGTCCCCTCCTCCTTGTCCCCTGTTTCTCGGCCTCAGGGTTTTCCAGGAGGTTTCCTTTGCCTCCACTTTGCTTGTGCAGAGAGCTGAGATTTGGGGATAGGTGGGTGTCAGATGGGCAGCTGCCAGGTACAGAATGGGCTTGGAGGCAAATAGAAGATTTTGTATCTGTGGTAAACAGGAAAAGAGTGAGAGGGCTATCAAGCACCTTCTGCGAAACGAGTATCAAATACATCTCTTCTTTGACACGGTGATGGGTAGCACTCCTTTTAATGTGTTTGCTAAACCCCCCTTCTTCACAGCCACCCCTGATTTAAGTGAAAAACTTAAAAGTTCAAATATTTCCATCACAGGAGACATGCTAATAAATTTGCAGCTTTCCACTGAGGCTGATATGTAATTTCCGGGTTGCATTATTTTAGTTTTTCATTTTCTTCAGCTAATAACAACTTATATACTGCAGTCTGTTTATATCCCTCCCAATTAAAAACTTATTAGCTTTTTGAGCAACATAAGAACTCACAGCTACTGATACCACTCTGCCATAATTTTTTAAGCAGTTCTTATTTAGTGGGGATATTTCAGTTTCTTTGCTACCTTGGTGTTTTTCAAGTTTATTTTAGTGACCTGAGGATGGAAAAGGGCAAAATATTGAAACAAAGACAGGCTTTAAATTTTTTATTTTATTCAATTTAAATTACTTGTGTTTAGTGGAATATTCTAAATTGTGGTCCTTTATAAGTTAGACAAATGATACGCTTTTTATCCATTTATCTCAACAGGCACAATTTTCCTGATTTTAAGATCATGAGGAATGCCAGAGGTTTACTCAAGATCTCCCCAACAAGCATGGGGCAGATCCAAAACATGACTTTTACTGAAGTTATTCACATATTCTTTGGTTGCAGCTCCAACCCAAAGCACCTTTACAGGTTGCTGCTTGTTGCATATGCGAGTAGTGAAAGAGAGTCTGAAAGAGATGGAAAGCCAAATACTGCAGGCAGAAAGGAAAAGTGAGAAAATAGTCTGGGGGGAAAAGGAGTAGTGTAATGAAGGAGCTGGCACTAGTCAGTAGCACAGTCAGAAAAAACAGACCTGTCCCATGAGGTCTTCAACACACTCTCAGTGACCAGGGCATACCCTGCCTCCAAGTACCCAACTGGTCTTATGACACAAGAGAGACTAGCCCCTCTTATTCTGTTTTTTCTTTTTTTTCAGAACTAATTTTTGAATATTGTTGCAACAGAACTTTTTTTTATTGCATTCTCTAGACACTAATCGTATGATTAATAATATGTCAGTAGTATGTAGAGTTACAGACACACAGTATGACATAATGTAGCTTTATTCTATTGAGGTTTGTTTATATTTGTTCAGAAATCAATAAGGTCAGCTTTCATTATTTCTTAGGTACAAAATATTAGTAAATTAAAGATGCCTCCTTTTCCATCATATGCTTTTTTGCATTAGTTTGGTTGATTAGTTATTAACACGTGTAAAAAATCCCAAAACAATAGTTTGATGTGAAACCAATGAAAGAATAAAACATTTCTGCATTTTAAAACATTAGTATATATTCTAAAACTGAAAAAAATCTTGCATTTTTTCTTGAATTATTTTCTGCTGCACAAATTATGATCTCACAAAAAATATTTCAGTTCATTCAAAATGCATATTTTTTAATTGGGACATCTCCCAGCTATGTAGTTTCACTATCCACAATTCTGCACAGTCAGGCAAAGGGAGGCATGAAGCTGCAAGAAGTAGTAGGGAAATATCAAGGAAATGCTGCATGTGTTGGAGAAAGTTGGAGCAAGCAAGAAAATGGAGACAGCCTAAAAGATAAGGAAAAGAGCTTGAATTCAAGAGAAGAAACGCTAAGAGAGAAGTGAGCAGGCCTGGTGACTGACATGGCTGGAGGATGGCTGGGCTGGCTGCTGTACTTTGGGCAGGCCAAGGCATATTGATTACAGCTTGGTGATATGGAGAGCAAGGAAAAAATTCTGGTGGTGACAGTGTTCTGGAGGAAAACAGTAGAATTATGGAGTCTGATGGTCTGCTGTGTTTTGGGAAATGATCTACAGGTGTGAGTCTCTGGCCCTACCTGGCTTTCAGAAAGGTTGATGTGCCTGCTCTGCTGCTGGGCTGGTTGGTGTTCCTAACACACAGCCAGAACCTGAGCTTTTCTCAGCAGAGGAAGAGAATTCATGAAAGAAAGCAGAGGATGTGATTGTCAAAAGCAGTGAAAGGAGTGGAGTGGAGATGGGTTTAGGAAAGGTGCTGTTTCTGACTGGCAAGTATGAGGGTGGGTGGGAGGGAAAAGCCACAGGGGTGAGCTTGGGAGCTGAAAAGACAATAATTACAATGTTGACTGAAATAGTGATAATTATGATGATGAAAACGAATAGGAGATGTCTGTGTTGGGGGACAGGGAAGACTCACAGACAGATTTCACTCTTCTCCCCATGCTGAGCCCTGCTGGCTCTCCTGCAGGTAACCCAAGAGGAGCATGGGCAGGCAGAGCCCTGCTGGGCTGAAGGGCAGTAGAGATAAATAACTACCAGCGTGTTCACAGATGTGGGGTGCTGCAAGATGCAGGTGTGCTGAACTTCCCTTGAAAGCTCAGAGGAAGGTATCTGGTGGAGAGAGAAGGAGAGGTTCACATTTCCAGTTTTCTTCATATCAGCTATAAGCTAGGCTTGTATCTGTCCTCACACTTTTTCAGTCTGTGAGTAGCAAACACCACACTCTGAGTTACACAGGGGCCATGCAGGGAAGCCTGGATTTTCTACCAAGCCAACACACAGCCCTTTGTAGTTCACCTACAAAGAAACAAAGAAAGTGTGGTAAACCAGCAAGAGGCGGTAAGATAGGAACACAGAAGTTAAAGGTCACCTGCACTTGAAAGTGCTAAACTCAAACAGCAAGCGGTGCAGAGAGGATGCAAGGTGGCAGGATAAGCAGTGCTCAGTGTGGTAAAGCAAGGTTGTGGAAGGGATATGTTTGCTACTTAAAGACAGCCCAGTGAGGACATGGCCAGGGGAAAAGAGGATTTTCTCACCTTACAAAGAGTACAGCCATATGACAGCAATATTTACCCCCTTGGGCTCAAGTGAGTTTGCTGCTGGGGCACTGGGGCTGTGGAGCAGGCTTGCTGTGGGAGGAGAACCAGTCAGCTGGTGTGAAATGGTCCTGGGTTAAATGTGTGAAGGGGATGCATGACCCAGGGGCTCTCATAGCCAAGGACAGGACAGAAGGCACCAGGCAATCCTTCTCAGGGCCTCAGGATGTTCCGAAGGTGCTGGGTGGGAGCTGAGGAGCAAGAAGGTCTCAAATCTATTTGTTAAGAGCCTATGCAAAATCCACCCCAGAGCTTCCTTCTCCAGCAGCCCTGACTGCTGCCCTGCAGTGTCCCTCCAGCTCAATTCCAGGACTGGCAATGTCTCTCCATGCTCCAGTGGGATCTCCTGTGAGAAAGAAACACCTGACAGCAAAGCAGAGACAACTGGCTGTAGGTATCTCTGGTGCTCCAGCCTGTGGCCAGGTTGGGTCCATGCAGCCACTCAGGGCTGTGAGCTACAGCCTATATGGCATCACTGCTTTGTGAAAAGGCTGGTGCAGGCAGTCCCCACTCAAGTTAAAAAACGTAGCAAAAGTAGTGTTGTATCAGGAGATTTCTGTTTTGTCTTCTCATGTTTTGGCAGTGGCCATCAGGGCCAGCCTGCATGGGCCACTGCAGCCCCAGGCAGATGGCAGGGCTGGGGAGTCTCTGGCAGGGCTGGGGAGTCTCCAGTGTCTGTGCACCACACTGCTCATGCTTCCCCTTTAGCTGCCACCACTGCTGTTCCTTTATTTACACCCGAGGCTGCAGTTTCTGCTGTTTTGTCTTCTGTCAGAAAAGTTGCTTCAGTGGGGGAAAAAGCCCCGTGCAACCCTTCATATAGCTGAAGACACTGTCAGCCCAACACATCAGAGTAATGCAGACTTCCACTCCTCCAAACTATTCAGAGCCCCAAGGTCAGGGAAGAGATGCTTCACTGAAGCCCTTTGTTACATGGAACATATAGCAAATGCTGCAGCCAAAAGGAACCTTGCTGTGAGCCAAACAGCATGGACACATCTCCAGCTCCTACAGCCAGAAACCTTCTCCACTGGCAGTGGAGACTCCCCATGCACACCAGCTCAGCCTCTGACATTAGTCCCAGAGGGTTTCCTTATCCTGTGCCTTCCCTGCAGCTCCTCAGCCTGGGGGAGATGGTCAGCTGAGCTGCTGCAAAACCCCTATGCCTGCTCTTGTAGAAACCTCTCCTTCCTACAGACAGTCGAGATGAATTGGGTTTGAACACAGAAAGGAAACTGTGGTTGGCACAGAAGGCACCACCAGCAAGAGCTTGGCCTCAGGAGTGCCAGCCACAAGCCCTGGTATCGCTCCTGCTGTTTGCAGGGAGGGTGGGAGGCAGCTTTCTGACACCAGTGACACAGGCTCTGGTGCTGGGGCAGCAGCCACTAGGAACATATGGGAATAAAAGCAGAGTGAGAGAGCCTGCCTGGTAGGGTATTTTCTGCTCACTACCATAGCGCCCATCTGGAAAGTGAAGAACACATGTACCTCAATGTGATGCTCATCTTGTACCTATTTCAGAGCTGTGGTAAGCAGCCAAGTCAGGTGCTGTTCTTCAAGGAGACCACTTTCCTCTGCCTTTGCTCAACAGCAACATAAAAGAAGCTTCTTAATCAAAAGGAGGCCTTTCCCTTTCAGATTGGCTCTCACATTACATCTCAGAGGGCTTACTGTGTCATACTGGAAGAGGGAAGAGATGACTTAGTTCAGCAGAGAAAAACAGAGGATTAAGTGCAACAGGGGTTATGGGATGTTCAGAGATGCTGGGTTGTTTCAGCTAAAATGCCTTGCAAAATACCAGCAATCATCCCTGTTGGTGAGAAAAACAATGAGCACAGCCCAGTTTTGCAGAAGGTGGAGGTGGGGGGTCAAGGTGAGCATGTCCTCTGCAGTGTGGCAGGTAGCACTTTGATGAATGTCCTACCCCAGGTTCCTTCTCCTGTCCCAACAAACCTCTCCCAGGTGTCTCTGCTTCCTGTATGGACCAGCAGTTGCCCTTCCCCAACTGCAGCACCCTCAGTGAATCCCTTGCACCCATCTTCTTTAGGGCAGCAGGGATGGGCAAGGGGGACACTGAGCCCTGGTTGTGCAGGGCTGGCAGTCACCCGTGAGGTACAAGGGGAGATGCCACACAGGAGCTATCTTTTGCGGAATCCTTGCCTGTTTTGGTTATTTTCACAATGCTTGGGTCTATCAGCATCAGCTGTCAACACACCAGCTTAGCAGGACCACATAATCTTAATAAGAATTCATTTCATCAGACCACTGCCAGTGCAGAGGTAAAAATATGTCATATGGCAGAGTGGTTCACTGCCTTTTCTCAATGAGAGTAATAGACTTGTATGTCCATGTACAAAGGGGGGAGTGAGTCTTTGTGAGCAGGTAAGATTCTGAGTGATGGGTTTTTGTGACATCAAAGAAGTGCATTTTTATCTATTATCAAATATCTCTGAAAGTGCAAAGTTGTTTGGGGAGAGGATTTTCCCCCTCCAAATCAAGGGGGAAAAAAGAACAATTGCAATACTTTATTCTGAGAAGTGCCAGACAAACCACTGCCATTTTTCATTTTCAAATGTGTCATTTTCAAATATAGCATTTCTTTTATAAATAACTTCTTCTAACCCTTCTTCCTCAAAAAGAAGCAGACTTCAAAGCTTCAAAAACTTTCCAGTAGAACTAAGATGTGTCTGTTGTGCTGATAGCAGGCAGAAATTTTTATTTTTCTTTTCAGCTTGTTCAGCAAAAAAATTGACACTCTCCACTGAAATGTGGAGTTGTATTACCGTAGCAAAGTGCTTGTCTATGCAGATGTGTACAAATGTGCACAGGAAAAACCTATTTGGTGTTGTTCTGGCTCTCTCTCCTGCAGCAGATGCTCAGTGCAATAAAAAAGCCTGTGAGTCAGAGAATCCTCCAGAAACCATGGCTGAGTTTGTGTAGGAGAAGCAGCTGGAGGTGTTTGGTGAGGCCTGGAGCAGCTCACTGTGCTCCACACTCTGCTTTTCACTGCCGGCACCGAAGCCACAAGGATTATGGCTCTGACAGCTGCAGCCTTGCACAATCGTTTGGTTTCACCCAGGCAGAAATCAGTGCCTTGCAAAACTCCCAGCACAATAACTCATTCACAGCAGCGTCAGCAGAGAGTGGAATTTCTCACCCATGCCTCATGAGAGGGTAATTGTGGGGCACAAAGGAGTAAACAAATAAATTTCTTGCACATAGAGTCTTTGAGAACAAAAATCTTCTCCATCTGTCCTTTGCTTGACACTTGTTTTTCTCACCCTGGATCACTTACGTTTTTAAACCTGTCCCAAACCTTTGGTTCACCAGTGTACAGGCAGGTCTCAGATTTGCATCTGACAGTGCTTTGGCCAAGGGTGGAGAGCAGGGAAGGCTGCAAGCAAGAATCAGCTGGAAGAGAGAAATCACAGAATGCAGGGCTGCATGGGACACTGGGAGATGATGGAATCTGTCCCCTGTCTTGAAAGCAGGGGCAGTGTCCCACTGTTACTGTTGGTATGCAGTTGTTCTGCCTGCTCCTACAGCCCCTGCTTTGCCCCAGCTTCTCCTTATGGAACATCCTAGTGATTCTCCAGATTCACTCCTAGTCAATTTGTCTTAATCCTAAACTCTCCTGGTTGAATTTGATCCAGTTATTTACCTCAGCCTTGGAGGAACAATTAGTTCTAGCTATTTTAAAATATTATAAGATCATGTTTTACTTCAATCTTAACAGCTCACAGTTCATATTTTTTTCCTCTGAGGTCATGCTTTCTAAATTGTTAATTGTAGTTGCTGTTCTTCTTTGGTGACTGTCCAGTTTTTCTTAATCTTTTTTTTTGCATTGCAAGTGCCCCAAACTGGCAAAGCAGACTGGAAGAGTCACCTGCCTGGGGTAGCTGCTTTCTTTTGCAATCATGCAGCACTGGTGGATTCACAGCTCTTTCATGCTGGATGTCAGCCCCCTGATGCTTTCCCCAGAAGTGCTGCCTTCCTCTACTGTGTTTGTGGCCTCAGCTGACCCTGCCCATGGGGAGAAGTGGTCACTTGTCCTCAATGCACTGCAGCCCATTGCTGCCAGGCTTTTTCAGCTGTCAAGGTCAATTTAAGCAGTCATCCCATCCCCCAGCACATTTGTACCCCTTCCCAGTATGATGGCAGGTGTAAAAATAGCAAAATCATGCACCAGCCCTTCATCCAGAGCAGCAAAGTGCAGCAAATGCTGGTTTGTGCAAGGGCAGGGTGCAGCCCTGGATGCAGGATCCTTTTGAACAGTCCTCTTGTCACTCAGGAGTTTGTCTAAGCACCCACATAAAGGCAGATTGAGGTGCTCAGAAAGCTTGCTAGCTCTGAGGGGTGGGATGCCACTGCTTTGCCAAGTAGCACAGGCCTGTAACTGAGGGTGATTTGAGCAGCCTCTTGGCTGTATCAGCTCCTACTTTTTTATTTTCCTGCATCCTGCTATTCCTTCTAGAGCTTTCCAGCAACTGTAGTTTCACTGTCACATAATTCCCTCTCTGGCACAAGCAGATGGCTTCCCACCTGATTATCAAGGGTCCCTGTGCTGGCTGGCTGCCCAGAGCTCACCACCAGACCTTGGCACTGGCCACACTGGCTCAGGGCAAAGGTGGCCACCAGCCACCACCACCACTGCTGGATGGCCCCACACCAGCAGCACCAGCTGCAGCTGCCCTGCCCTGCCCAGCCCAGCCAGAGCACAGCTCTAGTCCTGGCACCGAGCCAGGCAATGCCTGTCAGGGACCACTGAAAAGCACAAGTGGCTGCACCACTTCTGCCTCTCAACTGGCCTCAGACCATGCCAGCCCCATGGCTGTGAGGAACCAGGGGCCTCAGGGTGGGAAACTCCCTTGGTGGGTACCAGGGCCAATGTCTCTCTCCATTTTTACTGCAGGAGCCTCCTCTGGAAGAAGCTCCAGATGATAATCAGATAAGGAAAAAAGGTGAAACACATGAAATCATGCTCTTAAAACAGGGAACTCTGTGTAATTTAGGATTGGGTTGATGACTCAGGGACCCGGGATTCAAGCCTGCACCCTGCCACTGGAGGCTGCTCTCAGCACGAGAGCATCATGCACTGAAATCTGGGCATCTGGCATTTCTCATCTTGACCACAGTGGCTACAACCTTAAAGTAGGCATCTGTGTGGCACTGTCCTGTCTTCTTCAGGCCTCTGCCCTTGCCAGGGGCATGAAAAGAGGCTTTGTTGGGGTAACACACACCTACACTGCTGCAGTATGAGCGGAGGTGTGAGGAGAGCTTGGCAACGCCACTGATAAATCTTTATCTGAGCCCCTGGTAAACAGGAAGCTGGTGAACAGCTTTACTATTTTTCTTAGTTTCTAAGGTTTCTAAGGCTTTTGGTGTGATTTTCATAGCTATTCTTTTTCGCTTGCTTCATCTCAGGAAACACATTTCTCTGCCAGCTCTTGCAGGAAATGTGCAAGATACCAAGTGGTGAAAACCTCAAGGTTCGCTCAGCCCTCTCTGCGAGAGGTGGTGAGTCAAAGGGCCTGGTAATGAGGGCATTAGAATGTGTTTGGCAAAGGCTGAAGTGCAAGGGTCAAGCTCACAACAATAAGCATAAGGCTAAAAGAGTTTGACAATGCAGAGTGCAGAACCTTACACACTTTTGGGCCATGTTCAGTGTGGGCTGGCTTTTCAGAAAGAATTTCAGACCTTTCTGATCAAGACATCCAGGGGCACAGGTCTCTAGCGAGGTGTGGCACCAGGCTCTTGGGAGCTCATTTTCTACACCAAAGACTCACCCTGCTGTCCACACCAGGCACGTCCATCATCCCCACTGTGACCCTGCAGGGCTGGGCCCACGAGTCAGAGCCTGCTGGGGGAGAGGGAAGGCCCTTGGCACTCAGTGCCTAGGCACAACCTGAGCAAGCAGGGCAGACTGTTCTACTGTTCATCAGATACCCCTGTCTTGCCTTAAGCTGAAGGCAGCAGTGCAGGTACAAAACCTGCAGGGATTAATGCTCACCATGTTTAAACTCTCTCCTGATCTTGCATGGTGCTGCTTGAGAGAACCAGCAAACAATCAAGCCCCTGCTGCTTACAGGGAAGCACGAAGGTTTGCCAGCAGCACCCTGGGGCTGCAAACGTGACTTCAGCTGATCTTGCACTGGCAGAAAGGAGTTTGCTTTTTGCATTCACCTTCTTACCCTCTCTTCTCCACAGCAGTGAGGAAGATCCCTTAAGCTAAACAGCTTCAATCTTAGATTGAAACAGATTCCCACCACCTACACCATCCTCCTCTCCTGTGGGCTGGGGATGGACAGGCACAGCTCAATGAAGATAATAGATACAGCCTAAAATGTTCAAAAAATAACAAATCCAGCAAGAATCTGGGTTGAATAAGAGAAGGACAAGTCACTTTCCGATATGCAGATGTGTGGGTCAGGTTTCCTTCTCAGTATCAAACTGCAGCTTTATTTTTTTCTGGTGTGGGTTTCAAATGAGTGGGATAAAGCAGATTAACTTTTCCACTGCATAGTTAAAATCTCTATTTCCTTTTACAACACACAAATTTTCTTTTGCTGACTCTTTTCTGATAAGCTCAAATAATTCCAAGGACCATCAAGACTTCTTACCTTGTAAGCTGGTAGGCAGGAGAGTAAAAGGTCAAAAGTTTCATTAACTTTTTGAGGGTCTTTCTGAGCAGGACCTAACTCAAGACCAGACCTAATTCATAGACAAGAAAAATGGTAATGTGTCCATATTTCTTGGACAGAGCAAAGGACATCTGAGTAATCCCAGAGTCAAGACCTGAGTCACAGTGCTCTAGGCACTATTTGAAGAAAAAGAAAGCTCTTGAATTAATCTCAAATAATGTTCAAAGCAAAAAAAATAGTGGTTTGGGTGTCTATGCTTCCTAAACTCAAAATTATCTCTGCTTGCTTCACCTTTATTCTATCAAATATGTGCAAAGTCAACAAGTTCAAACTCAGAAAACCCTACCCAGTGTCAGCTTTCTCTAAAGAAGAGCCCAGCATGTAAGTGGGGGGTAGTCAGCTCTGGGAAACCTTTGCACCCCACTTTGTCAATGATAGTTGCCATAAGCTGGGATAAAGTAAGCTTGTCTTTTTGACTATTTAGGACTTCTATCAGTAAAAAGGGTCTGAAGATGGAACAAACCAACATTTGTTTGTTCCTGCCATGGCTCATTTCAGCTTGGAAAATTAAAAGCAAATTTAAAACAGAAATTCTTCTCCGTAACATAATAAATCAGATCCACAGTCCAAGGCGGCAAAGTGAAATCCCATTATGAAAAAAAAAAAATGCACAACATTTTGGGGTTTTCTTTGTTCTTTGAAATATGAATAGGTATTGTGATAAGACATCAAACAGCAGCTGACCACATAAACCAAAGGAGGTTAACACTTAATGTACTTCCCATTAAGGCAGGCTATTCAACAGTATGAGCATGCTTCTATCACAATTTCATTTATGCTTTTGCTGTTAAGCTCTTTGGACAAAAGAAGAAAAATTCTGCACAGGAAAATTACATGTTGGTCTCCAGGCTCTCTAGAAACCGGTGACAAAAAAGGGTCAAAGGGTCATGAAATCCCAAGTGATGTTAAAAACTCAGCCCTGGGAATATCTGTAAGTCTGACATGCAGTCTTGCTTTTAGTACAAAGTTGGTTTTTGTTAATCTTATGTCTAGAATCCTAAGCTGTGGTCTGAAGGTGCTGGCAGCCAACAAGATCACAAAATGGCCTTTAGGTGTTATAGAACCCTATCAGAAGTCCATTCAGCACCCTCCATCCTGCTGACCCCAAGGGTGCTCAGTGGTCCTCCAAGAAACTCTTTGGGAAAAAAATTCCCACAACCAATACAGAAATAACAGAGGAACCTGGAAAGGATTTGGAGAGGTTGGTATAGCAAAACAGCCGTAACTCCAGCCAGCACAGCTCCGACTTCAGCATGACTCTGCTGTCCTGCAGCATTACAGGGGGCACAGCAGGGAGATCTGCCTGCTCTGGCTGACAATCGATCTTATGCAAAAAGCAAGGGCATCCAATCTTCCAGGAAACAAAAAGTTTTCAGCAGCATCAGCAAAGTGACTGGCTCACGATGCAGTGCAGGGCTGAGACACGGGCTGTGGGGAAGAGAGGCAGCTGGGCAGGCAGCTGCTTCCTACTTCTGCCCTGACATCCCACTCTGGCTCCTTCAGAGTGCACATTGCACTGAAAGGAGGAGGCTTACCTGTGGTGTGAGAGCAGAGGGCAGGGAATTGCTGCAGGCAGAGAGAAAATCCTGCTGTCATAAAAAGCAGCCAACTCTGCTGGCAGTCAGGGACACACAGGTTTTACACTTCATTTGAAGTGTTTTCAGAGAACTAGACAGGAGAGAAAGTATCAGCCCTTTGGCCATCACCAAAGTGTGAGCACACAGTGCCTGACCTGCAAACATCCCCAGCATGCCTGTCCTCTCTCATCCCCAGCACAGGCTCTAGGGACTGGGTTACCGAAGGTGAGAAGCACTGCAGAGCTAACAGATGCACCAGGTCATCCAGAGCCATGGGTGCAAAAATACAGGGATCAGTCAGGGGAGAAGGAGGGACCAGCTTTCGACATAGCCTCTTCCAAGACAAAGGCAGATGCACGAGCAGCAATCGGGCTTCACAGAGTCCAAAAAACAACAGGTGAGCATCGGGAAGCAAACAACAGGCTGTCCTAAAGATAAAATATCACCACTGGTCAGTCCCCTCATAGCAAAGTGCCAGGGGTTTGGGAAAGTTTTCCTCAGTGCTTGGTAGGTAAAGCAAATTCCCATGCCTTTGAGCATTACCTACCTCTCAGCTCAGCTTTGCTTCAGCGTCCTTCTCCTCCTCCTCCTCGGCCAACAGCGTGTGCTTCAGCAGGATCCTGCAGGAGCCCGCCAGGGAGCAGCTTGCAGTGTTACAGTGTGCTCTGCAGTTGCTGGCTCTTGAGGCTGTAGGGATGCCCAGATGGAGCTGGAAGCTGGCATGGGGACAGCATTGGCTGCCTTTGGGCATTGAGGTTCCCCCCCTAAGCAAATAGTCAGATATAGTCCAGTTTTCTGGAAAGAGTGTTTCTGTATGTTTCAATATATGCGAGCTGTTGTTTCCCTGAGTGCTGCAGCTGTCACCCAGCTTCTCTGTCTCTAATTGTGAATGTGGTCCTAGAGTGCCCACAGATTTCACGGTACTTATTAAAACAGGGAATATGCTCCACGTTGGAGCAGTGCTGGAGTAGGAAGCACAGTGTGAATTCCCCAGTCCCAGTTGTTCCCCAGACGACATATTACGTGTTTCCACACTTGCACAGCCTCTTTCCCTGTGTCCCATCTACCCCTCTGAGCAGTCCTTTCCTCCCAGCTGGACACCACCACAGGATATTAGGGGCAGCCTCAAGCAGAGGCTGGAAAGGGGCATGAGGACACTCAGGGAAGAGCCAAAGGAGGAAGGATAGAGACAGCTGTATGGCACCTGTTCTGGGGGTCACCAGCCCATGATAAAATGCAGCCCAGTGGTGCCTCTGCTGCCCACAGCCCTCCAGCAAGGGATGTCTCCACAACATGGGGTGAGAGTCCATTGAGTGCAGCCATTCCTGTGCCAGCCCCTCACTGCTGCATGCAGCTGTTTGTCTGCCTTTGATAGCATGGGTTCAGCAACAGGAGCACAAGCCCATGGCATGCTGAGGAGAGATCGTGGGAGGCCACAGGGACAGGGCAGAATGGCTGAGGCAGCACTGAGAAGGAAACAAAAAGCAGGCAATGAGGAACATCTTGCCACACTTGAGCCTATCTTTCTTTTTTTTGTGCTCTCAGATGATCCAGTGCCTCTTCCTCTTCTGCTGCACCAGACTGACCCAAGGAATCAAGCTTTGCTGCCTGCATTGCCAGCTGGCTATGGAGCTGTCCTTCTGCAGCTAGCTAACCCTTTACCTGCTGTAAACCAAGAGCAGGATCTGCCCCCCGAACCCCTGGTTGGTTCCCCTTTGTGCAGAGCCAATTTGACTGTGTGCCCTGGCTTCCATTTTTGGCATGGCAGCTGTGCAGCTGCCTGGCTCTGCAGAGCTGGTGGCAGGGCTCCCACATGCCTTCTGCTCCACTACCAGCTCTTGTCAGTTCCTCCTCACATGAGCTCCAGAAAACAGGGTAAAACCACCAAAACACACGTGCTTTCTCCCATTGCACTGCAGCTCTCCTAAGCTTCATAGGCAAAGTACTGTGAGGATCAGGCCTGCTAACCAGAGGACAGGGAATCTGAGCCAGGTCATGGTAACCAAGAGTGCAGACAATCCTGTAAGCAACCAAGCTCTCCCCATCCACCTTGGCCCAAGTTCTCTGCCTTCCCACCTGGTACCTCACTCTTAGCTGCTCATTCTGCAGTGTTACCTTCTGACACCCTTAAGACATGCTATTTTCTCAAAAAAAAGTTTAAAAATAAGCTGAGGTTTCTCAAGAAGAGATGAATTAGGGGAATCTTTGCAGGAGCTTTGCCTTCTGGGGACAGTTTCAGCTCACATCTCTATCAGGATCCAGTCACAGCCCCAAAAAACAGTAGGACATGAGAGATCCAGCTCTGATCCTGGTGGTCCAAATTAACTAAAGAACGAACAGATGGGACAACCTGGGGTGACTACAGCAAAGCTTGTGCTCTAGAATTACTCTTGTTTTGGAGAGTTTTCCAGAGAGCCAACAAAACTAGTTTCCTGAGGTAGTGTAATGTAGCTGGATTTGGAACCAGCATCTGGCCTGAGGTCCTGACTCCAAAACCCACCACATTCAAATCTCCTGAATGTTCACCAGCATGCATTAGACCCTGATTCTCATCATGGGGCTGTTTGTGTTGTGGCACACAGTGCAACAAGGAGCAGAGGTTGCAAAACAACTTGTGGGAAAAAGAGGGCCGGAGCTAAAATTGCAAGGGAAGCACTGGGAAGAGGAAGGTGTATGAAGGTCCAGATTGTCCCTGCTTAAATTATCCCTGCCTGGTTTTAACTTTTCAAAGGTAAAATTAAGAATATATGTTTTTAATCATTATGATGGCTCCAATTCCACAGCTGTCCACTCTTGGGTATTTCTCCTCCCTTTTCATTTTTCCCAGTGCAGCTCAGCAGGACAGAAGCCCACAGGGCCAAATTTAGTTCCACAAGTGCAGTTCCACTGACCACAGCAGGGCTGCTGCACAAAGCACTGGCTGAGGTGTTCCAGTGGTGTTTCATACTGACTTCAATAAAAGTGCAGGAAGTAAACTAAAATGTACCAGTTCCTGCTCGAGGAACATGTAGTGATGCTTTCATTAAGTTTCTAGAAAATATGAGTGTGGTGTTTTGTTTTCAAGACCGTTTAAAAGCAGGTTTTAGAGAGACCTGTATACAGAAGATTACACCGAAGCTGACAAAGATGTGGTTTATGTTAATTTAGCTTGCTTTGATGGGAGGAAGGCACAAAGCTGGTACAGAAATACATAAACAGACATAACTAGACTTCAACTAAGATTTCACTTGCATGGTTTTGAAGTGCTTTAGCTAGATCAGCTCATGAACATCAATTTTGTCTATGATCAAACAAAGCTTCATAACTTCTTTTCCCAGCAGCTCAAATGCCTCCCTCTGGCCCCTTGTGCTAAAGCAACAAAGTGGGGTGCTCAGTGATTGCTGGCAAAGGTAGGCACTAGTTTTAAATCCACTTTCCTCACCAGGTTAAGCTGTGCCACCTGACCTTTGCACAGCTGTATCAGAGGTGTGAGCATGCATTTCATCCCACCAGGGCATGCAAAACCTGCCCTAGGGTTGACCAAGACCAGTCTCTCACATATCCATTCTCCATCTCCATCCATTCTCCTCTGATGGAATGTGAAAGCCCACAAGAGATGGAGCAGCTAAAACCTCACCTGGAGACTTTGAGGGAGAGTTGCAGAAACAGTTTTGGTGGTGTTTTCTTCAGGAAACTTTATTTTTGGCTGTCTCTTTGTAAACCTGCTGCCATTTTAAGGACTTTTTCAAGTCTGAGAAGTCTGGTTTTAGTAGGAGAGGTCCCTGATTCTCTAGAGTCAAAGCCCAGTTTCCTCAGCCCTGAAGTGGAAATAAACTCAGAACTTCAATAAACATGTTTTCTTCAAAGTGTTCCTTTGCCATTTGAAATAGAGAGATATTAAATAAATCAACCTCCACACTCAGGAAAACCACTTCCACAGTAAGTCATATTTCATTTGCCAAGTATCAGAAGATCTCCACACTAAGCTGCAGAGCACTGCAGGAAAACCAGAACAGTCAAACCTGTCATGTACAGTGACACAGGGAGAATTTCCCCATCTTTTTTGCCCATATTTAAATTTCTGAATTTCTGTCACATCTGATAAGGATATACAAACCAGGGTACAAATTTTGTGACTTTTCCTCTTCAATCGTTAAAAAAAAAGATAGGCATTGCTTGTTCAGCATAAGAGAACACAATTATACCCTGTTGCTTAGACACCTCCAGGGACAGACTCATGAAATCCTGGATGAAGGGCTGAGACAAAAATACCTACATTTCAAATAGTGTTCTGTCTGTGTTACAAATTGAGATCTGCCACTAGAGGCAACTAGAGGTTCACGTAGAATATTCCATCAGTTTGTCTAATCTCTCCTCCACTTGAACTCCAGTTGACTGTTAGCAGGGTTATTCACTTGTTGTCTTGGAAGTATCACTGAAGCCAAGGAACTTGTCCTTATGTGGTAGAAAAAGCCTTAATGACTGCAGTTCTGACATAATCCTTTTGTCTTGTTCTGCTGTTTTCTGCCCACTTCTATCACCTGCCTTATGGAGCTGTTTGAGACCATTTTTAAGAATAACTTAAGAATATGTTTAATAATTTTAAAGAGTGTCTTAAGAATAATTTAATTTTTTATTATAAAATTAATTTAGGAGTATTTTAAGAATTTTAGTGTTAATCAGCAACATGGATACACCCAGGTTGAAGCCAAGATAGGACAAAGTGTCAAGGTGTCTTTGAGAAAGGGAACTTTGAAACCTATTTACCATGTTATCACAATTATGGGATTTTTATCAGACAAAGTGTGAAAGTGGCTGTTGGTGGGGAAGCTGTGATGAAAAAAAACAAGCCTTATTGTTATTTAAAATTCAAGCAAAACCACAACATTTTTGTCCATCAGACTTGGGCAAATGGTGCCTCTCATTTGAGACTCCTTTTCTTTGGAAACACCGTGAGTCTTCCAGAAACAATTTGGCATTCCTCCTGCCCAGGGGCAAGCTGGGGACCAGGACAGTGTGGCTCAAGGCTGCATGGCCTGAATGCTGGAACAAGGGCACCTTGCACCTTCCATGGGGCCAGGGTGGTCCTCACCTCCTCTAAGAAGGGGTCCCAGCCCTGGGGAGGTGCCAGTCCAGCCTGGGCAGGCAGAGGTGATGGGGCAGTGCCCAGCCTGAGTCAGAGGCATCAGCTACTGCCAGCCACAGCCATGCCCTGTCAGCCCTGTGCACGGCTGAGTCATTTCCAGCAGCCTTTGGGAAGTGAGGAGCATTTAGCAAACAGCTTCAGCTGGAAAATAAGAATAATAAATAGAAGAAAAAAAGCAAAAAGGAAAACATTGTGAAAAGTTGATATCCAAGATTTTGTCTAAATGCCAGGCTTGCCTTTCTTCATGTTCTACTCTTGTGGTTTTTATTGAAAATGATGCATACACTTTGAGAAATAAGAAAACCCCTGAGTAATTAGAGTGGCCTTCTGCCTCCCCCCATGAAACATTTGATCCCAAACAGATGGGTGTTTTTCTTATTTTTTTCACTAAGAACAAACCTCAAATATTTTCATTTCCAGTGTATCTGAAAGTACACTGTTGCTGCCGAGGTTTTAGTCTGGCTTCACTGAACCATAAATCACCCATGCATATGCAAGCAGTGCTTGGAGACACTTGTGCTTTCCAGAAGAGACTTGGCTGCCTGGGGAAGACCATAGGTCCCAGAAACATCCCAGCCAGGTGGTTTGGAGGCAGCAGGGAGGGAGAAGGTGAGGCAGCAATAAGACAGCCAGCTCCAGGCTGCTGTGATGGAGTTCCAGACTGGATGGGAGGTGAAGTCCTGCAGAGGCTCATCGGGAGTGGCTGAGGGGAGTAGGGGAGTGGAGAGGGAAACAAAAGAAAGTTCTTGTCCTAACAGCATTGATGAGCAGCACACCAGCAGCACCCTACTGCCCTGAAAACAGCACGAGGGACCTGGAGTCACCAGCACCCACATGCAAAACCTCATCAAATCTGGCTTCCCAGCAGCACCGCTTATCAGCAGCTGATGCGGGTGTGGATGTGTGTGCCTGCTGAAGAGCAGATGTTCATCTACTCCTCCCTTTGGAGGAGAGCTCTGTCAGATCCCTCACCGGGAATCTCTCGGGCTGCCGAGGGCAGGCAGGGGTGCCCTGTTCAAGCGTGTCACCTATGGCTAACCATGACCACTGCACGCCCGGCTCCCTCGGCAGCGGCACCGCGGGCACGGGGCGCCAGCAACTCGTGCCACATCTGCCCGTCCTAACACAAAAACCCGGCAAATCTCTACAGCTTTACTTACAGGTCTGAAAAACCTAATAATAGCTGTAAATATGCAGTCGAAGTTAAACAGACACATCCTTAACCTGAACAGAAAAGTGCAGTGCTGCTGCTGAAGGGCATGAGAGGGTCGGGCTGTTGCTGAGCAGGATGGCTACCAAAGCTACCACCCCAATAATCATTCTGGATCTTAGGGTGCCTCCCACAAAGTGCATGTGCTCTAGGGAACTGTGTTATACCTGAAGGAATAGAATCATTGAATGGTTTCAGGTGAAAGGACCGTCTTAGTTCCAACCCCCCTGCCATGGACAGGGACACCTCCCACTGGATCAAGTTACTCACAGCCTCATCCAGCTTGGCCTTGAGCACTGCCAGGGATGAGGCATCCACAGCTTCTCTGGACAACCTGTTTCAGTGCCTCAGCATCTTCATAGTGAAGAATTTCTTCTGAATATCTAAGCCAGCCAGACTTTACCTGCAGCAACAGGTTGTATCTTTTGCTAGAACAAGAGACATTGGTGAGAAAAGCAACAACGTGGTGGACAGAGATGAGATGTTTGATATCTCAATCACAGAAGAAAACCTGAAAGAGCAGGACTCGCTGAGGATCCTCTAAACAGACAAGCTCTCCAAGCATCTCGGTTTTCTTTCTGTGTCATGTCTGGTCTTTAAAAACCTCCCTCTGCAAACCTCACTTTGCTCACATCAACCACAGAGTGCTACTGACAATTTTATAGCTCACAGGTGGCAGCATCTTGTGTAGGGCTCACTCAGCAGAAGTTGGTCTTTTTGGTGCTGTGGGAAATTCCAGAGTAAGAGAGAATTGCATTTTGTTTCAGGAAAGGAAGAAGTAGTTTGTGACCAAAAGGAACACAAACGATACTCTGAACTACTGCAGGTTAATTCAGGTTGAGATGGGAATGCACACTTAGAGCTGGGGTCTACACTTCCAGTGAGCTCTGGCATCCAGAGCTGAACAGGGGGCTTGGTGGTGCAGGGTCCTGACCCCCATCAGGGCAGAGTTACACGAGAACTGACACGAAGCTCAGGGGCAGCTCACAAAGTCTGCTTGCTGCATTTCACACAGCCATGACTGCACAGGGCTTTGGCTACATCCTCCAAGGCAGACAGGCTGCTGCAGAGCCCCAGGTTGAGTGCTTTGCATTGCCCACATCCTTTGTGCTTGGCTGCCTCTTGCTCAGTGGAGGAGCAGCCTCAGCAGGCACACCGTGTGATTTTCCAAATGCATGCTTGACCCCACTGCACTGCACAGCCCTGCAAGTGCCTGCTGCAAGATCAGGGTTGAAGGTTTGCTCTTTGCATCTCACACAGCTCTGCTGCTGGAGAAGAGGTACTGACATGTACAGAAGTAGCTCTGGTCACTTGGGGTGGTGGCTAAACTACACAGCAAAATTCAAGAGTTTTGGCTCTGACTGAAAGCCTTTGCAGGGAAACTTGAAAACCTTGTGCTCCCTGGGGCTGAGACACCATGGGACTGCTCCTTTGGGCTAAGAGGGGAGAGGTGGGATCACAGCCCAGTTTTGAAGAAGGAAATATATTTGTTGATTCTATGTCCTGTGTGGCTTCTTCATGCCATCCATGGTTAAGTAGCCTGAATTTCCTTATCATCCACAAATATATTTAAAGCCTGTTTTAAATAAGGAATAAATTGAAAAGAGAAAGGGTCCAAGGAGACAATTTTTCCAGATTAATTCACCTTTATGTAAGCCTGTGCTAACAGCTCCGAATTGCATTACTGCCTTCAGCTTCTTGCCTTTTGGTTTTCTGCCCTTTAATGTGTGGGAGTGACCTCACCACAATTGTGAGCCCAGCTCACAAAGTTGATTTTCCTTGACAGCAACAAGTCAGTGTTGTTTTACTGTGCTTTGAGCATAATATCAGTAAAGAAGGAGGATATGCCTCTGCCAGGTGAATTGAACAGGCCAGGTGGCCCGGGTGACTGGAGCTACCTTGGGGTAAGCAGAGTGCAATCTAGGAGCTGGGGAACAGTTTTGGGAAGAGCATGCCAACCCTGGTTGCACAAAGTACTGTTTGCCCTCGCTGCTCTTACCACAAGGTCTTGCCAAAGGACAGATGGCCAGAGATGTTATGAAATGGCTCAAGAACTGGGATATTAAGATTTTGTCCCGGTTCACCAATGCTTCACACATAGACCCCCTGGTGTTACCCCCTGCTGAGGAATGTGGGCTTACAGCTGACTTTCTGCTAAAGAACCCCTGATCTGGGTGGACCTTCTGCTGCTGGCCACCTGCTTGCTCATATTTTGGTGCTGAAATATGTGTGTACAAGTGACATGGTGTGGCAGACGGAAATGTGCAGATGTCTTCTGCAAAGTGGTAAAGCACTTTGAGATTCCTCTTGTAAGAACAGTGAATCTTCAATATAAACAAATGAGCAAAAAGCTAGAGAAAAAGATGTGGGAGTGTGAGACCAAGCCAGGTCTAGCAGGATCTTAAGAATTTCTGGGCTCAGACTGAATGTTTCAGCCAGTGGTATTGCAGCCCAAACCTTTGAAAGGAACAGCTGTGCTCACAGGGGTAGCCAAAGGAAAGGATTTCTTCTCTGAAAAGCCTATTGAGAGGAAAACATGCACTGACTCTGTCTGCCAGGAGATAGATTTCACCTGGTGGCACAGACCAGATGCAGTCCAGGGCTGTCTGAACTGTGGTCACTGCAGGATCAGCTTGAGAAGTCATTGCTGCTGCAGTTGTTCCAGGGGACCTGGGGGACAATATTTGAAGAGATGCACCTTGTCTGGGCTGTGCCTCTAGCTTTTGAGCAGGCACAGCACACCAGGAGGAAGTCCTGGGGTTTGGGGAAGTAGTGACTAAAACAGTACAGGAATGTTGTTGGTTGTGGTCAGTTGTTTCTGGTGCAAGCTATTAGTTGCCTCATTGTTAACGTAAACAGTGCTCTGAATGTACTGTGTTTTGGGAGTTGTTTTATCTAAAGTGATTTATTTTCCTTTGACTCATCAGACAAAGGGTGTTGGGAAACTGGCTGTGCTCTGGAAATCTCTTTGCACAAGGAAATTCCTCCAACTCTGTCTTCTGTATAAAACTTAAGTTTAATTACAAAAAGCTTTGCTTTCCCCAGTCAGTTCTGTTTTCCCCAAGTCTGACTGAGCCACCCCCTCACTGAGCTACTTCCCAGCCACCATTTGAGATGCCATCCGGTTATCAATCCAATGAAACCTCAGGCCATTCTCCCTTGCAATCGTCTGCTTCTCCCTTGCAATTTTTTTTTTTTAAAGCTGTTAAAGTCCTGACCACCCTTCATCCTGCATCTCTTTTCTCTGACTCCTAATTCAACCCAAAGCACAGCCCCAGCCTTTGGTTCTCTCCAGAAGCACTAGGCCACTAGGAGCAAGGAGAACATACACGCATGTATATACAATCTGTATATAACCTTCTCCAAAACTCAAAGGAAATTAGTGGTCAGTGGTGAGCAGCGTGGGTTTTTTTGCCTTCCTTTATTGTTTCATCTGGTTTTCTAGCATCACCCTCTTCACAGGCTGCAATGTGGAGTGGCAATTTTGGCAGCCAAGTAATTCAGATGGGTGGCAGCAGAGGGGGCAGCAGGACAGCAGTGAGGTGTGCTCAGATGTCCTGCACCTCCGTGGCAGTGACAGCACTTCAGGTCTGCAGTGACAAGAGGTCTGTGCCAAAGATCAACTCATCCAAACCTCTGTCAGAACACAGAGCAGCTGCCACTCTGTGAAAAAGCAGGGACAACACAGCAGCCAACAAATTTGTCCTGGTGATAGGCAGATGCCATACTGTGGCTCACCTCATGTTAAGTCACCCCATCCCTCTGGGCACAGGGGGCTGCTTGTTAATTAGGTTTTAGTCTTCATGAGAGCTGCAGCATGTCCATTCAAGAGTGCAGGTAGCAACTCACACCAGCAGGAGAGGAACCATCACACAGCCAGTGGAGAGGGGGATACAGTGGTGCTTCATTCACTGCCCTGGCTGCAGCTCTTCATTCTTCAGTCTTGCTTTTGCATCCACATGAAAAGGCTCCCCTATCGCTGCCTCAGCTGAGTTCCACACTGGGGGAAGCATGAAAGGGCTCCCAGGCTAGCCAGGGCAGTCCACTGGGAGTGGTGGAGGCACACAGGGTGCTACCCAGCTAGGTCTGGGTGCCAAGGAGCCACACGGGATTGGGGTAGGTGGTAGCTGATGCCAGCAAGTACCAGTGGGCTGAATAAGGCAAACTCAAACTCTCCGATGTTCTGATAAGCACAAGGGATGTGATGAAGGGAAAGAGAAACAGAACTGGTTAGAAAGTGCTGAGAAGACAGCAGTGACATACACAGTTCTGTGACGGTTGATGAAAAACTCAGCATGAGCCAACAGTGTGCACTCACAGACCAGAAAGCAAAATGAATCCGGGGTTGCATCAAAAGAAGTATGGCCAGCAAGGCAAGAAAGGTGATTATGTCCCTCTGCTCTGCTCTTTTGAGGAGCTGCCTGGACTGCTGAGTGTAGTTCTGGTGTCCCTGACAAAAGAAAGACATGGAAGTGTTGGAGCAAGTCCAGAGGAGACCACAAAATTGATAAGGGGACTGGAGCACCTTCCCTACAAAGACAGGCTGAGAAAGTTGGGGCTGTTCAGCCTGGAGAAGAGAAGGTTGTGTGGAGTTCTCATAGCAACCTTCCAATATCTGAAGGGGGCCTACAGGGAAGCCAGAGAGGGACTTTTCATGAGGAACTGCAGTGATAGGACAGGGAGTAATGGGTACAAATTGAAAAAGGGGAAATTCAGGTTAGACATTAGGAAGAAATTTTTTACTCTGAGAGGGGTGAGACATGGGCACAGGTTGCCCAGGGAGGCTGTGGATGTCCCAGCCTGACAGTGTTAAAAGCCAGATTGGATGGGGCATTGAGCAACCTGGTCTAGTAGGAGGAGTCTCTGACTGTGGCAGGAAGGTTGGGACTAGATGATCACTAAGGTCCCTTCCAACCCGTAACATTCTATGTTTCTGTGGTTTTTGCTTCCTTACACTACACCCAGCCTTTTCCTTTGTGCAAACATGGCTCAATGGGTAGGATTTTCTCCCTTTCTCTTCTTTCTCCCTTTGGTTAAAGCTTTGCAAGTCTCTGGGACTTCAGCATCAGAATGGCTTCTTAAGTGGGAATGGTCTGAGATGAGTGAGCCCATTTCACAGTCAATAAAAACAGATTGTGGCTGCACTGTCAGGGCTGAGGACAGACTTTGTGACAAAGCTGGGCTCCTTGCAGAGACATTGCTCATCCAGCTCTCTGGAAAACTCACCTCCTTCTGCCTGCACACACTGATGCTGAAGCTGGTCCCCATTACCTCTCCCCAAGCCACATCCCAGGGCTGCAGTCAGGAGCCTCAGGAGCAGGGCAGCACCCCCTTGTACATACTAGTCACATCAACGGCTGTCAGCACAGTTTCCATCTGTTTCAGCATCATTCCTGCAGCAATGGGCCCAGCAGGAACACTGGAAATCCCACCCAAGATGTGGAACACAAATTCCTTAGACATATGGCTCATAATCCTCTTGGGGAAAAAAAAAAAAAGGTGCATATAGCTTAAATACACCAACAGAATGGAATTCTGTAGAAAAATACAGCCCTGATCTTCACGTTGTCTCTGAGCCACAAAAATGAGTTCATGAACTTTATGTGGAGGCTTGGCTTTTACCAAGCTTTGGAGAAAGACAGGAGATTATTTCTCTCAAAAGTGTGATGTGCTCCTGTATCTTAATAGTCTGCTTTGTTTTTTGCCTGTAAGAACCTGTGGGGGTATAGAGTCAGCTTCTTTACACACATTTTACTTAACAGACTCATTCAGCTCTAAGGCTGCTATTTAAATATAGTGCAGTGGCCGGTGAGATCTCTTAAGTACAGCCCCATCTTCCAGTGTATCATCAGGAGGATATGTGTACATCTGTGTTGGGGAGGGGCCAACATTTTGTTGGCAGCAGAAACCTGCAGATATGTTCTGCTTTAGCAAGAAGAATAAGAAGTGGTTTTGCTTGGTTTCGACTGCCAAGAAACCCAGCTACTAAGAAACAAAGTGATGCTCTTTTTCACGGTCAAATAATGGAGCATTTATGTTCTCTATGGAGCAGGTGGCAAAGTGGTGTGCCATGTCACTGCTGTCTGGAAAAGAGAAATGGGTTGGTGTTCAGGGCCTGGCAGGAGTGCTGCTATGAAGAAAAATCAGAATTACATGTCAGACACGGAGATCAGTGCAAGCTCTTAGCTTGCAAAAACGCATTTAAACTCTCACTTGTCTACACTGTAGAAACAAACTGACAATTTCTCCACTCAAAACATCCCAGAAAACTCCTGTTTTCTGTTTCCTCACAGCCAATTATTACCAAAAGGACTACTTCTTATCATCCTGCAGAATTGCTTACTCATCCCATTACTTCATGAACTACCAGGAAAACCACGGCCAAACCCTACCTGGCTGCAAGCAGGGAGTGATGCTCTCCTTCACACCACCCAGCCAATAGAAGGGGCTGCATTTCTCCTTGCCCTTGCCCTGGGGGAACATGGAGAATACCCAGAGCTGCAATCCTGCTGACACAAAGCCTGTTGCAGGCAACTACAGGCAAGACACCAACCTCCACTTCCACACAAGCCTCTTTGGCCAAGGTTGCTCTTGCCTGTGCTCTGTTGGACAGCTGCTGCCCAGCTGCTGCCCAGCTGCCGGCACCACGTCCTTTCTGACCAGCCTCAGCAGGACAAAACTGCAAATTTGCTAATGGTAGACTGAACACCCTTGTCCAGATCATCTGTAAAGATATTAAACAGGACTGGGCCCAACACAGATCCCTGGGGGACACCACTAGTGACTGGATGTGTCTCTATTCACCATGACTCTCAGGGCCTGGCCATCCAGACAGTTCTTAACCCAGCAAAGGGTGCATCTGTCCAGGCTGTGGGCTGCCAACTTACTATGAAAATTTGAACTCAAATGCACATTTCAGGATGGCTTCCAGGCTCTTCATCTGGGATATTTCTGCTTCCCTAGACTGTGGTTATCACAGGGCTGATGGCCAGGACTGAGGGGCAGAGCTCAGGGGGAACAGGAGGTGACTGAGATTCTGGGCTGACTGTGAGTGTTGTACCTGCCTTGTGAAACCCACGGGGCACAAGTGGAAACACTGGTCTCAGAAAATTATCTCAACCCAACAGGTTTTGCTTCAAAAATAGGGTAAGAGATTCCTTGATGAGCTGGGCTTCTTGAGGCTTTGCAAAACTGAATTGGACAAGGGAATTCCTACTGACTTTTCCCTTTACCTTGACTTTTTGCTTTACCCATGTCGTGGTAGAATTTGTAACTATGTGCAAATCTCCTCTAAGGCAGACAAAAATTTCATCCACCAGCACAGACCACACTGATCAGAGTACATTTGTGCTTTGGACCAAGTCCATGGGCCAGTCACAACTTCCAGGACTTTCCTGTCCACCTCCTACCTGTGACTCCAAGACTGTGCTCCGAGACAGATATCAGTCATATTTAGGGAAGGAGAAATATTATTTAATGTGTTTTAACTTCCTTAAAATAAATGGCTGCTCCATAAGCCTGTTTGAAAAACTAGAGCCCCTTCCTGCCAGAAAAGGTCACATTTGGGATTATTTCTTCCTGTCTCAATCTGGAACAAGAGATTGGCTAAGGAAGCAGCTACCAGATAAATTTAGTTGAGGGGAACAGAAATTTATTCTATGTGGAAACCAATCTGCAAAAACTTCTAATTGCCTTTTTTTTTTTTCCTGAGAAATGTGGAGAACAAGCTGTAAAGCCCAGAGGCTTTTTTGGATAAAGTGAATAAAAAATGCTGTCAGTGCATGTCTTATGGTAGGGGGCTTCTCTCTACCACACTCCCCTTGTCTTTTCCAATTAAGATGAAATTAACCTCAGTTTGTCTGTGTAAATGCTAGGAATCTTCTTAAAGGGGACTGTCTCCGCTGCCTCTGCCTGGGGAGGAGACTGGCAGAGCACACAGTGAGGGCTGATGTGGCTCCTGCCAGTGCCTCTCTCTCTCCCTCCGCTGACTGCAAAGTGAGCAGACAACCCCTCCCAGGTGCTCTTTCAAATGCTCAGTTTGAAAATGAAATAAACTGATCAGCAATATGTTCCTTCAGCTGACAGAAGTCTGACTGAATTTTCAGAGAAGAAGGAAATTGAACTGGAGGTCACTAGTGATATCATTCCCCCATTTCTGTATTAGAATCTCCTTTTTAGGATGATGCTCCAAGGCAAAGCACAGCCCTGCTAGAAAATGAAAGCTTCTGGGGAAGCAGTTTTTCTGAGTAAGTGTGAAATGAATGTTCAATGCCCTGCTGAGTGCTCTTCAGAAGGACAGGAATGACTTTAAACTGTATGATGTGTTTTTCCTCTGTTCCTATTTGTCCTGACAACTGAAATTAAGGTAATTTCCATCTTTCAACTAACTTCTGCTCTCACTTATGCCATTATAAATACATTGAAAACAGTTAAATGATTTGTATTTCTTGTGTGACACTAACACATTCTTAGCCTGTTGATTCAATCACATAATTTTTTATCTCCTTTGCATATATCTTAACTGAAAATCCAACCTTACTCGTAGAGTTGAAAGTGGGGAGATAAAATACAGTAGAACAAAAAGACAGGTTTTGATTTAAGGAGTTTTGAGGTAAAAAGGAAGAGATCCAAGTGCCTTAGGTTCCTGTAAGGTTCTCCTTACCATCACTGACCTGATGGAGGGCATCCCAGCTGGAAGATATGATGGAAACATAATGTCAGAGCACATAATCCTGATCAGCCATCCACAAGGTCTGACACTTTGTAGGTTGGAGCCTCTACCTGTAATTCCATGGAGCCTGCATCAGGAAGATGGCATATGATGAATTAACTTGTTTGGTGAAATGTGACATTATCCAAGAGCTAACTTTGCAGTACTAAAAATCATCCAGGAACAAGCTACTGCACAGAAGCATTTTCCTGTATTCACTGGGAATGCTGGACACAAAATCAGAGGGAGGACACCTGGCCCCATGTAGAAAAGCATTCCTATAGCTCCTCCCAAAGTGCAAGATAGAGCCTTTTGAGTCAGGTGGGTAGGATGCCAAGGCATATAGAAATTTGGAGATAGAAATAGCAAGAATTACTAACAGGATTTCTATTCACAGCTATCTGCCAGCATGAATCAAGTGCCTACACACTCAGCATCAGTGTCCTTGGGGAAGATGGACACAGAGAAATGGAGACTGTTTGGACTGTAGAAAATATTTACCATCTCTTATCATCTGTACTGTGAAGAAAATAGATGTGTTGATACACTTTTTTGGTTTTTTTTTTGGCACGGAGCTGTTATCTGACATAACCTCAAAACACTGTTGCAAAATGGTGCTTTATGCCTTGTAAAGCTCCTCAGCAGATACCTGCTCTCTAACCACTGCCTACCCTGCAGCAGGGGTCTGAAGAGCAAAATAACATGGTGTGATGAGGGACAGGACATGTGCAAGTCAGAACACTTCCCAGGCAGAGGCAGGGATCAGGGCTGAGGTCTTTGTCAGAAGGGTCCCGTGTCAGGGGCCAGCAGCAATTGTGGCAGAGATAAGGAGCAGCCCAGGAGCAGCCCTGCTGGCTCTGTAGCTCCCGATCTGTGGGCAGACCTGCCTTGCTGTCACTGAATGGTCAGCAAGGAAGGAGAGAATAAGTGGTGAAGACACTGGTTAGTAGTGTCCTCTCATCCCCGGAGAACCCTGATTATTCACAAAGAAGCTCCTCTGCTCCCTTAGGGCAGCTGCTGAGGAGCAGCACAGCCCAGCATGAGCTGAGTCAGGACCTGACAATGATGGTCAGGACCTCAATCTAAACTATTCATTGCTTAAGCGTTGTCTGTACTATCATGTAAAACCAGAGAGGATGATTGCCTTGGCAAGGACTGAGCCTGCATGCCTGAAAACTGCAGCATGATACAGACTGAAAGCCACAAGCAACTTTAGTTAGAACTGTGACTCTGGTGGGAAATGTTCCTGGGCCACTTGCTGTCACAGTACTGAATCCTACACATCCCTTGCCTCCAAAACTTGCTGACCACAAGCCACTGGATAGATGGCCCCTGTCCTGTGCTGCCTGTGTCACATTCTGGCTGACCTGAACCACCTACCCCCCACGGATGGCATTAAATTCTGGCAGCCAGAAGTGCTCCCTGACATGCTTTCCTTGTGTAGACATAGCTCTCCTGTCCTCCAAAGGCAGCATGTCTTTTCAGGCTGTAGCAGGCAGATTCTGCCTTCACTAATTCAAAAAGAAAAATGTCACTAGCACAATTTTAGTCTGAGCTGTGGAGTTCCTTTCTTGCAACTGTACTTTGAAGGAACTCAGTGGCCGGTCCCTCACTGGCTTCAGTCAAAACAGGATCCAAACATGGTGTGGCAGATAAGCCTTTGTCTAGGATAAAGTGAATTTAGACTTTAAACCACTGCTCAGAGCCACTATTGATTTTTTCTGTGCCTATTTTTCAGCTCAATTTCATAAAGAAACTAGGCTACTGTGACCTGATTGTATGCCATCTTCCCAGCCCACTAACTTTTGATCCTGTTGGCCAATTTCAACTCACCATCCTCCTGGGATTAAATTCCTGCCTGCATATAGACAGAGAGGCAGCACTCTCAGAAAAGGGCTGTGATGTGATCATTGCTCCTGTTGCATCTCTGAGAATCATCAGGCCACAGAGGTGCACAGAGCACCCAGTGTGATGACACTTCTGCCACGGCTTTGAGATGTTTAGATATCAGCAAACCTCAAAATAAAATTCTGTAAGAAACCTGGCTTTTCCTGTTCTCAGTGCTTATAGTTGTTGCTACTGGTTTTTAGGTTTATGCAGTGCTGAATTTCGGTGACAAAGAATCTTCTATACAATGAAGTGCTTAGGAGTTGGGTACCATTCCAGAAAACTGAAAAAACAGTAGCATATTTGAAAGTTTTGGCAACTGAGACATTTACATCAAAAAACAATGAACCTACATACAGTAGAAACTTAGTAATTGGCTGTTGTCACCAACCATTTTGGTTCAGAAACATCTTAGTTTCTGACCTCTTAAGTATTTAAGATTTGAATGCTTTGCAGTAAGTCTTTGGTATCTACCTGTTCATGCTCTAGTCAGAAGAAGAAATGAGTCCTTTGTCTCCCCAAGCCAGGAAAAATGACTAGTTTCACTGCTGCTTTTTCTCTCTTAAAACAGAAGCCTCCACAGTGGGAGTTTAGTTGTTGGGTTGATTTTCACAAAAGTTTTAGTTTGACTGTTGCAGTCCTTTGAAGTAGCAGCTGGAGAACAGTGCAAGGTTTGCACAGACAAATGGATGAAGAATATTATTCAGATAATAATTACACCTATGACGACACTCATGAAACCAACGTCTGTGAAATGGGTGACTATTTCATATTTAACATCTATCTCACTGCTGTCCTCTACACTCTGGTATTTTTGCTCAGCCTGCTAGGAAACACTTTGGTGTTATGCATCCTATTCAAATATGAAAACCTTACGTCTTTAACAAACATCTTCATCATGAATCTCTGTATCTCCGATTTAGTCTTCTCCTGCATGCTGCCTTTTTGGGTAGTGGACCAGTCCTTTGGATGGATCTTTGGCGAGTTCCTTTGCAAAGCATCAAATGCTGTTTTCTCCATTGGCTACTACAGCGGTGGTTTCTTTCTGACTCTCATGACTATCCTGAGGTACTTGTTTGTAGTGAACCCCCTTTCAACGCTGAGATCCCAGACGCAGTGCTGTGGTGTTCTGGTCTCCTTGGCTGTTTGGACTGTTAGCATATTAATTGTGGTTCCTGAGGTGATTCACACCACAGTGCAAGAAGACTTAGAAGAGCACATGTTCTGTGATTATGCTGATGGGAATTGGAAAAAGGTGGACATTTATGTGAGAAATATACTCTTCCTGCTGTCCTTTGGAGTCATCATATTCTGTTACTTCAAGATACTCATAATCCTGCTTAGAACAAGATCTCGCAGAAAGCACAGAACTGTGAAGCTCATCCTCATTATTGTGGTGGCTTTTTTCCTGTGCTGGGCACCCTACAACATCCTCAGCTTTCTGACTACTTTTCCATCACCCACCTGTCAGTATGCAAAAGACTCCAACCTTGCCTTTCACATCAGCCGTAAAATTGCTTTCTCCCACTGCTGCCTCAACCCTGTGCTCTATGTATTTGTGGGAGTCAAGTTCAAGAGGCATTTGGCACAGTTTTGCAGTCTGTGTTTACACTGCAGCAAGGATCAAGCCTCCAACCCCAGGATCAGCTATGAAGGCAAATTCCAGCATGAAGGAGTATCCTTCTATTGAAGCAAGACCTAAGTGTTAGGACTAGTCCTGAACAAACTTTCAGGTTTTGCATGCCTTGGATAGCCTCTAATTCTGAAAGACACTTCCCTGGAAAAGACACATAAATTTACATGCTGTATATGGAAAATAACAAAATGTATTTGAAATGGGGTGAAGAGAAGAGAATGCCAAGAAATTACTTCATTGGCCTGAAAGTGTTAAGTTTACGATTTTTTGCACAGTGAGATGGGTTTTCTCTCATTTATACTCTCTTTTGAAATGAAAAAGATTGCTTTTTCCTTTGGGCATTAAAACATCAGTTTTAACATAGAAGTTGTTTCATACCTCTTTCTTACCTGACTTAAAATACTTGGATTGTATATAGCAATGGACACGTAGGTAGTTTTGCAAATTTCAATGCTTTTCAGTGTTTATCAGCTTACTTGTCTTTTTGTGGGGTGGGGGGTGTCTCAGGATTAACTGTCCTGACAAGAGCTACAAGACTTTAGAGTTTCTGAAGTTCTCAGGGCAAATGCTCTTTTATCTTTTGGCAGATAAGCATACATAAAACAAGCTTTGTGTAAAAGTAGTCTTTTGGGGCTGAAATGGAAACTTTGGGAGAGCCCTAGAAGGAACACAAGCTGTTAAACAGATATTTCATTAGGATATCAGTTTTTCTCCTGTTACTGTTCTTTGCCACTGGATTCTTCCAGTCTTTGAATATCACTTGAGACGATTGCAGCAGATAAACAGCCCATCTCCTGAGCAGAGCGGGAGCATATTTGCCCCTAAATGCTCTTTCCCTCCTTTTCTCCCTTTGCCATGGCTTGCTTTATTTGTAAAAGTAATGTTAGGACTTTTTTTTTTTTTTAAGAGAAACTGATATCCTTCTTCATTCTAGCTCAATAGGTATTTTTTTTTCCTCAGTCAGTGTGTGCACACATACTGCACACATAGCGCATATTATTGTGGTGTAGCTGAATGACAAAGTCTTTGGAAAGCAGAATATTTAATTTCCTGGCATTTGTATAGAAAGCCAAGGTAGTTTTGCAGTGGCACCTGCAAAAAATGCAATGGTTTAGCAATGGTTCTAAGCAACAATCTGGCTTTTTGGGCATCTGTCTTAAAATGTCTATGCTGCTTCCACACTATTTCATTTGATTTCTAAAGATTATCTGGAGCAGACAACAGGCTCTTCACAGCTGCTGTATAGTTTACAAAAAGCAGAAATTCAGATGGGCCCATAGTACAATATCCCATTTCTGATTATGCCCAGAAGCAAGAATACCTAAGGAAAAGCAAAATAATGGGGTAAATATACATGACATGGACTTGTTAATCCCACTGGGGAACTCACTTGTGTTCAGCCAAGTGGAAAGGGAGAAGTTGTAATTTTTTTCTGGTTTTGGTGGAGACCAGCCTTTGGTTTTTGGCTCCTGATTAGAAACATTTGGAATGAATGTGGCTTCAAGCAGCTTTGGACTGGGGACTGAATACCATCAGGTATTGAAGAGATAACATTTTAAAGGACAAATGAGTCCAATTTCTTCTTCTATTCTGGTAAGCCAGGACCAATTCACGGGCACCAGCAAATCTCCACAAGAGAAAAATACTGTGACCATGAGTACAAGAAGGTCTTGTGCATCATTTCAACGAGCTGTCATTCAACTGATTGCCCTAGAGCCATGCAACTGTGAAATCTTTACTGTTCATATATTTTACATGTGTCTGAGAAAAAGTTGAGAGTTGTAAGAGAAGCATGAAGACTGAAATCATCTTGCTCTGCCTAGTTTTTAGCAAGTTATTTAAATTTGTTTGTAGCTTGAGCATATTTTGTTACAGTGTATCTGAGCATGTTAAAAGAATTCTTAATATTACCCAACTGTATTGCTGCCATAACTGAAGTAACTCAGAATGTAGATATTTTGCCTTCTGATATAATAAAACAGTACTAATAAGCATTCAGAAATTCACTGGAATACTACACTGTGACTATTGTTCTCAGTGTCTGATAACCACTTATTAAAGTTAAGGTATTTTTAATTGAAGAAGTAATTGTGAATTTTCATAGGTTAATTTAGTGTGGAAGAGACTTCTGGAGGTGATCCACTCCTCTGTGCTGCTCACAGAAGTTCTATCTCCCTGGTCAGGAAGGGTCATTCAGAGCTTTATCTGGTCAAACTGATAACCTGCAAGATCAGGGACTCCATAACTCCTCCAAGTCCTTGTTGCAGTGCTTAAGAACACTTATGGTAGATGTTTTTGCTTCTACATGAACAAAATTTCTTTTGCTGCAACCTGGTGATGTTTTTTCCTTACCTTGTCTGTGTCTTCACATTAGATAACAGAACAGAGCCATCATATCTCCTCTAAGCCTTGTTTTTTCCTGCAGCTAAACATATGCCAACCAATTTAGTGTCTTCATATGTCATGTGCTCCAACTCCCTGTCCATCTGTGATCCTCCACTGGGCTGAGTTCAGTCAGTCAGTGTCTCTTCCTTACACTTGTGGCCCTCAAACTGGATATGCTACTCTAGTTGTGACCACATGAATGTCAGGTAGAGGGGAAACAAGGTTTCCCTCATCCTGATGGCAGCACAGGCACATAAACAGTTAGTCTTCCCTGCTGCAAGGGCGTATGACTGTGCTGTGTTCAACTTTTTGTCCATTCGAAATCTAAGATCTTTTCTGGCAAAGCTGACCTCTAACCACACGTTTAAGAAAAGAAAACACTCTGTTTCTACTAAAATCAATGATAATTTTGCTTCTGATCAAAATCAGAGCAAGAATCAGACTCATAAATGTGGGCAATTTTGGCAAAGCAGAACACGTACTTCTTTACTGCCAGAAGTGTTTTCTTTGAGAATCAGGATACCTTCATATACTCAATATTTTGAAATATTGAGTTAATTGAAATCATAAATAAAATTTTGTTTTATCTTCTCCTTATAGTTACTCTGCAGTTGAAAATGCTCTTGCTCATACAGTGAAACAAAAAAACAAGGACAAAGAAAGGACAAAGAAATGTGTGAAGAGTGGAGTACTCTCTCCATACTCAGAAACTGCTCACGTAACAAAACCGAAACATATTTGAATTTGCTTAATTCCTCCAAACAATTCTGCTTTCTTCCAGCAAATAGAGGCAAAGAGATTATGCTCTTTATCCACATGCCACTATAATGATGTATATAAATGACTCTGTTTCATGTAAACTGCACAGTCCAGAGCCTGTGTCTTGGCTCTCCCACACTGCACTATTGCTGGTGCAGCTGAACCAGCATCAAACCAGATCAAAATGTTGGTACCCACGTTGTCCACACAGGAGTGAAATGCAGCCAGTTCTGAGCAGTGGTATCTCCTAAACTGGATTTGCTCTGGGGAAAGTCAGTCTCAGAAGCTGACCTGATATTTAGCAGAATATTCTTCCAAGCTCCTCAGCCACTTTGTCAAAAATGCCATATTTGCATCTAGAAAGATGTTTTCCAGAGCTTTGCTGGTTCTTTTTATGTTGCCTACTCCCAGCTTTACACCTACTGACTATTATTTGTCCACCTATTGAAAACAGAATGCAAACAAATGCAAAAAGTGCTTCCAAAGCTTTCTCCCCACAGTCACAGAAGGTTTCTGATGATGAACAGCAGCCTGTTGTTCAGTCTAGCTACAATGGTATGTTAATCCACTGAGGGTGACCAGGAAAGCTGGGAGTTAGCTACTTTCATAAAATACCTCAAGTGCCTAGGGGAAGCAAAGCCCTTCCACTCATTATATAACATGAAGTAACTCTTGCAAAAAAAAATTAAAGAAAAATTGAAAATAATTTTCGTCTTGCCCATCATAGTTTATGAAGAAGTTAATCAATAAATTTTAGCAGAGTAAAAATACAGGAAAGCAACACACATGGAACAGATAATGTGGGTTTTTTTTCAAATGCAGCTTCCAAAAAGGAAATCTCTCTAACATCTTTTATTGCTAAGAAATGAGGAAATATGGAAAATTCTAAGGAAGTGTTGGGCAGCTATGGACCTAGTTGGAAACAGCATGTTTTTCTCTGAAGAAATTGGTGTGTGCACATACAGGCAATAATTCAATAATTAAAATCAATAGTTAAATATTTCTGAAAGTAGCTTGTTACTAAGTAATTAAAAGGAGGAAAAATCCATTCTAACCAATTATTTTTGTGTGAAAAGTAGAATAGCACAGACTTTTTGAAAATTTTTAAAAGAAAATCTATTGCAGTGAAATTGTATGGGATTGATTTACCATCATTTGTGTCTGATGACCCTGAGATTACTTTTGGAAGACACCCAGTTGCCTAGAGATCAATGGAAAACAAACATTCATTTTCAGCAGATGCTCCTGGCACTGCTGCATGATTCAGCAAAGCATGCCAAGAAAAGTAAGCCTGAAGGTTGCTTCCAAACGATGTAAAGTCATCCCAGAGCATTTCACAGGTCACCTGCCTGTGACATGCGTAGCCCTGTAACCTGCATTTCCGAGGACACTAAAATGCTTTCGAGCTACTCAAAAAACATACATTAGATGAAGACTAATCACCAAAACTTAAGGTCACTTAGTCATTCTTGTGTGTGGAGGATGATGGAGACATGTCAGTGACTACGTACTATATATATTTCCTCAAGAGTCTTGAAAATTTAATGTTTTGACCTTCAGCCTAAGCTGATGTTTATGACGCTAACAAAGTCACAAGCATTGTGGCAAGAGCTGATGACAAACTGCTTGCTCACAAGATTAATTTAAAATGGTTTATTTACCAAAGCAATGTAAAAAAAAAAAAGCAAAGGAAGTCTTTCAAGTTTGCACTTCAAGTGCAAAACAAGCATAGCCTATTTCAGGCGCTGGGAAAGAAATGTCCTTTCAGAGAACCATATGCATTATGGGAGGGTTAAAATCTGAAAAGAGGAAACAGCCTGCTTGTAGAAATGGCCTGGTGCTGGAAGTGTTAGGAACCCTGTGCTCCTGTACCCCCCACACCCTGTCTCAGGAAGCAACCTCTTGTTCCAGTTTCACACCCGCTTTCTCCCAGCCTCTTACTTTACGTTAACATACTGATTTCTACCTGTGTCTTTCACAGAATCACAGACTCAATCAGGTTGGAAAAGACCTGAGATCCAGTCCAATCCATGACTGAGCACCACTGTGTCAACTAGACCATGGTGCTGAGTGCCACATCCTGTCTGTCCTTAAACACCTCCAGGGACGGTGACCCCACCACCTCCTTGGGCAGTCCATTCCAGTGTCTAATCACCCTTTCTGTGAAGAAATTCCTCTTAATGTCCAACCTAAACCTCCCCTGGTACAGCTTGAGACTACGTCCTCTCACCCCTTCAGTTTAGGGATGAGAATTTTCCTTTCATCAGCTGGTGAGAGCAGAGAGGGGGGAATCTGCTGCATACCAGATTTATCATGCCTGGCTTTCACATTTGCTTCAGTTGCCTGTGCAAAGAGCTTGATGAACTGATGTGCAAATGAGAAAAAACCAAACAAACAAACATATAGAATAGTCCTAAAAGCAACAGTCAGTACCATATTAAAAAGTATTAAGACAAAAATTTATTAATTTTTTTTTTCAGTGGTGCCCAGCAACAGGCCAAGGAGCAATGGCCATAAGCTTAAACACAGGAAGTTTCCTCTCAGTGTGAGAACTTTGCATTGAGGGAGGCAGAGCACTGAACAGGCTGCCCAGGGTGGTCGTGGAGTTTTCCTCTCTGGAGACCTTCCACAGCCACCTGGACGCGCTCCCGTGTCACCTGCTTGAGGTGACCCTGCCTGGGCAGGGGGCTTCCATCCGCCATCTCCAGAGTCCAGTCCAACCCGAACGACTCTGGGATTCTGTAAAAAGCGACCTTGTGTGAGGGCACCAGAAACACCAGCTGCCCCGAGAGGAAACCACCCCAACGCTGCAGCTGTAGCCGAAAGCTGCGATTTCTCCTCCAAAGCCACTTCAAACCCCTCAGATTTCCCCGCGGCGCTCCGTCCCCGCAGCCTGAGGGAGCCGCTGGCGCTGCGCCCGGACACCGCCCCGGGCGTGGGGCGGCCCCTCCGCGGCCTCACGGGAGTTGTAGTCGGGCGGGGAGCGGCGGAGCCTCACCCCGGGCCGGCCGTGCGCGACATGGCGGCGGCGGCGGCGGCCGCGCAGGTACCGAGCGACCCCTCCCGCGCAGCCTGGAGGGAGCGCGGCGGGG
>VXAC01007009.1:630834-823753 GCA_013399225.1 Rhipidura dahli
GCGGGCGGAGGGAGCTGACGGGGAGAGGGGGAAGTAACTTTGGCGGCTGCCACTTGTTGCGGCGCCGAGCTCGGCTTCGAGGGGAGGAGCCCCCGCGGGGAAGAGAAAGAGAGTTGCCGGCCGCCTTAGGGGCTGCTGGGGTGGGCTCGGTGGTGGGGAGAACGCGGGCAGGGCGGCGGCACAGTCAGCCCGGGGTGGGCTGGATGCTGGCTGTCATCGCCTGGGAGCCCCCCGAATGCGGGTCGCCGTCCCTCAGGGCCAGCTCCTGGGCGGACATCGGCCATCGTCCAGAACCAGTCCCAGTCCCGTGAAGTGTCATCATGTCCCCCTGGTGAGCGCTGACTTTAGGCCCACATCAGCAGTGCCCTCTGTTTTCTCCTCTCCTGCAGCTGCAGGGGGAGCGGAGTCACCCTGCTGGAAACCAAACACCCGCCCGTGTCCGTGCCCTCACCCCGCTATAAAGTGCTGACAGGCAAATATTTGACGCGGCCCTAATCCCACTTTGCCCTTGTGTCGGCAAATCTCCGGCGGATGGATAGGGAGAGAGTTTTGCTGGCACACGGGGCGGCTGGGGCTGTCTCCAGAGCAGATGCCGGGTTTGCAGCCGGCCCTCTTCCTCCGGCTTATGTTGATCCTGGTAATCCAGAGTGAGCAAGGAGAAGGAAAAAAACCCAAGGTTTAAGTGAAATGGTTGTCTGCTGCCTTTGGACACTGGATTCCACTCGGGCAGAGGTCCTGCGGTGGTGAGTCGGACTGTGGAGGGGCTGTGCCGTGTTCTGGAGGCTGGTGAATCCCTTGCTGCTGCAGCTGCTCGAGCACAGGGCCCTGTTTTCTGTCCAGGTCACTGCATCCAGCCTCCTGCTGATTTTTGCAAGGTTGGTTTGGCACACAGAGTTAGTTGAAGACTTCACGCTCCTGGTTCTGCCTCTCACTTGAAACCAAGCTTCAAGTGTTAAGTTGAAACAGAGAGAGAAGTAACAGGCTTTTGTCTGTTTAATGCTGAAAAGTGATGATTTTTATCCAGCTCTGACTCTGTATGCTCATGAAGGCAAGTTAGGATGAAACTTTCAGGGTAAAACATGTTCTCTGTCTTGCCAGTAGCATTGCAACATGTTCTCTTTACTGCTATGTAAGCAGTAGTGTGTTTTATGTTTTCCACATTTTATGGTGTGCAAGGCAGTTTGTTGGAGTCTTCCAATGATCCTCATGGGAGTGCTTGAATTTAAAACATGTTCTAGACCTTCCAAATAGTGTTTTCCAACATTCATATTTAGAAGACCGCACTGCAGTTAAAAAGTTGTATCTTAAGATAGTGTAGTGCAAAACAAGTGATAGTCAATTTTTCTCTGCTTGTTGTATTGTGTATATATATATATATATATTTATATCTGTAGCATATATATTTGACAGCATTTGTTATAAACATGGTTTCACTACTACTTCTCAAGAGCCTGTTAGTTATGGAGCCTGATTTTCATATATAAAGGAGTCTCTTATGTACACCATTTGATAACAGTGAAAGAGTGTATTATATCTGCAGTCCCTCTTTCCACTGCTAGAGGGTTACATAAAAGGAATAGGATTTTTTTGTAACATCCTGGAGGCTAGGTTCCTCTAAGTCTTGTTTGGTGGGTGATCAAGACAGAAAGAAACAACTAGGGGGAGAAAACTAGTTAAGACGTAAAGTCTGTAGAATTGCAGAATTTATGCAGTGGACCCAAAGAAAAGTAGTGCCAATTTTTTTTTTTAACCCAGATTGTTATTTGTTTTTCTTAGTTAGTTAAAAACAATCAACTGTCTATTTGTCAAGTAAACACCGAAATCTTCTAGTGTTCTTCACATGTTTTTGAGATTATTAAACTTAAGGGAACTCTAAAAGCCCTAAGTGTTTTTAGTGTTACACATTATTGTTTTTATTTATTTATTTGTTTGTGTTACAGTGTGTTCATTTGTTTGGCTTTGCCAATGCAAGGAAACTTCAGCAGCTCATATCCAATCCAGTTCATATTTTGATGTAGTATTTCCAGTTTGCCTGTGGAGTGGTGGCTGTTTGTGTCCAGAATTTCTGTAATAGTAATAATTTAAAATCCTCTGCCCAAATGTATTCTGAAGGTGGTTTTACAGATTGTGACACTGGCAGAAGGAGCAGAACTTTTTATGCAAAGCGCCTGGATCTCAGTGCAAGCACAGGACCTTGACTTGTATGCCCTTCCTTTGGTTTAGTGTTTTTGCCGGTCGCAGTATTCTGTGTTAGTTTGTGGTATAGTGACCTCAGCAGATATTAACAAACAATTAACCCCTGAATGAGGCCTGCTGGGAGGAAGGATGAAAACAGGAAAGGTCTTGCTGCTGCTACAAGCCTGTTTAGGTTTCGAAAGTCAACCGGTTGGATCAGGGTATCCCGGCAGGGCTCATGCCAAGCCTGCGTCATCTGTGGGCATGTTTCTTCCCAGCCGCCCAGCATGACAGTCTCATACAGGTCTCTCCTCCAGATGCTTCTAAATCTTTGGGGTTTGTAACTCTGAAATTTTCCCTTCCCCCCAAAATGATTACCTTCACTGGAAAATTCACAAGAACAGAGGGAGGGAGGAAATACTCCATACTTCCTGCTACAGAGGAGGGAAGACAAGAATTCTTTGTGTTGACTCTGGGGCAGCATGACTCACTCAGTGGCCTGTCAGTTTGGGTTGTCTCAGCGTGGTTTTTGCTTGCCTCACCCTCTGTTTGGTCCACCTGTGTGTGGTCAAGACCTGTAATTTTCAGTGTTGCATATTGGTGTTTCACTGGGAACTGCATATAGGCCAGGAGCTGCTGGCTGGAGGGAGGACCCCTGAGGTGCTACAGGTGGGCAAGGCTCAACACCCATCTGCCAGATTTCCCAAAACCATTAGCTGGAGGAAGCCTGTTCAAGTACTTCTGAAACCTCAGCTTGGAGGGACAGTGTGCGCCGGTATATACAGAGGTAAAATTGCTGCTAAGGAAAGGTCCCATTCAGAGCCAGGTTGTAATGGTTGTTGCTTTTAACTGTCCCAAAGTCTCAGAGGTGGCTGAGATACTTTAGTCAGGCCAAGCTTGCTGAGGAAATTAACAAGGCTTGGAGACCTGAAAAATATGAGATTCTTTGAAGTCTCCAAGCTCGTACAATGAGCGAGTTGAGTGTCACAGATCGCCAAATGCTCCTTTGCAGCTGGAAGTCCTCTGGTGTTTCTATTTCTGTAGGTGTCTACATGGTGCTCCTCAGAGTAGCACCTGAGTGTCATGTGCCTGGCTTGAAGAACGTGTAAGACATTTAAATAGTTGTGTGAGTTGTAGAGAGAAAGAGCAGATTTTGTGGCAGGGAGGGACATAGGGGGAATTGTTTTAGGAGAATAAGAACATGAAGGGGGCAATAAACCTTGAATTAATGCTGTCTTTTCAGCTCACATACAGCCATTGAGACAGCAGGGGTACCTTCTCCCAGGGAGAGTAAAATAGGATGGGAGCAGCTGTGGAGAAGCAAGTCTCTGGGAGAGTTATGGTTGGGTTAATTGGCAAATAACAAGGTATAGCATTCCTGACATGGCATGAGGTCTGGTGTGTCCTAAGGGGAAAGGGCAGACAAGTTTGTTAAAAGCGATACTTGTGCAATTCCTCTTATCAGAAGAGAGCTCTTCTCTTTGTAAACTGACTACTTCCTCAAACAGGGAAGTTCTGTCATCATGAGCTAGGGCTGAGACAAGGTTGTCTTTGTGAGATATGTACTAGTTCATCCCTGTGGTGGTGGTTGCAGAAAGTGGTCATTTGAGTTCATGTTGTTCAGCAGTTATTGATGTGAAGGAATATCAGAGGCAAAACACTATTCTCCCAGTCAGGAATCTGTGTCCCTGGTCTGATGCATCTGTCCTGTTTGGCAAAGTACAGAGTAGGGTATTAAAGGGTTTTAAGCCAGGTGTTAAGAGAGGACATCCAGTTCGGTAGGTGCAGCGTTAAAAAAAATTTATTAGTGTTGCCAGCTTTGTCCACTCAAGGTTAAAAATTAACTCTGTCTCATGGAGTTCTTATCGTGCCACTGTATACTCTTGTCTGTTGCCTAGTTTTGATCTTTTTCTAAAAAGAGGTTGTAAATACAAGGAATTAGGGGTGGAATGCAGGTCAGTTGTCCATAGAATAGGGAAGACTGCAAAAAAGTTTATAAAACTCGACTGATTCTTTTGTGGCAGTCTCTTCTGTCAGGTTAGGGGTACAAGCAGTGAATGTCCTTAGTTTGTATTTTTATGCTGTAAAATGCAAATACTCCGAGAGCACAAGAACCTTCCCACAAAAAGGCTTTACTGTAAGGAGTCCTTAAGGATAAAAATGCTCCTTCTCTGCCAAGCATTTGCAAAATATGTGAAGTTTTTTATGCTCTTCATCTAGTTATTCTCTTCCTCTATGTTATGATACTCTGAGAATTTGTTTATCTGGACACGTATTTTCTGTGAGATGTCTTTTATTGTTAATTGTTTATATTCCCAAACCATATTTTTGTCACTGAAATGTGAAGGTTTGCTGGTTTAGAAAATTAAGGGAAAAGATTAATTTAAAAAGAAAATTTCACTTCTGAGAGTGGAAACCCTAGCTGTCATTCAGGCTGTGCCTGCCTTTTGCTTTTAATCCTCCTATTTAATATAGTCCAGCGTATATTTTTATCAGTCATGTATCTTTGTATGCAGTGTTAAAGCACAAACGGTTGAGTTGCCCAGTAAAAAAGCACCTGTGTGTGCATGACAGAAGAACCACGCTGTATTTTTTATGCCTCAGACCCTTACTGCCAGCAAACTGTTCTTCAGCTTTATGGATGGGCAGCTCTGTGTGCCTACATGGTACAAAATGAGAAAAGCTGCAGCACAGCTGCTGTGAATTTCTCTGGGGCTCTATGTTTGCTGCAACAACGAAGGATGAGGTAGTTTTTTCAGACAATTACTGGAATGAAATTATTTAACTAAATCAGTGCTGTTACAATCCTGAGAGTTAGGGACTTTCTTTTCCCAGTTCTTCCTTCATCTTTGCCTGAGCTTTGCATTCAGTGTCTTTTGTTAGTGTGTCTTGTAGCCAGCTGTATGACCATGTAGGTTGTTTGGGGTTTTTTGTTACAGTGTGCCTTGCAGTTATCAGTCAGTATGTGCTTTTACAGAACAAATCATGTTCACACTACACAAGGGAATAATGCAGTTAAAGTTGTGACTCACAAACATAGGATTTGTCTTAGTATCCTCACTTGCCTGTTTTGTTTCATATAGAATGTTAGAAAAGGCGTAGGATTGCAGGCACCAAATAATTAAAGGTCTTGTGATACCATCTGGGGCCATGTGATGAAGTGCCCTTGTTTGGAATGACTAGCCCAGAGTAGTCATATTAACAGGAAATATTTCTGTAAGCAGTAGAAAGTAGTGGGTCTTGGTTTCCAATGAATATTTTTTGCAAATCTGATTTACTGTTTAGCTGAATTACTGCATGTCTGCAGTGTGAGCTCTGCTCTTAGTGCACCCTGAAAATGTACTTGGGTGGGGAGTGGATTCTCTGATATCAGGCTATAATGGAGGTCTCACTGTAGCCTTTTTAACAATGCAGAGACACTCTACTCATGGACGTCCTCCCTGCTTCCTGTTTTGATTGCACATGGAGAAGTGTAATATTTTGAAGATGATTGCCTTCTGTCAAGGTTGGCCAAAATTGACCAATGAATAAAAAAATAAAAAGGTAGCTGCTGGAGATGCAGACATGGTGTAGAAAATGAAGATAAATTTTATAGAATCAGATTAAAAGTAGGTCATTGTAGCTACTTCACTAACCAGTTTAATTACAGTCATTACATTTCGTTGCCTGTTTTATATGTGTCTCACTCCCCTTCAGGTAAATCTTTTCCTGTATGTGGGCTATTTCCTTTCTGCTTCTTTCTTTAATCTCCAGGATATCCTCCTCTGTAAAGAAGATTGGCACTCCCACACTAGCACTTATGCCACCAGGGAAGGCAGGAACCACCTCCAGAGTTCAGCAGGCAGGGCCCCAGAGTGCAAGGAGGGACTAGGGCATGCCTTGTCTTTCCTCCTCTATGCCAGGTCCTCAGTGTAGCTGCACTGATGTCATTGCAGCTCAGCAGTTCTGGGCAAGTTAATGCCATCAGCCTTAGTCCAGTGCTGTTACACAAGAGGTAACAATGCATCATCCAGAAAGCTTTTGACCCACTGTGGGTCACTCGTGCCTGAGGAATGTATCATGCTGTTTTCACAAAGCAAATATTTACAGGTGTGCATAGTAGGATGGGAAATGCTGGAGGAACTGGTGGCACAGTGATGTGCTCTAAGGAATTCTGGGCAAAATATTTTGTGATCAGGAAGGACTAGATCAGGTGATTACAGAAGCTCTTCCTATTTTGAAACCTTGGGAAACCAATTAGATACATTATCAGCTTTCTTTGCCATAGGAAATGAGAGTTCTGCACCTTTTGTGGGATGGGACTGTGTTTTCTAAGAACACCACTGGAAGGACCACAGAGGGGAGAAGTACCTTTCTCCCCATTTTGTAGAGGAGAAGGCAACTAGAAGTTTCAGCATGTTTGCCCTATGCCATAGCCCAGGTCAAAAGATCCCCTTCATCTCTGGGAAGAGAAGGGGATAAACAGGTGTCTCATCTATGGGAGCTGATGCAAGGAAGGGGAAACTGTAAGACCTTGCTCCAGGTATTGAAAAAAGAGGTGACAGGGAGCAGGCAGAGGAGTGGGCTGTACAGCCTCATGTCTCCAGCTGAGTTGTGGTTTCTTTTCAGGATTCTCACGTTCTGCCTAGGAGATCCAAACAGGAATGAAGATATGTATCTTGGGCTGCTTTGGCACAGCCAGGATCAGCCCACTGGGAGCACACAACCCTCTCTTGCACTGTGCTGCTGAGCTGTTGTGCACTCAGTAGTCATTTATTTGTGACTTCTGGGCAAAAGCACTGACTTAAGCAGTGCTGGCAGGGCTGGGGAAACTCTGCCTTGATCTTCTTCCAGTGAATGTCTGCTTGTGCACCCTGCTGGGAATTAGCACTTGGCAAGGTCCCGTGCTGTGCCTGGCTGCCATAGGATGCAGTGTCCCACTTCCCACTCCCTGCTGGTTATTGCAAAATAAAGGCTCAACTCCCAGTTGCCTACTCTTCCAGGCTCTCTGTACATGCCTGCAGCTGGCCTGGTCACTGTTTTCCTGGCATGCCTCTTGCATAGCCTTTGTGTCTCTGGAGCCCTGAGTGGGAGCTTGTTCTGGCCTTTGGGAAGCATGGGCAGGAGCCCCTTGTTGGTCCTTGCTCTTTTCTCTCTTTGTGTGAGGAAAAGCAGTTGGTTTGGTCACACTTTTTGGCTTTCATTGTCCACATGGCTCAATCCTCTCACATAAGTTCCTTTCTGTAGCAGTTGCCAAACCGAACAGATAAGGCTGATATTACTGTGCTGGCTTAGAAAAGGAAACATTGACTCACTGAGTTTGTTACTCTTGCTTTATTTCAGTAGTACCCAAACTTAGCAAGTTGCCAAGAAGTTTGGTACTTTGTATGGTCACTCAGCAGAATTGAGATAGAGATCTTGGTATGTCACATGTTGATTTAAGGTAAAAAATTATGTTTGGCAGCAGTATCAGGTGGTCTATGTTGTTCTGGCCTTCTGTCCCTGAAGTAACCAGTTGTGGGGATTTTGCAGGCCAAGGCCCTTCCCCAGACAGCACATGGTCCACATGACACTTGTGTCATAACAACTGCCATCAAAATATGGAAATGGAAGCTAGCAGGTAACAAAGCACAGGTATGCAGAGAAACACGCTGGTAAGCCTAGTTTCAGCCTTCTCTTTATACCTAATTTCCCTCTCTATGGCTTTGCTAATGTTTGCTTTATTTCAAACAGAAAAGAACATGGGGTAGGATCACTTCCTAAGAATACCTTAATACACAGGGTAGGAAGGATGATCCATTTGATTGATTCAGACACCTACTTCATGCCAATTTAGCTCTTTTGGGAGTGAAAGAAAGGAAGGAGAAAGGAGATATAATAATGTGACCTAATCACATTAGATTCAAAAGTTTGTAAGATTTTAATTACAATTTAATTTCATTGTAATTCAGCTTGAATTACAAAAGGACTGATGCTTAACATCAATTTTTCTAAAGATTCGGTGCTTTGGGTGTTGTGTTTGCTTGAAACTTTGGCTGTACCTCTGCAGACAGAATTCTGAACAACCTTTGAACAGGATGCTTAGTAAGTTCCCTATGTTGTTTCTATATGGCTTTTTTCTTTGAATGATTGTTCCCAGATTAGCGTTGGAAAGATTGCATCCTCGGGCATGGTTGTTTTAATAAGTGTTTGAGGCTTTCAATTAATTTTACTTTAAGAAAGATTTTCTGTGAGTGCCAAGTATAACTCACTTGTCCTAAGCAAAGAAGGTGGTGCAAGGTATGTTTATCCAGCCAGGGATGCTGTAACAGAGCTTAAAATAAAGCGGTGTCATCTTACATGTGTAGGGAACAGCGGGTTCTGAGAAGGGGTTGAGAGGTGTTCCTTGTGCTAAAATCGCGCTCCAGTAGTAAAGCTTTTAGTAACTCTTGCACATTAAAAGTCTGTTCCAGTGCCAGAGAGTCAAGCATGCGTCATTTTTGACTCCTTGATCCATGCCTAGTCTGTGTCTTGAAAGTCTTTCTGAAATGGCCTTATCTTTTTACTCTGCAACCTGTAGGGAAGACCTGGCAGAGGCTTTGGGGAGGGAAAATCATGTGTTATTGGAGCCTCCCTCAGGGTCACAAGATAGATTGGATGAGATGCCAGCCAGAGCTGGACTGTACCACCAACTGTGTTGTAACTCCAGCCAGAGAAAATTGCTCTCTGAGGTTTGCTTAGTAGTTTTGTAAAATATAACTGAAGAAATAACTGAAATGGAAAGTGAAAACTAGAAGAAAATATTAAGGGGATTCCTGGAAAAGGGTTGGCCTTGGAATTCATTACTCAACAGGATCTAAAATGCCAAAGCACCTCTCTGCTACTCATTTGAGCTGATGATAAAGACTTTCATTTTATTTTTGACTTTTACAATTGCAGGTGTCACAGAAAAGAATAACCAGCGTCAACCCAATGGTCATCAAGGATATGAACTCTGCTGTTTTTATCTAGAAGGATGAAAAGGTTAACAGCCCAGAAGGGGAGTTCCTTTTGTTTCCAAGATGGCAGCAACCAGTGGTGAAAGCCAGCTGCAGCGGATTATCAGAGACTTGCAAGGTACAGTGCCATGCTGACAGATACATTCTGGAGGCTGGACTGCATCCTCTTTTAGATAACAGTTTAGATAACAGAGTTATCTTAGGGTTTTAGATAACAGAGAGTGGGAGTTGTGTTTTCAGTTGTGTAACTCTTTCCAGCAGCAATTGTAGCAACATAATTCAAGGTGTGCAATGTGACAGATTTTTTTTGCGAGACAAGTACTGTACCTTCTGCAGGACCTTGAATTCTTAAATCCTGCAAACTTAAACATACAAGAAAAGAAATAAGTTTTGCAAATTAAAGAAAGGTATGTGTGGGGTGTGCATTGTGAGCTAGTACTTCATCAGCATGCATAGAGTTACAAGTCTTCATGTGAAGTAAGAAGAAAAGGCCTAAAACTCAGGCTTCCTTGATGGGAAGCTGGTGTGGAGTTGATGCTAATGTGGGAAGGGAAGGAACCAGGAGGCCAAATCTAGCTGGGAAAGGAGACCCAGAGAAAGAGTGCTGGAAAATTACACCTGTTGTTCTTACTGCAGTGGAGTCTAACTTGTGTTCCATTAGAAGTAGCCAATCTCATTTTCAAGAGTGCTGCAGGCAGAATTGGCATCAGATTTGTAACAGTTTTCCTGCTCTCTTTCTGGTGCCTATAACAAGATTCAGATATTTTTCCTTTTAATTTTTATAAAATATAATGGATATGTACCAAAGCTGAGAATCTAGATCTTCCTGTAACATAAAAATGGAGATCTGTGTGCCTGCTGACAAGTAGAAATTTTAGTTTGCAAAGGGTTATTGAGTGGGACTGGGAGCTAAAGCTCACTCAGTCACCTGAAATAAGTATAGAACCAAGGTTCAAAGCAAGCTCAAAATCAATAATTTCTGATGTTGAGAAGTACATCCTTTTAGGACTAGAGTGTCCAGGGAGACAGTAGAGTGTATTTTGACTTGAGATTTCCTCACCCACTATGAGTGTATGTTTTAGGGAAGAGTTGCTGTATGCTTATTTTTTTATGTAAATGATTTTTTTCATTTGCATTTGTAACCAGCGCAAGCTGAACCTTCCTGAATAAAGCATGGAGAAGATAAATGTGCTGACTGAACGACTGTTCTCGTGTTACTGATCCCCTTTAGCAGATTACATGCTTTGTCCTTTCTAATCAGAATTCTGTTTGTCCTGTGGCAATACCTTAATGTGCACATGAGACAGCAAAAAGTCATTTCTCTTCCCTCTGCTGAGGTAGCAATTAGCAATTGTCTGTTAGCAGGTTTTGTTAAGTGTCAGAAGTATTAAGTTGTTTTTTAAGAAGAAATAATCAGTACAACAGATTGACACAGCTTGACGTCCTGTTTTCTTATAGGTGGTCTTAAATTAGAAGCCTATCAATCACTTTTTTGTACTGTTAAGACATTTCAGATAAAAGGAAATGAGACCACATGCATAATGTCCATGAAGAAAGCATTTATTTATTGTTTGTGGATTCAGTGCTATATATCCTTTGCATTAGTTAACTATTTTGGTGTCTTGTTTTAAAGATGCGGTGACTGAATTAAGTAAAGAATTTAAAGAAGGAGGTGAACCGATCACAGATGACAGTGTCAACTTGCAAAAATTCTCCTACAAGCTTGAGTATCTTCTACAGGTAAAAAGTGCTTTGTGTCATTTATAATCCATCAGCAAAGCTTGGCCTTGTTTTCTCTTACTGCCTCTTCAGTATGTGTGGTTTAACTAAAATAATCATAATATCCAGTTGAGTCTCTCTTTCTGTTTTTTTTTTTTTGTGTATGTGATAAGTGGACTGAAATGTGTGCTGCCTATTATGCTTACTTCAAGTGAAAACAAATAAATGTAATCACAAGGCAGAGCTGGCAGCTTGAGGAATGTAAGGCATTTCTTTATTGATCTGAAAGATCTGAGCTTGATTTTAAAGATATATCTTGCTAAATTATCCTGAAAAAACTGTGGTAATGAGATCTTGACATTTTAATGCAAAATAAATACTACTAGGTGTTCATGGTGCAAATGTAGTGGTGTGAGTAATTTATAGAGTTTCAGCAATTTCACTTGGGAAATTTTTCTTTATTGTAAGAAAGGCTTAATACAAAAGGCTGATTTTTAATCTGGAATGTTGCGTTTTGTCCCCCCTTGAAATTTAAGTAAAAGGGGACACTGCTGGGCAAACTGAAATTCAGTTTGCATAGTGTGGTGTCCATATATACTGTAATCATGTCAGTGATTGCAACAAAGACATGCTAATCTAGCCTTAATCTAGGCAAAGGAGTTTTAATGGGGTTGCAGAGGCTCCTGCAGAAACTGAAAAATCCTTTGGGATTTGAATGGTCCAAGGTGCAGTCCATACCCTTGCTGCATTGCTGCTCTGAACACGATTTGTCTAGAGCAGGTTTTTCTGGTACTTACATGTGTGCTACTGGCACACTTAATTGCAGGTCTCTCTATCTGGTTGTTAGTGCTCTTGAACAGCTGTGGAATCTGCTGCAAATCTTTGTTTCAGCAGTTTTGAATGGATGTCTGTATATTAAAGAGACCCAGAACATTATTATCTCTTACTGTCAGTAAAGTAGCTTTTGTAACTGCTGGATTGCATCAGTACAGTGCAGTGTCTCCTTCCTTTGTGAATACATTGGCTAAAGCTAAGAGGACTCATGAAAGCACATGCTGCTGGGAGAGGAACAGAATTTCAAGTAGCTATAAATAAGTATATTTCTATTTAAATTTTGCTCATTGTATTTTGTTTTCCTGGTTTAAGTTTGACCAGAAAGAAAAAAGCACATTGCTGGGGAACAGAAAAGACTACTGGGATTATTTCTGCGACTGCCTGGCAAAAATCAAAGGAGCTAATGATGGAATCCGCTTTGTCAAGTCTATTACAGAAGTAAGTATATCAGTTAAGCATCAGAATATGTGGGTTTTGTTTTGCCATGTCTTTCAAGAAAGCAGTAGCAACAAACCCCAAAAAATACACTGTTTTTAACACATAGCAAAAAATCTTGGGCATTTTTTTTTCTAATTGTCACATAAGGTATAAAAATGCAAGATTTCCTTTTTTACTAGGGCACTAAATTATGAAGGATTAGAAAGCCTGACTCCTGTTTCAAAGACCACTTACACAAGTGAATGGACCTGTTTGTCTCTGGTTGTGCCCTGCCTTTTCATAAACTTAGTGCCATTTTCTCTGAAAAGAACTGAGAAATTAAGTCAAGGGTGGAGCATACCATCTTCTGCACAGCTTACAGCAGTATTTGACTCTGAAGTGTAAGATGAAAGGTTCACCATATTTGACTTTTCTTAAGACTTTTTTAACTGGTCCGTAAAGTTGACTGACCGAGAGCAGCAATTTCATCTTCTGTCTCAACTCTGTTCCTCTGTGTGAATTAGCATGATGAAATGACAAGGGATGGTTGTCATTATTCCCTTGGGTAAACCATCAGGAATGGCACAAAAAGCCTGTTAGATTTAGACAGTCATAAACACCATGTTATATCTTCAGCTCAATGCGTGGGTGAAATAAAAGCTGTGAGAAGCTTTCTGTGTTGATCCTGTCTGAGTCTTTAGAACGTGTGAAGGAGATTTTCCTTGTGGGTGGAAGAGGCGGTGGCGTGGTGGTGCTGGCCAGCATTGTCCTGGTGCTCACTTCTATTATCTGTGAGCAGTGCTAACTTGGATTGGCAAGTTCCTATTTACAGCAGATTTTCCTATTCTCTTGGGAGTTCTTCCACAGCAGTTCTAGATAATGTTGTTTTGATCCATCTGAAAGAGGGCCATGATACTGCAGCAGAGGCAGGTTCTGGGCTCCCTACTTCTGTTCACAACTTTCACAGTGTTGAATTTTGCTGTTCCAAGGAAGGGCTCCAGTTTGTTTTACCAATGGGAAGGGAAAGAGGGGAGAGGCACAGAAATTTGGGTTGGATTTCCCACCTCAGGACAACTGTAGAAGTAAGGACAGTAGCTGCTGCTGCAGGAAAAATCCTCTGACTGTAGAGAGTGGCCCCTAAATTCTCAGTCACAGGAGCCACTCTGATTTCTCTGCAAAGGTGGCTCTACTGTAGTCTTCAACAGTCTGTTGGTATCACCTGCATATTGCCACATCTAAATACTACTCTACTTTTTCCTTCTTTAGTATATCTGGCTGTTAAATTGTTAGCACAATGTCAGAAATTATAGTTTGGAAGCAGGATATGTTCTACTTCAGTTTATGTGCAGCCTTAGAAGTTAGCTTGTGGAAAGCTTCTTTAATCTTTATTAACTTGTGGTTTAGGAATATAAACTCTTAGAAGAGGAATCAGTGATCGGTAGACTCGGGTCCAGAAATTAAATGACACATGACACAAATATATGTTTGTTAGTCCCCTTCATTAAAGGTAGAAATCATTTTTGAACTTGGCTGGATAGAACAAAAATGTCCAAATGTCCTTTATTTGCTCACTGAACAATGCTAGTTGACCTTCAAAGGTGGAGGTGAACAAAAAAGAAAGAGTAACAGTTAATTTTAAGGATAGTCAAATATGGGACAGCATAATGCGTCTTCTGCTCTGCCTGCCGTGCTTCTAATGTTAGGGTGCATGATATGCTAGAGAGGTGGAGCAAGGAAGCAAATAAGAACACCCTGGAAACTGTTATCTGTTCATTAAGCAGAGGGCAGTAGGTGAGCAGTGAGTTCTGGTCATTCCTCTTTCCCTTTCAAAAGGTGATTACACTAAATCCACATCTTTCCAAATCTTTACAGCCATACACTGAACCTTAGCTACAATGTTTGCTGTCAACATGGAAACACTGTCAATACCAGACACTCTGCCTCGCTGACTTTTAGCAGGAGGTGGCATGCTTTTGCTCCCTAGTCAAATAGTCTTTAGCTACTTGTAACTGCATATATGTAAATATTTTCCTCTACTTCTCATTATGTATGTTTGTTCTGGTCTCTCCATATTGCGTAAAGAAGGCATTGCAATTTAAATTGAAAAAACAATGGGAGTAAGGATAGGATTAATTCTGTGGCTTCCAGGGTTTGGGATTTTTTTTGACAGTTCTTAAGATATTCACTAATTATGCCTAGTTAGGAAAAAAGTCTTGTAAGCTTCTGTGCACAGAGCACAGAAGAGCAGGAATAGCATCTCCCTGAAGAAATGTTCAGACGTCTGCAGGGTGAATGAGAGTGAAAACCAGCTGGTAAATTAAATTTTCTGTTTCTGGGATACTTAGTGTTTAGGGTATTTTGCACTTTGTATGCTATAGAATTCAAACCAGAAATCAGTAAAAAGTATTGCTTTCTTTGCTTCACATTTCATTCAGGTTACATTTACAAGGAATGTTTTTGTATGTAGTGGGTTACCGAGCTAAATGAAGAACCTGTGTTACTTCAGAGCAGAAGCCCAGTAACAGCAAAAACAAGGAAGATGAGGGTATTGCTCTCACTTCTCCACAGTGGAATACTGATCAGCAGGAGAGAAAGCTTGTGTGGCATTTGAGCCTTCTTCCACACTAACTTTCCAAGCAAAGTTTACAGTAACCTACTAACTTGTGCCTCAGCCTCTCTAATATTTGTCTTGGCATCTATTTTAAATCATAAATGTATTTGCTTTGTTAGCTGGATGAGCAGCTTGGTGAGAAATTCTTTCCTCACGCTCCTTTTCCATTCCTAAATTGATTACTGACTTTGATGGAAAGAAGAAATGAAACACAACTATTCAGTTTCACTATTTCACAGGACAGAAAACGGTTCAGATGTAAAAATAAAACATCAATTCCTCAAGTCAATAGTTGTAACAAAATTCAGTTCTGAGCTCTGTGATCGCCCTTATGTTGATTTAACAGCTGTCTTCATAAAAAGATCCATTAAATTTTGGTCATGCAGCTGCTCTTGGTCTGAAGAAAGAATTAGATTTTAATCAACTTAATGGCTAAGTATTAAGAAAGGCTTTTTGCATTGTCTGGGGTTCCTGTGTCCATGGGGATGTATATTTGTATATGTGTACATCTTTGTTCTATAACTAATCTGTCTTAAAGCTCTTCCAGCTGTGGCCAAACCCATCTGAAGTAACTTAAGCAGTCACTTCTGCCTTTGCTGGGCACACTGAGATTTGCCTGATACTGTGAATTGTCCTTAGCATAGCCTGGACTCAGGTACTCAGTCTATTAGATGATTCATTGGTACTGTGATGCCTTTTATATTATGATAAAGTTGACAACAGCCAGCTGTAGAAACAAATTGATAATTCTAAAAAGATGCCACCCAATGAGAGACTTAGGGAAAGGTGTTTCTCATTCAGAGAATTCAGGCAGTTCTTACTGGTTTCCATTACAACCTTTTCCTTTACAGTGGCTCATTGTATTTTTATGTTGCTATGCAGGCTTTTCTGGCCATGTCTCTAGATGATTACAAATGATATTTAGACTTTTCTTTTCTTGTGGTTTCTCCCCTCCAGCTACGAACCTCTCTTGGAAAAGGAAGAGCATTTCTCCGTTATTCCCTGGTTCACCAAAGGCTAGCAGACACCTTGCAGCAATGTTTTATGAATACCAAAGTGACCAGGTGAATAGCAAAGTGCTTTTTTAACTAATTTGCTCAGTGTGATCTAGCAACATCACCTAGTAGCTATTGAGAGAAATTGAAACACTTCCAAATGTTTGGCTTAGAGAGCTGGTAATAGGATATGAAGGATCATAGACCTTTCAGCCTGGGTCACTGGTTCATACCTATCTTGGGCTTGTAAAGATTGAAAGTTATTACAGCTAAATATGTGTAGAGTAGGTTGTGCTGATGCTTCTATACGTCAGTTTCAAAGGTGGTGTATTTATAAGTATTGAAGATTCTGGGTTTGATAGGCTATTCATCATGAGAGAGGATTAATTTGGATGTGTTGCACAAAGCTCCAGAAAGCATTTGCATGTATCTCTGGATGATCACACAGAGGAACAACCTGCCCTTGGCCAAGAAACTCCAAAGATAGTTTGTATTTGGTTGGAGGGACACTGCTAGGGCTTTAAGAAAAAGCCAGCTATTTTCACAATGTATTTAACTCTGGATGCTGCTTTCTGTTCCTCATTTTTGATGTATTAAATATGTGCTTTTGGTATTTACTGTGTGATTATCCAGTGTATAGCAAATAGTTTGTATTGTCAGTGATTTGCCCAAGCACTAGAGGAAAAAATATTTTGTGCAGGAACTCCTATAAAGATATTTATGTGGAATTAAAGTTTAATTTCATTGACACTGAAGGGATAGGATATTGTTTGGTGGGTATGGTTGTTTTCATTTGTGTTTAGAATACTGTATCATTTTTCTGAAGTGGAGTGAATAATGATGTAGGGGTTTTTTGTAAGAGAAACTGCTACTTCTCTTTTGCTTATGAATGAGTTTTACTACTTTTTTTGTTTGTTTTTAAGTGAGTGGTACTATGCAAGAAGTCCATTTCTGAATTCCAAAATGAGTTCGGACATTGTGGGTCAACTGTATGAGCTCACTGATGTTCAGTTTGACTTGGCATCAAGAGGCTATGATTTAGATGCTGCTTGGCCAGCATTTGCCAGGTAAGATGGAGCCACATCGTGATTTTGTATTAACAAGGACATAAAACACCTGCTTGCTGAAGAACCTGTAAAAGCTTCTGCTTTTGAAGGTAGGAATACTTGTGTTTGAGCAGGTATACGCTTTTCCGTGTAATTAGTCCATGACCAAATTGGCCTGGTTCTCCTTCAGTCTCCTGAGTACCAACAGTCAGAGATGATACTCTGTAATACAGCACTTACAGTAACTGCAGTTTAGGCCCAAATCCCAAGCTATTCTCATCTACAGAGGCACAAGAAGTCTTCTTAGCTTCCTCTGTTTCAAGAGCTGAGACTGCACAGCCAAGCAGTGTGCTTCAGTTGCAGCAATGGTGATCGCACCTGAAAATGGGCTATAGCAAAATCTGCCAGGTCTGGTCCAGATCCATTTGTATCAATGGGAGTTTTCTAGGGCCCTTTGCTGCCACCATCTGGTTGAGCCGCCACCACACAGCAATACAATTCCTTAGGGCAAGGCTGCGTTGGTTCTTGAGGGTGTGGGAAGTGACAGCTACCAGCCCCATCACCTTTTATAGATGCCTTGGATAGCCCTATTTTATTTTTCATCAATTTCACTGGTTGTTGGCTGAGAAAGCAGGTGCAGTTATGTCCTTTTTTATGTGGTAGCTACCACTAGATAAATCTTATATATACAAGTAGAAAGACACAGATTTATGTGCTTAGACTTACTTTATGTATTGTTTGTCTATGTGATCAACAGGAGGACTCTGTCCTCGCTTGGATCTTCAGCATATTTATGGAAGCCCCCAAGTCGCAGTTCCAGCATGAGCAGTTTAGTGAGCAATTATTTGCAGGTAAGCAAATTGCTAATAAATGTTTATATGTCATGGTAGGTCTCTGGTTGGCATAGTTCCAGAGAACTTGGTAGTTTTATGATGGTCATGAGTCTTTAAATGCTGAACTGCTAAAAAGCATACTTAATTAAAAGTAAAGGGAATTGTCTCTCAGCTGCTTCAGCTTAACATGCAAATCTTGTAAAAGAAAAAACATGTTCAGAAGATAGGTATGTCCTACCTGCAGATAGGCATTTTCATTTATCTTTTGGGAAAACAAGCCCCATTTACTAGAAGTTGATATCTTGCAGTGCTATGAAGGCAATACACCATGTCACTGTACATTAAGAACCTGAATTGCTCTCATTTCAGCACACCATTTAAGTGCATGTTTAATACTACTTAAACTTTCTGATTTTCCCCTTCTGTTCATTTAGGCACAAGAGTTTCCTTCCAGCCCTGATGTAAATAACTCACTGAACGTTGAACACCTTGAGGGCTATGAAGAGATGCGTTTAGAACTTGACCAGGCTGAGCTGAGGCAGAGGGAACTTCAAGATCGTATTCACCAGCTAGAAATTGAAAACCAGGAGCTCCAGGCAGCTGTCAGCCTTCAAAAAGAACAAGTCCAGGTAGAAAAGGAGAAGAGCAATAACTACAGTGAGGAGAACTCCCGGCTGACAAAGATAATCACAGAGTTACAGAAGCAGTGTGAGGTCTCACACTCCACTCAGAGCACTGTCCATGACCTGCAGAAGTGCCTACAGTCACTGGAACTGAATGCAGTGGAGCAGCAGAAGGAACACTCAACAAAGGTGGAGCAGCTGTTGACCAGCAAGGAAGATTGTGCCTCAAAATTGCAGGTTTCAAATCAGGAGCTGGAGACCTCTAGGGCTTTGATTGCTGTGAAGGATCTTTGCATTGATGAGCTGAAAGCCAAGCTGAGTTCCACAGAAGAGAAGAATCTCAACCTCCTTGCAAAAGTTGATGCTGCCTTGGACGAAAAGGGACAGAAAGCCACAGCCCAGTATGACTCTGCCCTACAAATACAGGCACTGTTAGAGAGGCTTCAGGAGATGGAAAAGGAGAAGGCAGATATGCAAAGACTCAATGATGAACATGCATCTCAGCTGAAAGCAGCAAGGGAGGAGCTGCTGCTGAAAGAACAGGCACAGAAGGAACTGGAATCCAGATACAGTAGCCTCACTGCTAACTCCAAAGAAGAGAGTGAAAAGCTGATTGGGAGCCTGGAGACCATGGCAAAGGAAAAGGATGCACTTCAGAAGGCCCTGACTCTGAAAGGAAAGGAGATGGCTGAGCTCCAGACCCAGGTAATGGGGTCGCTGGCTCAGGTGGGTTCACTGGAAAAAAATCTTGAGGAAGCCAGGAAGGAAAAGGAAAAACTTGAGGAGGAGTATGGTAGGAGGGAAGGAGCACTGAAGCAGGAAGCCCAGTCACAAGCAGAGCAACTTGAACTACAGGAGGGTCGCTTAACAAAGGTGAGTCAGACTGTGTGTAGCCTTCAGGAGCAAAACCGGAAACTTGTGTCTGAGAAGGAGCATCTTGGACAGAAAGTCAAGGAGCTGGAGGAGCAGATGGAGCAGCAAAACTCTGCAGTGAGTGAATTGCATGAGGAGAGCAGGAAACTGAAAACAGAGAATGAGAATTTGCAGCAGTCTAAGAAGAAGATGGAAGAGAAGCTGAAAAATCTGGAATCTTCTAAAGCTTCCCTAGAAGGTGATGTAGTGAGGTTGAGAGCCTCTGAGAAACAACTTCAGAGTGAAATAGATGATGCCCTGGTGTCAGTTGATGAAAAAGAGAAGAAGCTCCGGGGTGAGAACAAACAGCTGGATGAAGACTTGCAGAATGCCAGGAGGCAAAGCCAAATTCTAGAGGAGAGGCTGGAGGCTCTGCACGCAGAATATGAAGAACTAAAGCAAAGAGAAGAGACCTCCAAGGAGTCTTATGCCTCACTTGAAGCACAGCTGAAGAGTGCCAAACAGCATAGTTTACAAATAGAAAAAAGCTTGGACACCTTGAAGAAAAGCAAAGAGTGTCTCCAGTCACAGCTCACAGAGAAGGAAGTAGAACTGCAGGGCATGGAGAGCCAATGTGAGCAGCTAAGAACAGAAGCTGAAAAATACAAGAAGAAAGCAGAGACTCTTGAGATAGAAAAGCTCAGTGTTGAAAAAACATGCCTTCATCAGACAAAACTAATAGAATCTCTCACATCAGAAAAGGAATCAGTGGAAAAACAGCAACTACAGCAGGCAACGTCCCTGGAGAAGGAGGCAAAAGAGCTGGCCTTCAGACTGGCCATGAGTGAAGAGCAGTTGGAGGTCAGCCGAGGTGAAGTGTCCAGGCTGCAGGCAGAGGTCCTCGACCTACGAGTCAAGCTTCAGCAGGCCACTGATGAGAGAGAGAGGATGAGGGGTGAGCTGGCAGCCACTGAGGCTGTCCTGAGTGAGCAGAAGACGCTTGTCCAGCAGCTGAAAGAGCAGAGTGAGTCTCTCAATAGAAACCATGTGCAAGAACTGATGCAATGTAAAGAGAGGGAAGAAAAGCTGAAAAAAGAGCAGGAGAGAACAGCCCATCAAAAAGCTGAGCTGGAAAGTAATTTAATGAACTTAAAGGAAGAGCTGTCTAAGGTTAAGCGGTACTTGGAAAATGCTAGAGTGGAAAATGAAGAAAATAAAGATCTCCTCCACAGGACCAACACTGATATGGCTGAACTTGGTATTCAGATTTGTGCCTTGACCTCTGAAAAGGTGGATGCAGAAGAGCAGTTGGCCCAGGCCACAGAAAGGTTCAAAGAACTGGAAGAACAAGCAGCAGAGCAGCAGGAGAAGCTGAAGCTTGACATCTCTAATCTCAGAGAGGAGAACAAGCACCTGCAAGAGAAATTAGAGGAGGCTCAAATGTGTGCCGCAGCTGTTCCAAGTCTGCAATTGCAGCTGGAGACAGTACAGAAACAGGCTCAGAGTTTCCAAGAGACCAGCCAAGAAGAGCTGTCTGCAATAAAATTTCAAATGAGCACAGAGATTCTAAATTATCAGACAAAATTCAAGGTAAATTAATGTAATTATTATAGCTGAGGGAGCTGCTTTACCATCTGCTGCAGCAATTACTGCATGAAATCCTAAGGTTTGTGTGAGTCAGGCTCTGAGACTAACATGCAACTAGCCTTAGCCTGGGAATCTGAAAATGTCTCTATGCTCATGACCTAGGCCTATCTGAGGTAAAATAACCCCTCAGAGTTTTATGGACATGCATAATGGAAAGGCCGTGTGATATGGAAAAGCAAGTCAGTACTCACGAGGGTGATGATTTCTTATGTTGGCACTGAAGGTTGGCATCTGCTATCCCTCTGGTTACAGCTGTGGTTGTTTTCTTTTTTGGTAGGAACATTGCAAGACCTGTCTGTCACACCAGTAACACTGCTTCTCCTAAGAACTGATTTTGATGAAAGGAAACTTAAACTGAGACCAGATGCTTTTGCATTTAACTCCCTCATGTATTTTTGCTTTCAGCTGCTCAAGGCAGCAGCTGAGAAGATCAAAGTTTTGCTTCCAAAAAAGCATGAGTCAACCCTGTGTATGTGAAACAGCACACCTAAAGCCTGAAGATTTCATTGTGTTTGCTTTGCCATTCTGATAAAATGTCTAAGATTGGTGGTTGATCACAGGCTTATGCCACTGCATGAGTTTGACCTTCTTTTTGTTGAGAATTGCAATAGCCTATGCAAAGTAACTGTAAAACACAGTTAATGTGCCACCATAAAGGGAGTTTGCTTGATTCTGAGAGTTGAGTGTCTTTAGCTGTCTTTCATGAGCCAGTGGTGCTGCATTTATCCCATGCATGGCAGTAAGAGCACTCATAACTCCCAGCTGGGAATTTTGTAGATGAGGGGGTGGCTGCTGGGGGATTATTAATGACTTGCTCAATCTCTCTGCCAGGCTGTCAGTGAGGAGTGTGGGAAAGTAAGAGAGCAACTTGAGGAACAGAAGCAACAACAGCATGCTGCGGAGGAAGAGATTACAGAGTTACAGGTAGGTGCTTGATCTGCTTTAAAACCAGAGGTGTTGTGTCAGCAGGCATTAGTGTTTCAACTGGGAAGGCAAGCAGCATTTCTGATGACTGGCTGTGAATCTGAGAATGCCTTTGTATAAATACAGGTGCAGCAGGAAAAATACTGGGCAGCTGACAGCCACTGAAACAGAGATTATGAAAAACACAATGTCACTTTGGATTTGTCCTGCCTTGAAAGCTGGTCAGGTTTTATGTAAGACCTGGCTATGTGTTCTCTTCTTAAATGGGGGTGCAGGTTTAAGATGTGTCTTTCTTAGGCCCTGCATGCCCACATAGCCACATGTGTAGATCCATCTGTTTGCAGGCTGCAAAGGGCACTGAATCAGAGAATTAATGTGGCTGAGAAATAACCCAGCCAGAAAAAAATAGCATTTTTTGCAATAAATTTATCAAACAGTTGGGTAGGAAGGGTCATACTGAGTTGTAAGGAATCTGGAAAGAAGCAAGATTACTTGATGTGGCCTTGTCTGCTAGGAGAAATCCATACCTTTAGATATAGTTAGGTATGTTTCCTGAGGACTCCAAATTTGGCAGACTTCTCTGGAGTGTCAAGCTGCGAAAGAACTTGGGTTGTTTTCAATTGTCCTTCATATTCCATATGGGCTTTAATAAACAATATTTCCCTCCTATTTAATTTTTCTCTTTTGAAGCTTTAAGGTGGTGAAAAAGGTTTCGGGGTGTATTATTTTGCCATTATTTTGGAGAGATTTTTCTTGATAAGGAGGTAAAAGCTCCACTGACATGGATTAATAAGAATTACAGGCTTAATACTGTCTCACTTTAGAGTGTATCCCTTATTCAGTGTGACAGAAGTAATCAGTCACTAGTACACAACTAATTAGTGCCTGTTTATACAGTAATATCTTAATTGGTCATTTGGCTGTAACTGATTCTTTTAAAACATTGTTAGCTGTCCTGGAAATTGTCCTGCACATGGTAAAGTCTTGTTTTTATATGTAAGGAAATACAGTAATTTATCTTACTAGGCTGCAAACACAAGTTTGTGTAGAAAGCTGGATGAAGCAAGAGAGCAGCTGTCTGAATCAGAATCTGCTCGGCTGCAGAAGGAAGAGGAGGTGACATCTCTTAGAGAACTCTTGGAAAGGTGAGACTTTGGGTTCTTTACATAAGCTGTTAATTGTAGGCCAAGCAGGGGGACAATAATCAAAACATATTGAACATTGCCATGTTTTATCAAGTACCATATGCCATGGGGTTTTATACAGAGCAAATAGTGCATGGGCACTGACAGGGAGTATCAGATTGGCATTTCAGATGAGAAACAAGGAAATTATCCAGCACATGTGAGTGCACAGTTTAGTTTTTACTGTATTGTTAATTTAGCTGATATAAATTCATTAAAGACATTTTTATAGCCTCCTTTTACCTTATAGGTTAAGCACAAAATCAAAACAGTATTGGGGGGTTTTTGTAAGGAATGGAAAATTCATGCTTTCGGACAGTTTGTTTTTTCTCTCCTCTTCATGAAGTTTCAGGGAATCAGTAAGAATTATCTGAATGGGACCACATCCTGCATGTATTTGTCAGGTTTCTTATCAGCTTTAATTATCTAACCCAGGTTATGTTTTCAAGGTCTGTAATGTGGGCCTGTGTGGTGTGGGTAATCTGGCAGTCAGAAATAGATTTCCATGAGGCGTGGGCTCACACAGGGTCTAATAGGTTAACCAAAGCCTGTGTATTTTTATATTTTTGTGCTGATAACATCTGTATTATTCCTAGTTGGTAGTTATCATAAGCTTTACTATAAGCAGGGCATCCAAGAAACTGCTGGTTCCTGGCTGTGTTCACTAGATAATGGATCTAAGTGCATATTCAGTGATGCAGAAAACTGGGGAGATTCTGTCTAGTTCTAAAAACTATGCACAATGAGAAAAATTTCAGTGAAACTACCTGTTTATCAGGATGGAGAAGCCCTTCTTCCCACAGGAAAGACTTGAAAGCACACGAGCTAAAAGTGATTCAAAATTGCCTTTGTATTTGATCAGGATCCAAAAAGAAGCTGATGAAGCAAAAGAGACGATCCTGGATTACACTGAGAAGCTCAGCAAGGTGGCAGCAGACAAAGATAGCAGTGACCAGAAGTTATTTGCTGAACTAGATGACCTGACAAGAACAAAGCAGTTCCTTGAAGAACGTTTGATAGAGCTTATCAGGTTGGCATCATAATAAACAGCAAGCAGAAATTAAAATCCTTACTTAGGGTGTTCAGGGATACTGCTTAGGTTATCCAGGCTTGTATTCCTGAACTGAAGATACAAGTAATGGCTAAGTTCATTAGCAGTTGAAATTTTGCATTTGCATAATATAGTCAAGAACTATAACACTCAATAGTATCTCCTTATTTTGCTGTCTGTTTTAAAAAAACATGTAGTTCTCTATATGGCATGTGTTTTTCTCCCTGTCTTTGCAGAAGCTTCAGTAGGTTTTTTTGATCTATCTTTATTTCTGAAAGCTCCTCAGAAGTTTAGAGCAAAGGAATTTTTACTATGAAGCTTGCACCAGCATTCCAGTTAAGGTTGGTTAACAGTAAACCAGCATTGACAGCTTCTATGTGTTTTTCTTTCTTTTAACTGTGTCACTGCAGAGACAAGGATGCTTTGTGGCAAAAATCCGATGCGCTGGAGTTCCAGCAGAAGCTTAGTGCAGAGCAGAGGTGGCAGGGGGACACAGAAGTTAATCACTGTCTGGACTGCCAGAGAGAGTTCTCATGGATGGTGCGCCGACACCACTGCAGGTCAGTTGCTGAACTGCATTGCACTGTTCAAAAGTAAAACTCAGTATGGTTGTCTACATGGAGGAAATATTTCTAAATGTTCACACTTGAGTGATCAAAATCATTGATACATGACATTGTGGAGGCTGAAAGAACACATGAGCTTACGAGGGGATAAGACATTATTGGAAGGATCCCTTGGCATGTATTAAGGCAAAGATCTGGATGCAGCTCTGACTTGTCTGTTAGTATCTCATTTCTGGAAACAAAGATAAACACACCCTGTATGGTGTGTTTCTTTGAAGGACTATGCACTGCTCTGTGCATGCTCTAAACAATATTCACCATGATGGCTTTGCTACTGTGATGGAAGTGTTTCAGCACAAATTTCAACATGCTGTGCAATTATGAATTTGTTTACTTACACTAGGTATGTTCAGAGATAATTAACTATTACAGAACAATCTTCTTTTAAAAAGTGGATATTAAATTATTTCCCCTGCAGTTAGATTAGTTACCTGATCTAGATTTCTTAAAATGTATTTAAATGGATACATTTCAGGGTCCTAGTGATATGTTTGGTTTGGCTCTTTACTGTTCCTTATCCTCATGACCTGATTTGTCATGTAAGGAAAGAAGGAAGCACTGGAACTGTTTCCATTTCACGTGAATGTAAAAAACATTCTATAAGGATTAGTGAATTGGTGAAGTCATTTTGGGTAACAACTTCCAAATTACTCATTTCTGCTAAGGTTTCTGAAAGCTGCTCATGTCTTCACCCAGTAATGATTTAAATTATTATGAAAAACAAAACCATTAAAATTTAATGAGTAGCAGTCATCCCTACTGGGTGCTTTTCCTCATGAAAATCTCAACATGCTCATTAAAAAGTAGTTGACAGGTTTAATACTGAGAGTCTTCAGAATGGAGAGGGCAGGGGGGATGAATGTAAATCTTTGTGTCCAATACTGTTTTTTCTTTCCTGTCTGAAGGGGAGAGGGGTCTTTACAAAGTAGAGACATATAGATGTGTTCTTACAATCAAATCAAGTTTTGTTTTACCTGTCTATGAGATTTAGTCTGTGTAATATTATTAACTACATTTCCTTCCTTTGTACTTAATATAAATATTATTTATTTGTACTGCATATTTGTGGGCACTTGATTGTTTTATGTCTTTAAATGTGGGATTTTTTTGTATTTTTATTTTTTCTGTTTCCCCTGTGTATTAAGGTAGCAAAGTGTGAATGTGAATTTCTGTCCTGTGCTTGTCAAGAAGACTTGCTTCACTTCAGAAAGGAGCACAGTGTGTTAGAGTTCTGCCAATGGGTGTAGCTTTCATGCTTTTGCAGAAAACAAGACCATTAGGAGAGAGCCCCAAACTCTGTCACATAGATAAGTTCCAGCTGTCTGTGTTATTTTTCTAACACCTTTGGTTTTGAATCATTTCTAGAATGTGTGGCCGCATTTTCTGCTACTACTGCTGCAACAACTACATGGTGACAAAACCTGGTGGAAAAAAGGAGCGTTGCTGCAGAGCCTGCTTTAATAAGCCTCGAGTCATCGTGGACAGTACAGATGACTCTGGATCCAGTGCCAATCAGGAAGGATCACCAGCTTCATTGGAATCACCTGTGTCACCATCTGAGAGGGCTTTTGGTTAGTTTATTGTTTGCATGCTGTGGAGAAATAAGTAGGGTTTTTTGACAGTCTCCAGGAAACCACACAGTCACCTCCTGCTCCAAAGACCTGCAGGAGGTCATGGGGTATTTTCAGGGTGGGACTGATCCTGTCTTTGAATTTGGTTGATATTGAGAGAAATGTTCATGTATATTAAAGGAGTGTCAGTCAGCCCAAGGTTTTTCCATTAGTTCTAATAGTTACCTAATGCTTCTGTAAATGTAGAAGAATAGCCCAGGCTTCCCCATTAAGGGTTTTGCTTGTTTGTTTTCCAGACAACCAGCTAATAACGTTTATGTTTCTTCTCATGTTCTTTTCGGCACAGTTGCAAGTGAAGCCTCTAAACCACCAGATGATGCAGCATTTGATATAATCACTGATGAGGAGCTGTGCCAAGTACAGGAATCAGACTCTCTCCACAATGAAAGTCAGATAGAAAGAGACTCTCTGGATCAAAGTGTGACAGATCTGTGAGTAAACTGCTTCTCAAAGAGGGGACTCTTTGGGATTTGCTTTAGAATGTTCTTTTTTTTCCCCATTCAGTGAGAGTAGTCAACCTCTGCATAAAGTGAAGACACCTCTGTTCCCAGGCCACATGTTCAGTAGACCAACACAAGATAATTTTGGTCTATTTGCACAGTCAGCATTCAGTCTAGTAAATCTAAACTGCTAATCCTCTCCCTCCACCTGCTTCACCACAGCACAGAGGAGTTGCCCCGGTTCTGTGCTGTCATCAGGCCAGCTGTCACCATTAAAGTCAGCATTCAGGCTCTCTGTGTCTGTAGAATTCCTTACTACCTGAGAGATGATAGCTTATAGAAAAGAAAAAGAACAATTGTGTAGCTACAGCTGGCACAAGTTTGTTGTCTTCTTTCTTAAGAAAATGAGAGTGAGTGCAGAGTTCAGTAATTTTTTTACATCTATTTCTACATAAATTGCCAATGAAAAGGATTTAAGGCCACCTGAATATCCAAATACTTGGTTTGCAAATTACATCGTATTACTAATGTCCAATCTGCGTCCATTTTTAGGCAAAATATTGTTTTACTATTGTTCAGATATTTTCACATGTTTTACAAAAATTCCATTCTGTAAAAGATAGTTTTTTAAGAAGAAAAAACAAAAAGAAGTTTCACCTCAATTATGTACTTGATTTGCTTCCAAGCAGAAAAATAGACATGGTAAATCTAAATGCTAAACTGAAAATAGTCACAGAGTAAATGTCTGCTGCTGAGACAGCAGACCAAGACTCTTTTGCACTCAGCAGACCCATTTCCGGCATAAACCACAATGACTTGCAGTTTGGGTTGAAGACAGACAGTACAGTCTGTAAAAAAACTTCTCAAAATTCTACATATTTGTTTCTTGGTAAATACCTTACATGTGTTTTGCCTACTTTGTATATACTGTTAACACTGACAGTATATTCCTGCTTAGGATGTGCTGGGCAGACATGAATGAACTGAGCTTCACACTGCCCTTGTGAATTTAGTACTGCCTTTGTTTTGCAAAGGGACAGTTTGTGGTGAGGACTTTTTGCTTGTTTGTTTTATGAAGAAAAAAGTGAAGTGTACTACTTTTAATTCATTCTATCTGCAACAGGTATACTAGAGGTGAGTTAACTCTGGAGAAAACAATGAGGAGAGAAATAAATGTGGGTCACCATTTGTTTCAATTTGAGATTGGAGTAAATTCACCTTGTCTGACAGAGTATTCAGGCAGGTAGGGAGGATTGCCACTAACAAGGGAATACTATTCTTGAAGAGCACCCATGGAACAACTTGCAGCATGTAAACTTTTAAAGGTTGTGTTATCTTCCCTTGTTGTCAGATTATAGGCAGGAGAGCCAGGAAATAGTGCTTTATCCTCTGTTGCTTTTTGTTATCGGTTTCATGGGCAGGTGGGAGAGTCCTGCTGTGGTTTACTTTGAATTTGAGACATTCTTTGCAGAGAACACAAACAACACCTGCCCTTTCCCATGACACCAGTAATGTTTGGAAGGTCTCACTTGCCTTAGCACTGGAGAGAAGAATGGCCTTCTTGCATTGCAGATGACTTGAGCATCTGGTGTTGATTGTGGGTTTGTGTTATGGGAGAGATCTAGAAATTGATACATGAGTCAGAGGATGGTGTGGTACCTGTGGTGCATGTTGAAGAAAAATAGCAGGGCACAGTGCTGATTGTAACAGCACACAAGTTTTCTCACTTGTTTCTGTGGTGAGGAGTACCCATGTACCCAAAGCTTGAGTGTCACCTAGCTCATGAGCAGATAGTGCAGCATGAGATGCTTTGGTTGGTTGTAAGTAAATGTGCCAAAGCCACTGTATTGAGTATGAGCAAAGGTTCTGCTGACCCTCTGTCCTATCTCTGACAGCAACCCATGAGAGATACTGAAAATTTTCCACTGTGTTTTCTCCCACATTTCAAGGATCTGCAGTTCAGTAGCTTTCTGAGCTACTGTTTGATTGCTGCAGACTTCTTGGCTGTACTGGACTGAGCACCTGGAACTTCATGTAGACCTATCATCTTTATTCTTTTCCTTTCTAAAGTGTCTAGCTAAATGTGGCCTGATTTCTATGTGGAAATTTCATATAGTCTCCAGTGGCATTTAAATAATGTTCTCTTTGCATGAAATTGAATATTTGGATTAGAATTTGATTTGAAACTGTGTCTGGGGAGCACACAAAGGATCCAAGATTGTGGTTGCTAGAGGCAGGTCTGAGGAAGACATACAAATAAGTTTTCAGGCTAAACTTCTTTATTGAGATCTGTTTAAAATAATCCAGGCTATTTTGGTTTTGCCCGAGATTTGCACTGGCTGGTGGAACTCTAAGAATGAGGGAGATCAGCAGCCAAAAAAGGGAAGAGAAGGGAGGCTTGCTGTCCAAGTAGAAGATCTGTGACTGACATGCTCTGTTGACATAGTTTCTTATGACCTTACTCTGGCTGATGGCAGAGATTTTCACACTGACCACACCTATTCTAGGTGTGAGTCCTTGCTGGACTGAAAATGCAAGGTGGTTCTCAAAGCAGTAAGTTATCTTAAAGGACATTCCTGTTCCTATTTGTCCCCCTTTTGGTGCCTACTGTACTTTTACACTGTTTTTCACTTGGTCTCTTCACTTAGCCCTTCCACTGTTTTTCTTTCCTTGAAGTGAGATGAAACAATTGCAACAAAATTATTTCATAGCAGCAAATTTTGAGAGACTGCCTTTATTGGTACAGGTCAGTTACAAATCAGTTAAAACTCACCTTGGTCATGAACTGCACAGGTGTGTGGCAAGGTCAGAGAGATGATGTACTAATATAACTCTGGCTGACCTTGAAGTAGCTCCTTCCTAAAGGTTAGGATTAAGCAGCAATTGCTTCATACTTTCAGGTCTCTTATGTGTGTTTGCAGCCACCTGATCAAAATCTTAAATGTGAGAAGCTGAGATTAATTGTGCAGCTGTGTTAATGTTCTACTACTTTAAGGCTCATGGGTTTTCTTTTGAAGTGCTGTATTTTTAAACTTTTATTTCTAAAGCATTCACATTTACAGATTGTGTACCGAAACAAAGGGCCCCAGGATAAAGCAGTGCAGTCTCTCCATTTATATGTGTTGTATCTATAACATGCCTGGAATAAATGTTGCAGCAGCAAAATCAACATCATAGACAGCCGAAGAGTGAAAAGAAACCCTGGTACAGGAACAAAGTTTATTCACCCCTTGGTAGTGGTAGAAAGAACATCTCAGCCTGTCTGCACAGTCGTTTCTTTGGTTTGGATTCTTTCTTTTTCCTAATGACTCATAACACTCTTTGCTGACCTAATTACAACTCATGTGGCTGGGCAGGGTGCAGTGTAGCCAAAAGGGGGAAGTGAACATGGTCTGAAGCGTTCCCTGCCCAGTGCAGAACCAGCCAGCAAGGAGTGGGGACATGAGCATCTCTTGCCACCCTATGCTGGCAAAGCCTGCTTTGCAGCTGTGTGTTGAAATAGGGCCCTTACACATGAAAACACAGCACATTCCTTCCTAGCTTTGTTTTTAAGGCTATTTCACTGTGGAAGAAACAAGAGATTGTGTAGTTAAGAAAGGATTGCCTAAGCAGCTGTTTTCTAAGGGGAAAGACAGTGACATGGGCACAATGCTGCCAAAAAGGGTCAGGTTCCTCTGAGCTGCAGTGCTCTGATAGGAAGGCCTAAGTATAAATGGGGAGTAAAGGGAGAGCCAGAGAGTGTGGTTTTTGCAGGAATGGTTTGAAGCAGTTAAAACTGGTATTTCAAAGGGTTTAATGCAAAGGACTTTGACCCTTTGGGCCAGACACAACCTGGCTTTATCGCAAGCAGCCCACAGCTGCATAAAGTCCTCCCTTTGCTCCTCTGCAACATCCCTTCTTTCTCGTCCCTGTTCCAATTGCCACACCTGTTCTAGTACTTTCTGCAAGAGCTTTTGCATATTTTTCTGCCCCCTGCACACCTTTTTGCCTCCAACTGGGAAGTGAAAAGACCAGAGGTGGAAAGGGAGAACTGGTGGAACAGGGTTGAAAAACAATTAAGGAATTGACAGTTTCATGACAAGGGAACCAAGATGCCAGGAAAAACAGACTGGAAAGATGTCATGATGCAAAGAATGTGTGGGGAGTGGTGGTGTGAGAATTTGCATCTACAGAAACACTGCTCGGTGTTGGAGCTCATGTGTGATATTATATCCCTTGAGTTTACAAGGGGCCTGGTAATCTGGCAATGTGAGCTCTGCTATCAGATAAAAGATACCAAGATGTGTATGGGACATTCAGACCATGAACCTGATATTAGATGAAAGGTAGATGAAAATGCTGATTTATTACAGAAATTTTAGATGAATGCTAAAGGATTGTGTGCAGAGACCTTGTCCCAGATGGGAAAAAAAACCCAAAACACCCAAACTACCACAGTCACAGCACGAAGATTGAAATATATATGTTTTTAATCCAGGAAATCTCATTAAATAAATGGGCTGAACTAAAATATGTAATATATTTGAAACAAAATTCATAAAAGCTTTCATTAACAAACACTATTCATCGAAAACCAGCAGGCCAGAGGCTTGGGAGTCAGGAAATTCAAATTACCTTCATGTCATGAAAAGTGGAGTTTTATCTCATTGTTTTTTATACTTTTTGAAGACTTCTGCACTGTTAACTCAGTTACCAGCTTGGACTGGAAAAGTAGGAAGCAATGAAGTATCATGATGAAAATAGGTTGGTCTAAAGCTGATCATAGTGTTTTTACTAATGGTATTGTATTTCCTCTTTCACTCAGGCTCCCTATACCAGTATTTACAAACAAAACAAACAGGAAAAAAGAAGCTGTAAAATAGTTGCAGATTTTCCAGGCAGTTTTATAGTGGGTACATGCTTGTGGCATCTGCACTATACAGAGCAGTAAAAGTTTGAGTCTTCCTCTTCAGTGGTTTGCCACTGTAACTTGCCATTTTGTTAGTACTTCCTGATTTTTCATGAAGAAATAGAGGGTTAAGACAGCCATAAAAATAAGCAAGAGCTTTTGTTATGAAAATTGCCTTTTCAAAGATGCTATTCAGTTTACAGCTGTGGTCTATGATCTTTATCAGTCTGAAGAAAGTTTAGGGTGTCTGGGTAAAAATAAACAGGACAACTACAGAAAATATTTTTTATAGATTTGTTCCTTTGGAAACTTCTAGCACACAGTAAGGTTCTAATAATTAGTGAGTAGCAGATTATCATGGCTAGTGTGGGAGTAAAATAAGCAAGGGTCACTTGGATCACTTCAAGAACCAGTTCTTGCTATGGGGTTTGGGAATTCTTCCTGACATATTATCAAAATTACACCTCCCAAAAAACAGTGTGGTGCAGCAAATGCTTGTGAGATCACCCAGATCAAGACAGAGATTAATTTGCCCTGTGTCATTTGTTTGGTTTGACACATGGGCTTTGGTGGCAAAAGTAATAGCAGTAAGCTGGTCAAAGGTGATAGACATTAGAGTTAACATTAAAGTGTATACAAGCCCCATATTATAGGGCATGCCACGATGCCTGAAGTCCACTCCTGAGCAGCTGAAAATGCCCAGAGTGGCAGCATCCACAGAAAAGCCCAGTAGCTATAGCCACATTTAACAAAAGTACTGTCAGTTTCTGTCAGCATCTTCCGTTTCATGTAGAAACTAGTATAACAAAGATCAGTGTGTTTCCTACTATGCCAAGGATGAAAAAGCAAAATACACACATGGCAGGGAAGACTCCTATAAACATGAAAATTCTCATTCCTGTTCACAGGCATCAGTGATGGAGAAGTTATAATTAAAGTTAGCAGTATCTGTAGTTGCCATGTTGCCTTCTTTTTAAAGGCAGCCTGGAAGGAGACATACTGAGATTATTTTACTCAGTAAATAATTAAATCCTAATACATCCATGAGACAGACAAAATCCTAAGTGATAACAGATAAGAGTTGTAGTAAAGCATCCATGACAGACAAAAGCAAATGTACTGATTTGCTGAAGAGGATTTTCTGGACAGTCAAGACCCAAACACAACAGCTGGTGGATTTGAATACATCATCTGTTACCAGAATTATACTAATGGGGACTCAAAGGCATACTCAAAGAAAATTACAGACACTTCTGAAAACAGTAAAAGTATTAAGCTTTCGAATACATCAGTGGTTTAGTGCTCAGATTGAGGGAAACCCATAAGAGTAATAGAATTAGTTTTGCCAAATTTGGCATTTAGGCTTAGGTTGCAGACTGAGCATCAGAGTTCTTAGGCTTGGTTTGGTCCCAAAAGGCAGGGTTTGAGTCTCAATGAGTTCTTCAGAACTTGTGGTTCAGTTAAGCTTCATCTTGTTCTTTACATGTCAGTCACATCATCAGATGGCCGCACTTCTTCCTCCTCTCAAGTCACACCCTGGAAACAGAGGATTTTCATTAATGTACTACATTTATATTATGCTCAGAGGGAGGAGTAACCAATTCTCTCAGCCCCTTCCCTCACCCTCTCTCTCAAGAGTTGATAGGGTTTTGCAGTGTCAGCTCTCCAAGGTAAGGAGAAGCTTAACTCCTTAAGCCTCTCCTTAACTGAACTGAGCCCTACAGTCAGGGCTGTTGCCAGCACATAAAAGTAACAGCCCTAAGACTAATGATCTTTGCAAGGTGTTTACCTGGTAAATTAAGTCTTTTCTGAGATAGGTTTAAAAAGCCAATGCTTTTTAAAGATTTAGCCCTAAAACTAAATGCCCTCTCTCTTAAGCTACAAAAACCATGTTTCAGTGAGATTAATCCTACTAGAAGATATTACTCAGCATAAGATTAGCAGAACTCACCTCTGAATCCTGAAGATGGGCTGAAAAGCCTCACCCAGTGAGTTCTAATGTACAGCAGTTCAAGTGTCCCTCGATTCTGCAAGAGGGAAACACTACTCAGAGAAACAAACCTATGCAGGCAGATCTCTGCAGCAGCCTGTGCTACCATAGCTGGAGTGCTTCTGGGATTCTGACCTGTAGAGCAGTGAGCTCGTATCTCTGACTGCTTGAGGTTGGTACCTGCAAATGTGTATGAAGAAAAACAGCACCAAATCTGACTTACTTCTGCAGCATCATTTACTGAAAGAAGACTACTGACAAAAGAAATGTAAGGCTGTGTAATGCTCTTTAAAAACTGAGTTCTCCCTTGTGCTTCATTGCATGTGATAGCAATCTCTCTGCCTTTAAGAAGCAAACTGGGACCAAGGTGCTAAATATTCACAAACTGTTCCTGTCAAACAGGGGAGCAATAGGTTGTGACAACCACTTGCTTTTATCAGTTATTTTCAGATGCAGAGTAAGGTATGAGGATGACACAGCAGTGGCTAAGCTGTGTGGTAACAGATGGGTTGTGTGAATTTATCACCTATAAGCTGTTACTCCTGGATGGGTGGATCTGAAGAACATTTAATTGTAAAGGTGTGAAGAACCTTGGCTGCAGGGAACCTTGCAGGCTCTGGGATGGAACAGCCTCTGTGGAGGTACAGGCTGGGCAGCAGCTCTGCTGGAAGGACCAGGGGCTCCTGGTGGATACAGATGTACATTCAGGCCAGAAACTGCTTCTGCTATACCTCTCCTATAATTCTGCCTCAGTTTCCCTTAATAGCCTCTAAAGAACTGTGTGAAGAGAAAATTCAAAGGTATATTAACTAGTGTTACCCACAGAGGTGGCTGTAGCCTTGGTGACCTACAGACTGCAGTATTTGAGGTATACTGGCAGCAGCTTGTCAGTATTTCTACAGCTGATTTCCAGAGTCATCAGTTTGCTGCCTCCTGCTGGGAAGGGGACTTGAAAGCAACCTGGTAATCCCCAATTACTTTTTCTGAACATTTTGCAAATGCAGTGTTTGAAAGCTGTCTTCATCTTAGAGCCTTTACCAAACCTCTTCCCTATCACAATATAAAAAAAAAATCAAAAAGATTTTGCATGTTGTTCCCTGGAACACAGAAATATTCCTTTGTCATGATTGTTTCCCTAGCTTCTTTTCTCTGTATTGCCTCTTGTCTTGCAGATAGAGTGTGACCAGTTTTAAGGCCAGGGAGTCCTTTTGTATCATTTGTTGCATTTTTTTTTCTTTGTTTCATACAGGATGTAGCCTAGCTAAATCAAAGGATAAAGCCTAGCTAAACTTTTTTTTTTTTTTTTAATAGCTGGGATTTCCTATGTACCAATGTACAGAACCACCCATAGCACATAGTGGTGGATTTTCATGTCCATCTGGTTGTTTTTTTCAATTAGCTGTCTGTGTGATGCTTTCCCATCCCAAGATTTGTCAGGGTTTGCCCTTAACACTTCCATCCCTTTCCCACCCATACACCTTCAATGCAAGACATTCTCTTGCACCCTGCTAAAAATTCAGTGAGCTCTGTATCCCCCTTGCCCCATCCCAAACCGTGCCTCTTTTCTTGCTCCTGTCAAGGGCCATCTGTGGCATCCTTTGTTCTGATCTTTTACTGTCTTCTTTCTTTCTTTCCTGCTCCTTGTTGGGTTGGAGAGCAAGGCTAATAACTAAGTCAGGGTGCCTGGGGTGGGTCTGACCTGCTAGATAACAGCAGGCCCAGGGAATCATCGGTGCACTTCAGCATAATGCCTTTGACTATTTCTTTGCATTTTCAGATGTGTTTGCTGGGCTAAGCAGCTGTTAGGGGCTCTGTACAGCCTCCAGTCTCCGTTTCAGGTTTCTGCCTTTCACTCAATTCGGTAAGACTCTCACCTGGATGACAGAAGTTCTCTCCAGAAATCACTGCACTGCTGACAGGCAGATGGCTTCTGGGATTTCACTGCTCAGCCACATGAAGCCAACACCTCAGACACGTAGCTACAGCTGTCAGAGCTTTGGTGTTTATGAAAACAGAAAATTGCTCAGTCCAAAGTTGAACCAGCTTTTTTCAGGTTTTAATTCTAAAAGTGACTTCTTACTTTTAACTGCACAAGCCATTTATGATGTTGTCCACAGTATATTTAGTGTCATTTGTAACAAATGCTTTCCATATATAAGAACCAGCACGAACCAGACCATGCACCTTAGAGACAGTGACCAACCGCAGGTGCTTGAGGAAGTGCATGAGAACAGGACAAGCATGAAGTAATAATTCTTCAAAATGCTCTATCAGCTTCCAGCAATCTGTCTTGAGGCTTTCCTGAATCAGAGCTGTTCTCTTCTTGCTGTAGTGTCTTTTCCATGCTTCAGTCTTCTTCCTTTTAGCCACACTTCATCTCATTTTTTAAAAGATAAAGAAGGGAAACAATACTGGCTGTTTAAATAGATACACCAGAGGGTGCATATTCATAATGTGGGTACCTGGCAATCTGCAGGAACATCCTTAGTGCTGACACAAAGGGCAAATGGGTCATGCAAGAATAAATTCTCCTGTCAGGGGAAAAATGCTCCAGTTAAATCATGAGACTGTTTCTTATATTATAGACTACCAGACCTTGGTTTAGACTGTTAGACTCGGTGAGACATCATAAAGAGAAGGAGGATTGTCTTTGTGATTATAAGGCACTTTGGTTTAATACACAAAGTATTAAAGACCTAGCATTCCCTTAGTCTTAGATGTGTGGTGAATGTATTGGTTGGAACAGCCAAGTGGCAAGCTAACCACCTAACCATGTACTGGGTTGCAGCAGCAGGAATAAGGAAAATCATGTGTTAGAGGAGAACCTGGAACATATATTGGTCCTGAGATTTAATTTACATTTCAGGGTTCCAAATGAAAGGTGAAATTAGTGGATTAAATCAAGAACTCTAATGGCATTGTATAGTAAATCATGGGGTTTGACACTTCTGGAAAGCCTGTAGTTTTGTAGTTCTCTTGCTCTGCATGAATTCAAGGCTGTGAAATTAAAGCTGTGTAGCTAACCTGGTGGGATGGGAGACTCATGTGGATCACAGCATGAAGCCTGTTGCTGTTCTCACTGTGCAAGAAAAATATATGTGTAGTTTTACAAGCCATAGTTTAATTTCCTAGTTTGCTGTTTTGGGGCTTTTTTCAGAATCAGTTTTCTTATCTAGTTGTATAAAGATAGCTAACAATGAAGTTATTTGTATTGGTAAGTATTTCCATAGATATTGTACTAACCTTTATGGACCAACATGTAGTAAGTTCATTCCTATGCTTCTAGTGTCTGCTTACAGATCAAGTATTGGCACTTAATTACAGCTTTGAGTTTCCCATGCACATCCCAGCAGTCTCTTTAGGGTATTAACAGTAGTGGTGTGACTCTGAAGAAGTCAAGAGTTATCCAGGAAGCTGCAAGAATAAGAAAACAGGAATATTGAAACATGAATTCTGCAGATAAGAGTTCAGGAAATAGACAGAAATAGTGGATGCAGTTTAATTTGCAGTCATAACTAATTTCTTCCTGTTTCCAACCAATGGTGTCACTGCACTAAACTGCCATGTGATTGATTGCATGTGTAGACACAGTATATTCAAATGCTGCTCATGAAGGAAATATTTTCTCCTGCTCTTCTGCTCAGCACTGCTGCTTGTAGAGCAATGTCCCATCAGATTTATAAGAAAGTGCTAAACTGGTCATTGGTTTTGAGAACTGATCTACAGCAAGTGTGGCAATTATGCCCTCTTGGGGCAGTTCAGAAGCACATATGGTATTGCATTTTATTAGATTCCACTGATTTTGGAAGGAACCAACCAGCTGTAAATAAGAACCCTTGGCATTTTTTCTGGGAATGACAGCTTGTCTCAAACTGCTGGAATGCAGAGAAGCAGAACAAGAAACAGAGAAGCTCTAACTTACTTGGAAACTATCAGCATTTGTTTCCTGACTCTCAAACTCATCCTTCTCTGTGTCCAGCCCTGTAATTCATACCTGGTGCCACTCCAGTGTTCACCCTGAGCATACACCTTTTTTGAGGGAAGGAGTGGATAGCAGGTTCTTCCCTCGGCTTCACTGCTGGCTGGGACACATCATGGTGTGGGGGAAACATCGTGCTTTGTCATCTTGTAACAGTATCTTTGGTGTATTTGTGTTCAAATCATGCAGTATTTCTCCTAGGAAAAGAAGACACATAGTAGCAATTCTACAGCAATGCAAGATGTGTTGTGTACAATTGTCAGAGTAAGGAACTGGGTAATTTGTCTGTAAAACACCTCACAGATTAAATCCAGGGAGATGTCTTATCCTTTTTCAAGCTTTGTTTAAGGGACAAGTGCAGACTGTTTTGCTTGTGTCTGCCCTCAATCAAGTTCCCACCTGCCAGAGAATGTTTAAAACCTGTTATCATCTCAATGAGGAATTTATGTTATGATTGCAGAAAAGATGTTCTGGGTGTATATATGTATTCCTCTTAGTGCATGAAACCAGGACAGGAACAGGTTTACATTTGTGCACAGTGGTGAGCAGAACAGGGCTGCGGTTTTGCCCAGTTTTGTCACTAGAATGTGCAAAATAAGAATGCTAGAATTTGGTATCAGGACTATCAAAACATTTCTATTTTAGGAAGGCATCAGCATGCAGATGGTATTGACCACATACTACTCAGAGAATCATGATTTTCCTTCTTTTCCTTGTTCTAGAAACAGCACGTGTAATTCTTCAACCTTTGATGAATCTGAAGAGTGGCAAGTTGCTCAAGATGCTGAGATATGCTTGTTGAAGTCAGGAGAAATCATGTAAGCACAACAGTTTCATTGCTATAGGTGAAAGCATAAAGGCTGAGTTCAGATATCAGCTATGTGAGCACAAGCCTTGCAGGCTCCTGGAGGAGCTGATCACTTGTGTCCCAGAGTAGAATTTGGTCTGAGGAGCATGAGAGGGTGTAACTCGACCACAGAGAGCAGCAGCAATGAACCAGGCCCTCTCTCTTCAATCCCAGGGAACTTCAGTGCAACTGGGAAATGAGAAGGAAAGATGTAGGTCCACATCACATGAGAAAACATTTCCTGTTTTTATTGCAGGATTTGCAGTCAACAGGAAGGAGGTTGAGGGCTGTGCAGTTCCAGCAGTCTCTGAAAGAAACTGCAAGGGCAAGCCAGGGAATGTAGCTCTAGCTGGACTTTTGCAAAAGGAAGGGAATTGGTGGCCTTTTGGAGCATGTACCTGTTATTTATGGGTGGTTTCCCAGTGTGTCCTGCCTGCTCTGGTTGATACATGCCATAGCATAAAATGTTCACCTAAGCCTCAGCTCAGGCTCTGGGCACAGCGTGTGTGCACAAATCTCTGCTCTGAAAGTCACAGGTACATGCAGTAGTGATAGAGCATGTCACTTGCACAGCCAAGAAAGGAATCCAAGTATGGAAATGCACATGACTTAGAGAAATTCACCTTTGCTCACTGCCCCATTAAGCCTAGCTTTGAAATTTTGCTTTAGTTATGGTGAAGGTTTTAAACTTTTGACTGCAAGAAGATAAATTAGTCCATGTTTCAACCTTGTTGCTGCTGTTCAGAGATCCAGGTAAATGAAGTATAACTAAAACCATAGCTGGGCTGTAAGGCAAAACCAAGAATTATATTTAGTTTATTAAAATCACGGGTCACCTGAGACACCACAGGACTGTGGTTTGCTCTGATCTCATTGACTTGCAAACAATTTATTTGGCCTAAAGAGTGACAGATTAGATTAGTTTTAGTTAGGGTCTTGTAGGTGAGATTCACGGCTCTTAGAAATTACAGGTTTCCCCTGAAGAAAGTAGCCACTGTTCTCCTGCTTCAGGGCCTTGCTGTTTGCAGTCTTAAATAGATACCAGAATGAAGTCAGCTCACATAACGCTGTAGGAGTCAGCATTATCAAGATGCTAAGAACTGCCTTTTTAACTGGAAGTATTTTGAGTCAGTTTTTTTGCAGCTTGGTTGGGTGTAACAGACCCAGATGTGGCATTAAGCACAGAGCTGCTGTTCACATTCCATCCACCTGTCCCCTCTGTACTCCTGATGCCTCCTGTTTCCTGTGCAATTTTTTTTATTCACCTGGGAAGGTGGATAAACCAGGAAACTTATTTTTTGTTTAGAAAGAACAATAGAGGGCAGCACTCCTTTCTTATTTTAGTAAGTCTAAAATGCTTTATTCCAGCAATAGTTTTCTTTTGTTGAAATGAAATAAATAAGTGAATAAAATCCACATTTGCCAGAGCAGTGAAGGTTCTTAATATCAATAAACTTTTTTGTGGTTTTTGCCTTCATCTAAGGCTGAATTTTCATGTATCTTGTGGACCTGTCCAAAATATGCTGGGGTCTACTGGAAAGAGATGGGAAATAAAAAAAAATTGATTAGTGGTTCTGTCTAAGCGGATTGGACTCTTCAAGTAATCATATTTTTCTCCCTCCCAGGATCAAACTACCCCTTACAGTAGAAGAGATCATGAATTTTGGAGAAAGCAACAGAGAGCTGTTCATCAAATCCAGCACCTACAGTATCATTCCCATCACTGTTACAGAGATGGGCCTAACAATCAGCTGGATCTTCTCATCAGACCCCAAGAGCATATCCTTCAGCGTTGTCTACCAAGAATCTGAAGACACACCACTGGATCAGTGCAAAGTAAGGCCTTTGTCTCCTCACTACCTTAGAGGCTGCAGTGCTCTACACTCACCCAGCCCACAGCAATCGACAAATATTGCTAGGAGGTCTTCACCAGAATGCCAGTTGCTATTGGGTTAAGGATTTGTTTCTCCAGTTAAGCTGCAGTTCTGCTAAAGGCAAAGCCAGATCTTTAATTATTTAATGTTGCCTGCAAAAGTTGAGTTGAAAAACCCTCTAGCTCCCATTGGTTGCATCTGAAATTCATCCACTATTATTAAGCAAAAATAAAAGTCCAAGTCTGCAAAATTCTTTTTTTTTTCTCAATTTCACTTAATTTGTAAACTCCTTAAGGCTGATTTTGCGAGGCTCTTGAGCAGAAGCCACAGGGAAACAGATACATTGCTTAGGTTACCTTTATTTCTTACAATGAAGCATGTACTTAAGTGCTTTGATGGTGTGCAAAATCTCTTTGCCAGTGCCCAAGGTACCTGGTTTAATATGTGCTGTCCATATTTCATGAGGATTATGGGTTAAGTGAATCTATTTACTTAACTAATTGCAAAGTTTTACTGAAGACAGTGCAGCTGTTGGTTTAATCCACCATGGGAGAGTGAACTCTGTGGCTGTGATTTACTATGGGAATCAGACATTTATATAGCTCGTGTTAATTCACTGCATGGTTACTAACTCCATGTAAAGTATCTCTTTTTCTTAATCTGAAAGCTGAATGAAGTGTGAATGCTGCTTTTGTCTTGATGTATTTATTTGGTAAAACTTTGTGTTTTATAGGGTCATCCTTGATCTATGTCAGCTGCTCTTCTGACAGCTGTGCTAGGGTTTTACAGCAAGACACACACAGAACCACAGATACACACACTTGTGCTGTAAGCTCAGAAGAACAATTAAGATTTGCTGAGAAAGCTTATTTTATAACACAGAGTATAAAAGCATATATTAAAAGATACATTTAGCTAAATCTTGCTCTTGGATATATGGATTTAATGTACCACTTGCTGAATGAATCTAAGAAACTTAGAAGTTTCTTAGATTAACTTCTAAAAGTTCAGGATTTGATTTTATCTCTAAAGCAGAGATGAATTGCCATAGGTTAATGCTGTAAAATATATAATCAAAGGAAAACAAATGTGTCACTGTGAGATTTTAGTTAGGGTGAGTTTTTAATGCTAATCAGTTAATTAGTTTTGCAGGCACGTATGCACTGTGGGAGTTTCAAGGTGGCTGAAATCAAGGTTTTCTGAAAGAAAACGTCAATTTATAGGACAAATAGCAAACTCCATTTTGATTTGTATTGAATTCCAGGTTCTCATCCCAATGACTCGCTGCAACTCTCATAAGGAAACTATCAGAGGACAAGTGAAAGTCAGAAACGCTGGAATCTACACGCTGATATTTGACAACACATTCTCTAGGTAGGTCCTAGCCAAAGGTGAAATAAACTTGGTTTTACTGAGTGTGGAGCTGATCAGATGTACCATTATTCTGCCTTTCAGGAGTTAAGTATAAGAAATTTTTCCTCGCTTGCCAAGAGATCTTCAAGACTGAGTTTTGGTTCTTGTTCTTGTTTGGGGTTTTTTTTCCTACCCCCACAGCAGAATTCCACTCTTCTTTCTGAACCTCTAGGAGGTTAACAGAAGTTAGCAAGTCATTTGTGACTCATTCCAAGACAGTTTAGTCACGATTGTCGTCCTTTTAACAACAAACCAGATGGCCCTTGCACAGGCATATTTCTTCTTGACCACAGTATTTTGCCCAAGTATAAACTGAGACTGAATACATTTTTAAGGCTTCCTCTCTTGTTGGCTTCAGCTAATGTGATGTTTTTGCTCTCTCTCTTTCCTCGACAGGTTTATCTCAAAAAGAGTGTTTTATCACTTGGCTGTAGAGCGACCTGTCATCTATGACGGAAGTGATTTTCCATAGCCTTTACTATACTGTGTATTTTTAATTAAATTTTTAAGATATGCTATTATTTGTGTACATGTAAGCATTCTGATTACCACTGTGTTTGAAGACTTTGAAACTATGCAATAGTTCTAATGCACTTAAGAGGAGATGTGTACACTAAAAAATGGAAGCCTTTTCAGGAACACTAATGGTTCTGTACTGTGTACAGATTGCTGAAAAGCCATGTTTGGTTTAACAGGTCAATAATAACCAATTTTTCTTCAGTGGGGCGAAAAATAAGTGTGAGGGTGTTCAAATGCAAACTGAAATTCTCTGCTGAAAATAGAGCTATTTTTCTTCCAAAAATATCCTTCAAAAGGACATTTAAAGAAAAATGCCTATTTTTGACATAAACATAACCATCTCTGTTCTGCTGTATTGCTCTTACAGTCAGAGCAGCAATTATGCAATACTTCAATCTTCACAAGGAAATACTGTAATTCATCTAGAATTTTTTGTCTTTTCCAAGTTTTATAAGCAGCAAACCATAGGAGTTTTATACTTTTTGGGCTAAGATTTGACAAGTCTTAACTGGCTTTTTAAAATGCTTTGGCAATGAATACCAGTTACAAAATAATAAACACAAAGCAGCAACTCCTTTCACTTTGGCTCACCATACTCTGTATGTTGGCCCATGGAACCCAGCTCTTACGGTGAGCACCAGTGGCAGGAAGCAGAGCATCCCCAGTGGAATAAAGCACTGCTTACTGGGTGGTACTGGGAAAAAGAGCATTCCTTTTCCCTGCCTTAGCACCTTAGTCATCAGCATTCACGGGAAAGCACAGTTTCTGAGAAGATCAGCAGTGTCTCTCTCTCTCTAGACCACATGGGAGGTGGCAGTAGTGCTTGAACTGGTCTCAAAACGTCCATCCAAAAGGGGATGCATATCCAGGCTGGTGAGCTCTCCACTCAGTGGTGTTAGCGTGTTCTGTCCCTTCCCTAACCCTTGCAGTTGCCCTACCCAACTGTTAACTTTCCATCTCAGATTTGGGGGCTGTTAACACTGCCTTTTAATGGAAGACTAGGTTCTCACTTACACAGAATTTCTATGCACACCATCTACTTTCTGTATAGAATTTCAGCTTTTTGTCAAAATACCTGAAAGCGGATTTTTCTGTATAGAAAACCTATCTTCCAATAGAATGGCAAAACATTTGGCAAGAGAAAGAAGAAAAGCTCTTTCTCCCAACCAGCCCTCCTCATAATTTAGGTGTGTCTGATTTACTGTTCTCCCAAGGAAACCTCAGACCTGGAGGGTTGTAGTTCAGCAGTTGGTAGAAGACCAGCACAACCTGTGAGGAACCCTGGTAGAGACTTGGTGGCAGCTATAGTTGGCATACAGGGGTCATGGTGGGAGACAGAAAATAAAGCATAAGGGGCAAGAAGAAAAAAGGGCAATCATAAGCTGAAGCAAATTGTTTGGGGAAGGGAAAGGGGCAAACTTACGAATGTAAAAGCAAGGACAGGGAATTGGAGGAAGGAGCTGGTCAGGAGAGGCCAGCTGGTGTTTATGTATTGCTGGTCCAATCCAGTACCCGTATGTGATCTCCCACACTAAAGGACTGGTTGTTTAAAAGGTGGAGATCACAAACCAAGTGTGACACCAAGACATTTACATAGGAGCAGTTGAGGCAGAGGGAAATTTCTGATCATAGGAAAGTAAAGAATTGCAGATAAAGCTAAAGGTTGCTCATAATTTGTTCCAATTGTTAACAATATATAAATCCAGTGATCTTGAAAAAGACTGTGAAAGAATGACTACTTTTCATTGAGCACCTAGGATTTAGGTCTCTGGCTCATTGGTAGCTTTCCCTTGCTTCCAGCTGCCTTCTTCCCCATGGTGGTGGTGTGCTCCCAACCCTCTGCCAGGCAGAGTGGTCAGTGGAAGGTGCAAGCTCCTGAGGGTTGCAATGCAGTTAAGCCCTGACCTGGCTGAGTGCATGAAAATGAGGTGGATGAGAGACTGACATGGGCAATAAACAGCAATAAATGGCACAGATCGGTTCACAAATTACAGCATATTTCAGTCTTAAAGCTATGTTTTATATTTAATTAGGCAAGAAGAGATTATTTATTGCTTAAAAAATGGAGTACTGTGTACCATATGCTATGCAATTTCACTGAGCTGTTACTGAAGTCTGCTGCAGTTTTAAGCTTTTAGGTGTGGTTTTAAAAAGCATTTTGCTGTTGTTTACTTAGAATACTAATCTTACTGGGATATCTTTCTTAAAATGCCAAATGTAAGGTAAAGGGACACTGTCAAGTATCTTCAGCCAAAATATGACATCTCTATTCAAAAGTATTTGAAGTCTCTCTATTCAAAATTATTTGACAGCCTTGCCTCTTGATTTCCTCTCCACATCCAGTTCTTGACATCTTTTCATCCTGTGGCAAATATTTTTAAGCCACTATTCATGTAGCTCTTAAAATAATTGTCTCCATGTAGTAAGCCAGATGTTTCCCTGGAGGTCTCTCATGTAGACAGTCCTGAGACTTGCTGAAGCCTTGCTGTGTTTGGGAGAAGGGGAGTAAATCCACTGGTTTGTGTTCATTTAGCATTTGAGTCTTTATGGTCCCTTCTCTTCAGGTTTTCCTGCCCATTGAGAGTAATTTTACGGCTTTTTTTTTTGTCCTCTCTAAAAGAGGACTAAGAGTGGGAGTCAGAACCTGTAGTGTAAAGATCAAAAGAAAATGTTTGCTTCTGACCAAAGACAGTACTTAAGGAGAAAAAGTTTCAAATGATGAAATATCAGGCTGTTAAGGTGCAAGTGGACAGGAGTGCAGCTGTTCAAAGAAGCTTCCCAGGAGCAGTAATCCCATCATAAAAGCTGGAAGAGGCTGTGCAGAGACAGTGAAGAACCTGACATTAGTACAGACCTTTTGTTTGAATATCCCAGACAGTTTATTACTGGAAAAGTGGAAACCAAATAAAGGACTTTGCACAAGTGCAGGCTTGTGCAAGAGATTTTTTCATTGTGCAAGAGATTATTTAATTCAAGTACTTCATTTCTCCATTCACAAAATGCTTGTTCATGTGAGTTATGCCAACAATGCTGAAAAACCTGTTTATTTATAGATGCTCAGGTAATTTGTTTAATTGGGTTTTTTTTTATCTGCAGGAATGCAATAAATATTGATACAAGAAATAGTCAAAATTGATCACGAAATTAGTTGAAGGAGATGTCACATTTGTAGGACAAAGAGATTACACACTGTGGTCAGCATAAGCAATTAGATGTTTTTCTCTGGCTGCTGGAAAGGGTAAGGAGATATGGAGGGTAAGACTTTTTGTTATGAAGAGGTTTATGTGAAGGAAAGCATATAGTTTCTTCAAGAAAGTGACAGTATTCCTTTACTCAGCATTACTCCTTGTTTCTTTATGAAAGATGTATTGCACAAGAGTGTACCATGTTACAAAATAGCAAAGCTACAAAGGCCTGACTTCTTTCCTAAAACTGAAATTGCACTATAGTTTTAATTATGCTCAATCACTGAGGTTGTAACTTGTTCAGAAGCATTTTTTTGGTCTTAACTGCCAAAGAATTGCAAACCCTGTTCACATAAAACTTCCTGCTCCAGATATGGAAAAAATCATGTATACCAGTGTCTGTACAGTTACAGAGATGTTAACAGTTGTGTGTTGGAATGTTTCTGATGCTTTTTTTCCCCCCTTTTTTAACCTCAGGAATTTAAAAATAAAATTCTTTATCATTGTGAATGTGTGTCCCTTTTCTGCTTTGTAGAGATAATTTTGTGTGGAAGATAAATCTGATGATTGTATGGTCTTCTTGGGGTTTTTATGAAATTCAAGGTTATCCTCATATTGTGCCATCCCCTCCTTTCAAAGCTACAGTTACCAGTAGAAGTTTCAGAGCACCTCAGGAGGCATCTGGAGTCCTGGCTCCAAATTCAGAAGCTTCCCTCTAGGAGAGTCTCCAGCAAAGCCAAATCTGGAGTACGAGTGACCTGCAAAGAGTGAGTTTTATGTATACCCAGTACATGTGTAAGTGACCATACTTTGCTGTACCTCAGCTCTGCAGGGGAGGCTGTAGCCATAGAAAGTCTTTGTGTCCATCTCCAATAATGCATTTCTATTCATACTGGATAATACCTTCTCCCTTGGTGCTAGGGGAAAGGCTCTCCCAACCCTACTTCTGCCTTATGTTACTTCTGCCTTATGGCCCAAAGAACAGGCCTTGGCACAAACAGGATAACATTCTGCTGTGGGGACCACGTGAAGCTATCACAAGACAGTGGTTATCCTTTGCATTAGTCCTTCAAGTGTCACAGGGATGCTTTGAAGTCCTATAATTCCTGTACTTTCACACCCTTCCGTCACTTCCCTGCTCTCTGGAAGAGGTACTTCTATAAAGATGTCTCTTTCAGGCAGAGCAGGAACTAGGTAGGCAGGTTTGCCTGCAGAGAGTGAAAGTTCCTCATGGGCTCTCCCAGCTTCCTCCCCGTGTACCACAAGCAGGCTGGTGCTGTGCTACGTGACTGCCTGCACTGTGCTGACAGCACAGCACTTGGGGCAGAGATGAGTCCACCTGCCCCTTCAAAGAACAGCAGCAGCATAGAAGACTACAGCCCAAAACTGGGAACATCTAGGAAAAAATTGCCTTAAAGAGAGGGGAGGGGAGCCAAGCTATGGAAGATCTCAGGCCTCTCCCAGGACTTCCAGCTACTGCTCAGTGACCATCCTGCTAGAGCTGTGCATAAAGTGTGAGCAGAGTCCCATGGGATGTGTGAGGGACCGTGGGGCAGGGGAGCCAATACCCTTTGCCTGGGAGGAAACCTACCAGTAAGAGAGCATCAGGTGAAGGATGGGGACACACTAGTGAGGGACAAGTGGGACTGTGGTAGGATAAATCCAAGTAAAACATCAGAGCAGAGGGACAGAGAAGCTCAAGGAGGGCTTGACCACAAGCAGCTGTGCTGCTGGCAGACAGAGGGCCCCAGGAGATGGAAGAGGGAGTAATGGCAGCAAACACCTCCATGACTTGAGTCCTTGCTGTGTGCTGGCCAACAACAAGGGTGACGAGGCTGCAGCAGGAGGGGCACTGGGAAGCAGCTTCGCCCCAAGTTGGTGTGGTGAGAGCAGCCTGGGGAGCCACCAGCAGCAGCTGGACCACAGGCAGCTGTGTGGAACAAACCCCAGGAGGGAAAACTGCCCCTGGGGAGGCTGGACCACCAGTTCTCACTGACAAAGTGATGGGAGCAGCGTGACTCAGAGCAGGATGTGCATGACCCAGGGACAACCCCATCACCCCAAACTGCTGCAAGTTCATTGCCATTTACTCACCCTCAGCAGTTTCACCTGCTGATTGAGCATGAGTATTTCCCACTGTGTTTTGGGGACTGAAGTAGCTTTACTTTCTCTGAGATGGCCATGAAGTTCAAGTTCCTGGGGCTGATGAAATGCTGTGCAGGGGACAGGAGCTTGCAGCAGCTAAGGTTTGCACACTTGTTTGTTTGCATAACTAGAGGGTTTTTTTCAGGCCAGGAGAACCCTCTGTAAGAGCACCATCACCCTCAGCCTCAGGAAGGGGTAGTGGAGCTGAGCTGCTGTGGGGAAGCATCTGACCCCAGTGTGCTCCCTCCTCTCCTGCCCTCAGAAACCTGCCCTGCCTCCCCAGACCGCACACCACCCCTCACCTCAGGGTGACTGTGGGGTTCTCAGCTGCGGCTTCCACACGTTAAGGGTTAGATATGTGAAATAAACCCTCTTAGCAAAGCTCTCCTTTGGACTCTTTTGAGAGGGGTAAATGCTGTGATTGCAAACAGGTTTTGTGTATGGATTCAAACTGGGAAGGATCCAACCTTCATGTGGGCAAGGAACAACCAGTTCATCCCCTTGGTGTACTTGGCAATGCCTTTATTTAACAGAAATGCAGGTTCTGTTTGCTGAGCACAAACCACAACACCCCCCCCAAACCTTTCTCACACGTACAGTAAAAAATATGTACATCTTTGACCATTTTTCTTCCTAAGGAAAAGGTAAAATATTGTAATAAATGTATATGAAACTTGAACCCCGTTTGCCCAGTGGTACCCTATTAGCTAGAAAAGCAGCACCAAACTTTGCAGAAAGCTCTTGTTTGTCAAAATACTTCAATGAAAAACACACAAGGAAAACACTTCTTCCCTGGAAGACCTAATTACCAGAAGGCAAACCAGGTTAAATGAGATTATTTGAAACAAAGCCTCCTAAGCACTACAACCTGCAACTGCAGAGTGGGAGGTGCAGGCTGGGGTCAGGCAGGACAGACGAGGCTGTGTCCCTGCAAGGGGATGAGCGAGGGGGAACAGATAAATGATGCCCTGTGGGCTCAGGTTCTGGCAGCCTCCACAAACTGATGTCTCATTGCAGATTTCATTAGGTTTGACACCTAATTACTCCGTGTCTTGCTGGCCCGAGGTTCAGTATATTTTCCAAAGATATTGGTGCGTAACTGGAGGTCAGTTGAACCATGGGTTTGGTTTTTGTGTTCTGGTTTATGACAGCTTTGCACAATGCAGCAAATACCCCTGGGACAGAAAACTCAGTGTCTCTGAAGCCTTTTAATTTTTATTGTTAGGGGTGATTTGTTTCTAGTATCAAAACAGGAGCCATCACACCTGACATCACACAGTTAAAATACAGGAGAAAGATCACATTCTGTAGTGACCACTTTATGTACACGAACCATTGGCTTTTGTTTGCAAGAAAAATCACCCATGCAGCCAAAGAGAGTTGCATTTGCCCAGGCACAGAGAGCAGCATTTGCTCACTGCAACAAACCTGTGTTGGAGCTAAATGCTATTCTCCTTTACAGGGGAGGGGATCTGTGTAGGAATCTGGCAGGGCTCCCGAGTCAGGCCACCCTCACAGGGGAACCTGGTATGACAGCAAACGAAGGCTGAACCCCCTCCTGCTGCTCCCTATGGACAGAATGCTTCATCTGCCTCTGTTGCTGCCATAGCTGGGTTTATCATCTCCCTGTGAGACTTGTTATTTCAGGTTGTGGTCTGAGCTGCAGCTATTTACAGCTGTCACAAAGATAGCTTTTGACCTCTATCAGTTCTGTTTATAGCAAGTATAGTTCCATTTTGATCCCATCTGCCAAAGGTTTCCTGTCCTCCCAGCCAGCAACCCTCAGCTGGGTCTCGCACGTCAAGGACAGGCCCCCAACCCTTCCTGCTCTCTGGAATAATCTTTGGGGTATACAGGTGGTTTCCAAAGAGCTTGGTGCTTCTCTGGAGAGGAGACAGTGAGGACTAACTTACAGCATGACTTTGCAAGGAGGGGACATACCAGAGGAGTTCCAGTGAGTGCTGAGGATGAGGGAGTTCCTCACCTGCCGCCTCCCCAGCATGGCAAAGGACCAGTTTGAGCTGTGCTCCTGGCTGTCACAGGCAGAATGTTCCTGGCCCCTGCTCCAGCAGCAGTCACAGCTTTGTATCATCCTGCCCAGCGCCGTCCTGAACCGCTCACCAGCGAAGACATAGAGGAAGGGGTTGAGGCAGCTGTGGAGGAAGGCGATGCTTTGGGTGACCTGCAGCCCAATGTCCAGCTGGTTGGCAGCCTGACAGCTGTGCACCACCCCAGTGTAGGTGTTGATGGCTTTGATCAGCAAAACAATATTGTATGGGAACTGAGAGACAAGGAAAGCAGTGAGGATCATGATGATGATCTTCAGTGACTTCTGCTTTTGGGATCTTTTCGCTTGTAGGAGGGTGTTGATGATAAGGGCATAACAAATAACCATGACAAGGAGAGGGAAGAAGAATCCTATGATGACTTTCAAGGCCAGGACCATAACTCTGAAGATCACGCTGACATTTGGTGGGTACATAATTTTGCAAACTGTTACATTACCCACCTGCATGCTCTGGCTGTAAATGATTTCTGGGATGCACAGGCTTATGGATGTCAGCCAGACAGCCAGACACATGAGCTTGCTGCGCAGAAGCCACCTTCGCTTACAAGTTTTAGCTTTCATTGCCTGGACAATAGTGATGTACCTGTCAAAGCTGATGCAGGTTAGAAGCAAGCTGCAGCCATAGAAGTTGATCTTATACATGCTGTTGACGACTTTGCACATGAAGTCCTTGAAGATCCATCCATCAGAAGCAGCCTTGGCCCAGAAGGGGAGGGTGAAAAGGAGCAGGAGGTCGGCGATGGCCAGGTGCAGCAGGTACCGATCCATCATGCTCCTCCTGAAGTGGTATTTGCAATAGACAAGCACGACCAAGGTGTTCCCCACTGTGCCCACAACAAAGATGAGCCAGAAAAACACTGGCAGGAAGGCTTGAGCAAACTGCCTCACCTGCCGCTTGTCACACATGAACTCTGTGCTGTTGGCTGGGCTTTCACACAGGGACAGCACCATGCTGTCATTCCTGTAGTAATCCAGGCTACTCTTGCCAGGATGTGTGACCTGCAATAGGACATCTAGTGAATTTGTGTTGAGAGGCTCAGTAAAGAACATGTTTACCCTTTTCCACCAGATGCCTAATATATTCCACTTAAATGAGAAAGGTCAAAGGCTGCCAGTGAAACAGAGCGTTTCAGATTGCTTGAAGTGTGCAGCACAGCAGAGATTTAGAAAAATGACCTGCTGAGTAGTGTGCAGCACAGCAGAGATTTAGAAAAATGACCTGCTGAGTATGAAACTCTACAAAAGAGCAGTTCATGATGTCCCGCCAACATCAGTTATTAAAATGGCAGGTAGTGAAAGCATTATCTCTGAAAGATAATTCAAAACATGGTTTGCTTGGCTTCCAATACATAACAAAAGGAAAAATGCCCAACTTGGAAAGAGGTGGAGAAGAAGTTGCATTACTGCCATGATGGAATGGTACCAGTGGCTCGAAAGAGGCAGAAAACCGATGGAAGCAAAGAGTGGAAAGAAGAAAAAATAGATGAACAGTGACATAACTGTATACTTACTGCACTTGCAGCTGCCATCTTCAGCCAGATCGCTCCTCAGTCCTGAAGGAACCTCTGTAGCCTGGAGAGGAAAGATGGGGGGAAACAACTGATTTGAAACACCTCTGAGGCAGGACTGTGCCTCTTGCTTGTACTTCTTCTTCTTCTACCTTTAAGAAAAACCTCAGCTCTTTGAAACAACTCTGGCCGGAAGACTAACAAACCACACAGAAATTGATGTCGCTGATTTGAAATATCTAGCTATTTCCATTTTACAAATTTACATTTAGCCTACATTAGGTCTTCAGCTTCTCTATGGCATTGTGCTGATTAAGTCCTTTGATGTACCACAGTCACTGCAATTTCATTTTTAACAAGCTGTAGACTCCCCAGTGTGCAAATGTAAAAAGTAATCTAAAAGCTCAGTGTCTTGCAAAAGATTCATGAGGAAAACTGAAATATGTCTCTTAAATTATCTATCAAGTACGAAGGAAAAGTATCTGGCTATAGCAGTACTTTGCATTCTTAAATATTTGCATCTGCTGCAGCAAGTAATTAATCTCTACCTGCAACTTCTCTTTCTTATCTGTGAGTTTAGGCACAGTGGTCATTGCTGTTGCCCTGCAAGGCTGATCATTAAGCCCCAGTAAACAGGAAAATAATGTGTTTTTTCTGCTGCAGATTGCTTTTCCAGTCAGTCCATCATCACAAAAGGTAGCTGAGCCTGGTGGGCTCAATGCAAGACACATGCACCTAAGTATTCAACATGTTCTGCATCAGCTTCTCCAGAATAATGCCTGGGGATGAAGCCTGGTGACAACACAAAGTGGGTCAGTGCTACTGGGGAACTTCAACTAGCACAGACCTTTCCTCCAGACCCTTTCAAAAGCAGCTGACTTAACCAAGAGGTCGCCTTGCAGAGACCCCAGCAGAAGCTGGCTGGAGCCAAACCTCCTACATGGGGAAGTGGCCCATGTTCACACTCTGACTTCCCTCTGGCTCCTCGCTGGGGGCAGACTAAACACACCTGTCATTGTGGCTGGTAGCAGGCAGTCAGTGAGCTCCTGATTTCTCCCCAGAACTCACTTCTAAAATGCCATTGCAGCATCCACTGAAGGGTGCAGAGTTGTGCATACCCAGGAAGCTTTTTTATGTTATTTTCTTCTAGCTGTCAGACCTACCTTAAATTGCAGACAAAAAGATCATTGTAACTGGGCCAGTTTGGTGGGGGGAAAAATAAGGTGATTCCTGATTCAGTTTCCTTTCCATGGAGGCTGCTCATGGGAAAAAGAGACATGAATAGTGGAGGAGTGGGGGGACTCACTGGGAGAGTTGCTGCAGCGGGGCCAGCCTGGATGTGACACCCAGGAGTTGCACTCTGCATGTGATGTTTGCACTTTACACCTACAATTAACCTTTGAACTCTTTGTAGGCTGAGGTGAGTGTGTGCTCCTGGGGTCTCAGCCTGATTAGACCTGTCACAGACTCTTCACTCTTCACTCCGTGGTTTTCATGTTTTAGGTGGCTCAAACACAGGTGGCAATCTTCTCTTTTTTTTTTTTTTNAATTTTCTTTTTTTTTTTTTTTTTTTTTTTTTTTTCCTGGTAAGTTCTTTCGATACCAAAGGGAAAATGTCTCATGCTATCATTTTTCTGCTCATGTGCATCATCTAGCACAGGGCAAATCAGAGGTTGCTCCTAGGCTGTGTCCTGCTGCAAAACACTTTCACTGGGGAAAAAAAATACCCTTGAACAAGAACTGGGTGCCTGTGGGCATCTGCCAGTGTCTTCTTGGGGAGCTGAGACAGGAATGAGGAGCCAGGTTGAGTCCTGCCCGCTCCAGATTGACCCAAGGTCACAGCTTCCCACTGCTGTCTGCCAAGGCTGCCAGCAGGCAGGAGCCAGGATCACAGGGTCTGTGTCATGCCCTGCAACACCAAGTGCTTTGCAAGCAACAGCAAAATAGAACAAACAAAGGCATGCCACCTTCAAGAGGAAAGGCCAGGCTATTCCTGCTGCAGAAAGTGAGGACACCCAGGGCAGGACGGGAGGTACTCACATGAAGTTCCTGCTGGTGGCACATCTTTATGTGACAACCATCCAGAAGAGTATGGCAGGAACGACTTTGAAAAGGAAGGCAGAGAGAAGTGGTTAATAAAAGTATGAACTTGCACTTCTTATGTCTTCTTTCTGGTAAGCTGGCATGCAAATGATGCTGATTTAGGTTCCCCCTCTCTGCAGGAAGTCTGAGCACCATGGGGTTTTGCTTTAATGATGATGTTAAGCTGTGACCAATGCTCATTCAACTCACACTTCAAGGAAATTTCCAAGTTGCAGTTCAAGCTCAGTTCCAATTACGGAAAAAAAAATGATTCTGGCTAGGTTTTGGGTTGGGCTCTGCTGTCACTTGGCACCATGCTCTTGTCAGCAGCAAGGCATCTCCTTCCAAGGGGAAGGATCACAGGATGCTCCACACTCAACTGCAAAATCTCCCTTAAGGCATCTGCGTATCTCTAATAATTGCTTGTCATCTTGAAACTCTTCATGAAATGGGCAGAGGTCTGCATGATGATACCACTGTATAGCACTTGGCTTCTTTCATCTCCTGGGCCATCCTCTAGGAAAAGAGAAGTGGGGGAGCAGATCTCAGCCAACCCCAGGGCACCTGCTAAGGAAAGCTCAGGTGTGAAAGCACAGGCGCAGTGTCTGGGATTAGGGATGAGTTACTCTGAGCTTGCAAATGGCTGCTTGACAGTGGATCTATGGCAATTATCCTTAATTCAAGCTAGTTTGGCCCTTGGTATAATGCAAGCTGATTCAGCACTGAGAGAGCTACATTAACTGCAGCAGGGTAAAGGCATGCCCAAGGGCAAAGCCTCTGATGCAAAGGATCTTCACATCCTTTGGTCTCTCCTTCGTGAATCCGAGCCCTCATGTTCAGGATTTAATTGACTTTAGACAGGCTTAGTTTAATTCTCCCTGGAAGCAAAGTAAAATGTATAATTTAACCCACCACTTTATACAGCCAGTCCCACTGTACTAAAAGCCCCCGGGGCAGATAAACCTCCAGACCAGAACATGAGCAGCTGCTCATCCTGTTCATTATTTTCCTGTCACATACCATTTGTTAAGTGAGTGTGATGCCTTTTCCTGGTCTTAAAATCAAGAGTCAAACATGGTTAGAAGGGAAAAAAGGGATTTTACCTCTGTATTTATTTTAAGGATCCTTAAGAGCACTACATCCAGGTTGAATGTATCTCCATGCACACTGCAAATGCCTCCTCCTAAAAGCTCTGGTCTAACATTGTAGGTGTCACTAATTAGCACATCTATCAGAAATTCCCCAATGAGACGCTCGAGTGAGCCCCCCTCCCCAAGGAACCTTCCCCTGGATGGTTCTATCTCAGTTTACAAAATTTGTTCTGGAGAGGACCTTGGGCTCTGGGGCACACTGATCCCTCACGACAAAGCTTCTGAAATGTTCTGTCTCCCGGCTTGACAAACAAGTCCAAGAATGTAGGCAAAAGCACCAAGAATACAGAAATTGTAAAAAGGTATAACAGAGGTATAAAAGAAAAGACAAAAATCATCATGGCATCAAGTGTTGCTGACAACAGCAGCTTTTTTGCCCCTCAGAGTTGGAACAGAAGCAGAACAGTGTGAACATTAGTCCTCTTGCCACATTTCTGCCAAACAGGTTCCTGATTTGTATCCTCACCCAGTGCCATCCACAGTTAATTCCTCTCAAGCAAAGCCAGAGACAAGGCAGTCAGTTCTTGCAATACCAGCATGCATTATGAGATAACTTGTGATTTCCCCTCAGCTTATATCAATGCAAAACTAAGCATCTGTTTTCCTACAGAGTGCTTGCATGTTCATCATGAGAATTCACAAGTGAAACACTATATTTTTGTTTTGTTTAAAGTGAGAAAATTAAAACCACCAGCATTTCTTCTGTGTCTTCTTTTTAACTTCAGGGTGCTTAATATTAAGCACAATTTGGGGATGATTTTTAAAGCCCTCATTTCTTGCACATACTATAGACAGAGAAGTACTTAGTTTGACATACTGATCAGGTGCTGGAAAGATTTTGCAGAAACAGAACAAAACTTGTGGTTATACCCTCTGCTGAGCCTGACCAAAAAGTTTCTTTTCTTTTTCACAGTGAAAACTGCACTGTGTTTGCAGTAAGTCTGTCTTTTAACATACCTGTTTTTCTTCCCTTGGGTAAAAGGAGGACATTATGCTGCTTCATTCCAAGCAGGCTGTTTTAGAGCCTGAGGAATAACTCCTCAGATGATCTGTTTAGGAGAGGCTGTGGCTGCAATTCACTGGAGAATATTTGCAGTCAGTGAGATCAGTGCCTCTGATTGCAATTCCAGCCAGGTTACTTGCTTATGTAGATTACACAGAGAGGTTCCTGGGGATTTCCATACCCAGCAAACAAAAGGGTCTTCTTATTCCCATTTCCAGCATGGGTACACAGTCCTTAAATTTCTCCTCTTCAGAAAGGTGGAGAGTTAAAGTAAAAAAACAGCTTGAGAACTCTCTGAATGGCCCTGTCAATTAGAACATCCATTACAAAAATGTGTCGGCCCAAGCCTGCCCAGGTAAGCTCCTAACAACAGCTGAAATAAGTTTTGGCTGTGAGGATGGGTTGCAAACATAGAGCTTGAAAGAAAAAATATTATTTACACTACCCTAAGTGTAGCAACACTTTTCCTCCACAAAAATAGGACAGGTTTAAAGTCTAGGTACTGAAGACACACAGTTATCCAGTTTCTACCACAAATATATCTATATATACATATTTCTGTGAACCCAATTCCTGTTTGATGGCAAGGAATGTTTTAGCAATTCTTGTATAGAGCCATGTCAACAGCAGCTCCTTTTACAGAGCACTTGGCAGGCGAGGACAGACAAACCAGACCCCAAAGGCTGGTGTTAAATGTTCTCATTCCTGTCAGGCATTCATATTGCTGTGCTGTGTATTCTTAATTAAATTGCAAGCTGCCTGTGCCTGCCTGCCTGGTTTGGAGTACTCATTTTAGAGTACACATTCTTTTGGCTGCATCTGTTCTCAAGGGATAGAAAAACTTCACAGATCTTAGGTCCAACTACTATTTTAGGAGAATCACTGGCTTTGTTACTCACACTGTAGATTGGTTCATACTGTGACTTTTATCTCTTGTTTGTCTGCAGAAGTGTGCAGGGGAAAGGGATAAAACAAGGCTCACCAGGGATGAGCAAAGGAATGGCACACCAAAGCTGGAAAGACTGTGCACCAGTGAGATCCTTAGTTGGCTACACAAGGCAGTGGGTACAAAGAACTGCATTTGAAGTGTTCCTACACACAGCATGAGGAACAAGCAAGAGGAGCTTAGAAGCCTTGGCTCAGCCCCAGAGATGAACCGTCACGGGCAGAAGTGAGCCTCCAGGTAAGGATTAACGGACAAACAAATAGAGAGGATGTGATTGTGGGAGTCTATTATAGGCCACCCAGCTAGGATGACAACACCAACAAATTAGTCTTTAAGCAACTAAGAAGTAACTGTAAATCAACACAGCTGATAAAACAAGTCCACAAGATCCTTAAAACACCTGTACTTCTTGGTACAGGTACTAAGAGAACTGACTGAGAAAGGTGCCCTCCTTAATTTGTTGCTTGTTAACAGAGAGGCGCTTATGGGTTGAGAGATGATTTGTGACTTTCTTGGTCACAGCAGCCATGTAGCAATCAAGTTTAAAATCTCTGCTGACAGGAGGAAAAGTGCCAGTGAAGTTTCAACTCTGAATATGAAGAGAGCAAAATTCTGCTCTGGGAACGAGTTAATGAGGTCCCTGGGGAAAATGCCTCTTTCTGGTTTGGGTTGTTTTATTTTTTTTCACTCTTCCCCATCTTGCCCCTCCCTGGCCCTGCATTTTGTCATTCTCTTTCCAAAGCACCCTCACCCATGAAGTGGAAATTAACTGCATGGATGGAAGCGAGTGTAGGGCTGTGTCCCCACCTTCTTTTTGTCCCCCAGGCATCTGCACCTGTGGTGCTGGCCTGTAGAGTGGGAGACCCTTCTTCCACCTCCTTGGAGTGGGCAGAGGTGGGTGTGTGCTGCCTTTCTGCCCAGCCAAGGTGGCAGAGGTGGCTGTTCTGCCATTCCTCTGGGGAGCTGGGGCAAGTGCTTAGCCTTGGACTGACTGGAGTGCGTGTGGTGCTGCAGGTGATGGTCTGACCACGGGAGGTGAACAGCTGGCCAGAACCAGCTTTCTGTCCGGGCACTGTTTGCATGGGAGCAATCTTTGAGATGTACTCAGCATTGGAGACTGTATCTTAATTGCACTGCTGGGCAACCGAAAGATTTGACAGTGATTTTGCACGGGAAGGAGAGCACCCAGGCCCAGTGCTTCTGCTCAGGACGATGGGCTGCCCAGGAGAGGTGCAGGTCAGCAAGACCTTTCCATCTTGAAAACTTTTGAGTGAGAGGAATCCTTGGATGTATTCAGTATCGGAGGTTGTATCCAAAAGTCTGTTGCGAGCTCCTGGCACGGCACGGCAGTGCTTTAACAGGGGAAGCAGCGCGCCCAGCAGCCGCAGTGCCTCAGGCGCACACGACGGGCCGCTCAGGGGCTATCCCGCGGCGTGAGGGCAGGAGGAGGCCGGGCTCTGAGGGGAGGAGCGCCGCTGCCGTGGGTGCCGGTGGGGAGGGAGGAGGAGGAACAGGAGGGATGCCCGTCCTGCGCCGGCCGTTTCCCGGCGGAGCCGTCAGCTGACGCCGCCGTTTCCTGGCTGCCGCCCGCCATGCTGCGGCTCCTGCTCCCGCTGGCCGCCCTGGCCGCGCTCCTCCGGGCGGCGGTGAGTGCCCGCCTCGCCTCCCCCTCCGCCCAGGGCACGCGGGGGCAGCGGGGGACGGCTCTGAGGGGCGCGGGGGGCCGGCGTAGCCGAGGGAGGGCTGGCAGGGGCCTCCTCCCGCCGCTGGAGGAAGGAGCTTCGCCTCGGTCCTTTTTTAAGCCACGAGCGACTTGGGGCTCATGGGCGGCGCACAGGGCGCGGGTGCCGGGCTGCTGGCAGCGCCGAGGGGGAGATCCCGGAGCCGGGGCAGGGAGGGGTCCGTGGCCTTGTCCCGAGCAGGCCGGCCCGCTCCCGGCCCGCTGGTGCTGAGGAAGGGCTGGCGGTGCCGCCGTCCGGGGGTGATGGCCGGCGTGGAGCGGTGCTGCCGGCGCCGGGACTCCCTGCGCGCCCAGGAATCGTGAGGGCCTCGCTGAGCAACCCGGGGCGGCGGGGGAACCGGTGCCGACACTGCTGGTAGATCCCGTGGGAAAGCTTGCTCATCCTGTGGTGTGTGAGAGGAGGGAAAGGGGTTTTTCCTGTTCTGCGTAGATTCTGTTACAGCCGCCTTGTCCCGGGGGACACAATGCCACAGCCTAAGGACAAATTCCTAGGCTCCACAGTTCTCGTGGTTTATGCCTCGAGTGTGAGGCAGGGTGCCACTATTACCTTGGTAGATGTTGCAGTTGAATGGGGCATGGGTGGTTAAAGATGTATGAAAAGTAGAACATCATATGAGACCTTTATGGAGGGTCACAGTCAGTGTGGTCTCTGGAGGGTGAGCGGGGCTGAGCCTTCCAAAATTTTGAAGGTGACAGGCAAGAAGAATGGAGGACAAATACTCTTCAAATTTGGTGGTATTAGCATTTTGGGGGGATTTAATGGGATAGTCTCAAACAAATAAAATACTGCAAAAATACATAGTTTCAAGAGCTTGCTGCTGTGGGAGGCTGGAGAAGCAGACAGTACTTAACAGAGGAAAGAAAAAAAAGGATTTGCCAGATTTCCAAATTTAAATATATCAGGTTCATAAACAACATCCAAAAACGACTATGCAAGGATTTGCCCTCTAACATCCCTAATGTAGCAGCTTTGTCAGCTGAAGGGGGCGTATGAGGGAGCAGACCACAGACAGTGGCCAGGGTCCTGTTGTTTCTTTAAAAACAGCATTTCTTACTGCTGTTGTCCAGACAGAATATGGCATGGTGCCTGGAAGACCTATGGACTTGAATCAATAGGGCATTTCTGTGCTCTTATCTTCCTAGCTCTGTGTGTTTTCTGTAGAGGCATATGTGTAAAATAGCACTATTTCTTAAGAATAGTTTAGTAACAGCTGAGAGGGCTTGAGGAGCTGAGGCTGGCAGGCACCAGTTCCCTTATCAGCCCACAGTTCCCTGACACAAGCAATGAGGGAAGGGGTGTTTTTAAAACTTGGTCTAGTCCTCAAAGTAGATCAGGGTCCTGTCATCATGGATGTGCTAATGTTCTTTGAAATCAGCTTGGGAGAGTATATGCAGTAGATAAGGAACCTGGCGAACTGGAGTTTGCAGGCTTCTGGGCTCAGGCTCACTGCTGAGCCCTACAAGGCTGCTTTTGTGCCCTAGTTCTGAGATATTTTTGGCTGTAATGATTGCTTGCTTTCTCTATCTAAGCGTGGATTGAGAGACAGGAAGTGTTTTGAAAATAAGTATGCTATTATTACAGGACTGTTATGTCAGACATGGTCTCTATTGTATGTTATAAAAGACTATCCAAACTTTTTTTCATCTATGATTAAAATAAGACAATAGGTGTCTTTTAAATAGAAATGTGCAATCTGAGCATTAGTAGAAACACTGTGACTGAGCAAAATACATAGCAAACCAGGGAATTCTGGTACCAGTCAAACATAACCGATGCTTGCTTGTTTATTTTCAGTCTGTGAGCAGACATGCATTAGGTCCTGTACTCCCCTGTAAAGGAGCAGGGTGTGGTGTTTTAATTCCTTTTCAACTTAGTTGCATCCTGTTAGCCCAGGATGTGCTAGAACAGGTGTTGAATCTTGGAAAACTGCACACAAAGTGGAAGTGAGTAGCAAAACACGATACAAATTTCACTGGCCCTACTGATTTTCAGGGCTTTGGAGAAGTCTTATTCTCAACTACAGGCAAGGGTATCTTCTGATCACCTGCAGTTTCTGGGACTACAGTTGCATCTGTTCCAGTGGGGATTTCACTGCTGCTGTAGCATGTGTTAGTAGAACCTCTTGCATTTAGTAAGAATGATGTAGGGTGATGCCTGCTTTTCAGATGGAGCCAACTGCTTGGCAAGAAGAACAGATATCATGTATTAAGCTAATATCAGAAGCAACTTAGTCCCAGAACGTATGTGGGATTTACAGATGTTATAATGGTTGTTCCCAGGACTCATTGCATCTCTGTTGTCTACTATTAGGAAGTCTTAATGAGAAAAAAGAACTTAAAAGAAAAGGGGGTGTGGGGGAGAAATGATTAAGGGAGGCAGACAGGGAGCTTGGAAGGGGCCTTCCAGAACCCAGTCTTTTCTGTTGTCTGATTTACTCCGCTTCAGGACATCTCCTTTGTGTCTTTATGACAGTGATACTGCATGACCCAACATCCTGTGTAGTAAGTAGAGTAACAGTCCTTTATTGTAGTCTGGGAAAAAGGGAATGTATGTAATATTTTAAAGCGGCTCATACTGGTTCCTGGTTGCAGGCTTTGTTGACCCAAGGCATCCCTTCATAACCATATTATTGACTACTGGAGACTTCTGCAGAACAGAAGGGAACAGTCAGGAAGCAAAGATGATCTCCTTCAAGCAACTGCCCATTGAAGCAAAGGCTGCAGTGGCTGCAGGAGTGGTTTTCTTCTCCATGATGCTATCGCGGAGTTATCTGGCGGAAAAACTTGATTTCAGGACGCGGCGCTGGCTTCTAAGGCTGCAGATGGCACTATTTGCTAATACACTCATGCTGATGGGATCCCTTCATGTTTGGAGAAGCACAGTCACCACGTTCACCAGGTCTTCAGCTGCCAGCTCCTTCTGTTTCATGCTGTGGAAAATAGCTGTGTTCATGTTTCTAGCTTTGGCTCATTCAAGCTTCTTTACATTGCTGTTTCTTGTTGCAGAAGAGCCCTATTTCTTTTCTTTAGCTGCCTACACTTGCTTGGGAGCCTATATTATTCTCATCTTTTTCCTCTTCACTCTAGGCTCTGTAGAGCAGGCTTACAAGTTCTTGGCTGGGAGAGGCGCTAAGGCAGGCACTGGCAACAAGAACAGAACAGCACTGAAACCAGTTCTGGCAGTCTTGCTGACTGTTGTGCTGACTGTTGTTGGGCTGTTAAATGCTTCCCAGCCTCCTACTGTGAATTCAGTGGAGATTCCAGTTCACAAGCTGCCCCCAACAATGAATAACCTGAAAGTGGTGTTGCTTTCAGATATCCATTTGGGGCCTACAGTTGGGAAGACCAAGCTTGCCATGATAGTGAGAATGGTTAAGGCTTTAAAACCAGATATCACCGTGATTGTTGGGGACCTGACTGATGCTGAGGCAAAGATCATACGACCTGCTGTTGAGCCTCTTGGAGAACTTGATTCCCCTTTGGGGACTTACTTTGTCACAGGAAACCATGAGTACTACACCTCAGATGTTAGCAACTGGTTCGAGCTGTTAAAATCATTTAACATTCAGCCACTGCATAACGAGAATGTGAAGATTGTTTCCCCAAAGAGCACTTCGGACTGGTTCTGCCTGGCTGGCGTGGATGATATTGAAGCAGATGTGTTGCGCTACTTGGGACATGGCATGGATTTGAAAAAAGCTCTCAGAGGTTGTAGCAGTGAGCATCCAATAGTACTCTTAGCTCATCAGCCAATTGCTGCAAAGTGGGCCCTTCAGGAGAGGCCAGACATAAATTTAATTCTCTCTGGCCATACTCATGGGGGGCAGATTTTCCCTCTAAATGCTGGAGCTTATCTTCTGAATCCATTCTTTGTTGGCTTGTATAAAGTTGGGCAGAACACCTTTGTCTATGTCAGCCCAGGGACGATGTACTATGGAATACCCATGAGGCTGGGCAGCAGAGCTGAAATAACAGAGATAATTCTGCATTCTCCTTGAGGAGTTTCCCATTTGACAGACTTCTAAACTTTTTTTTTTTTTTGGCCAGTATATTGGCTCTTCTACTATGAAAGCAAATCCTTTTTCAGGGAAGCCAGAGAAGATGTGTTGGGCTGAGCTTCAGCAGGTTCTGTTAAGTTTGAGCAGAAAACACTAACTGTATCTTGGGCCTATGAAACAAATTTGGGACACTTCAAATTTCTGAAGAAATTAGGTCTTTGATTTCATTATTGTTGAGGTTCTGCATTTAAAGATAACACTGATGTCATGGAGATAATGTGTGTCCTGTGCATGTTTAGTATTATCTGTGTCCTGCAGCTACTTCACGTTCCACTGTTCGGTATCCATCAGGCAGCTGCCTTATCAAATCTCAGGCAGGTGAAGTTCTGAGCTTGTGCTGTGAAGTCACTTGTGCATGTTTTGCAGAAAGGACTGCAAGAGTGCCCACTGAGTATGTAAACTCTAGAAGGCTTATGCTAGATTTGTTAAGGGAAAGGAATAGTTTAGGGTTTTTTTTTTTTAAATTGAGGCTGGATGTCTTTATCTTGGCAGCTGTTTGCAGCATGTACCAGGGCTTCCAGTCTGTGCTTCTTACTGGTCCTGTAAGTTGCCAGGCATCAGATCTGAAATTCAGTTTTGTCCAGTTAAGAAATTGGTGAGATTGACACCAAAGGGTGAAAGTAGCTGTCTTTCTCAGGCATTTCCCCCAGAATAGCTGGGCATCCAGTAATTACTTACAGAAAATAGCTCTAATAAAAGCAAATGAAAAAAATTTCCTAATTAACTTCTGTTGCTGTCTGAGCATACAGTACCTCCTTATATAAAGCACCAATTCCAAAGCTGAAAAACTCAGTGTTTTTTGTCTTCATTCTGTATTTTTTTCTCTCTGCCTAATTTCTCCATCATTTTTCTCTTGCAAGAGTAAGTAGATGCTATTTGAAAACAATGCAAATAGGTTAATGCTTGAAATTTGTTAAAGGCTTTAATATTTAGGTAAATTTATCCTCTTTTAATGAGACTAAACTCTGCAGCAGGTGACTTTCCCTAAGAGCATTTGCATGTCAGTGTCCTGGTTATCTGATGGACACATAGCAGAGTAACTGCTACAGGATAATGAGGGAAGGAGGATTTCTTCCCATCTTTCATAGAACATCTTAAGATAAATTACATAATTTTGGGAAATTTGAGGTATTAGAAAATACTGATACAAACATTCTTGTTTCTGTATCTTTGTGCTCACGTAAGAAAGCCAGGATATAAAATAATATGTGAATTTCGTCCAGGCTGATGAAACACTTCTGTACATCTTCTCCCTCGTCCTCTCTCACCTCAGTGTTGCTGCATGAAACATGACAGACAATTGGAGCCTGGGAATCCTGCCTCTGCAGTCTGCAGCTGTAGCCACAGGGTTTCCCTTGCTCTGCCTTTCTGCCCACCAGTACCCAGCTTTCTCTCAGGCAGACCCATGTAGCATGGGGCAAAAGAGAGGGGTTCTTACACAAGAGACTGAGGATGGACGACCAGAGCTGAGGTGTTCAGTCTTTTCCTGCCTTCCTGTGTGATCCTGAGCCAGGCAACCATGAATTCTTTGTTTCATTCTTCAGTTTCTGTTCTCAAATTGAAGGAGATAGATGAGGGTGTGTTTGAAAAGTACCATAGTCTTTGTACAGTTAAACGGTTTTGTAAGTTAAATTTTGAAGTTTGACTTCATCCACTCCCGACATCTCCCATGCAGAGTTTCTAATTCCTGTGCTGGTTTTGTATCCTGCTCCTCTGTGCAAACATCTGGCATTTTTACTCAGGAATAATGAGAAATACTGTAAATATGTCATGAAGGTCAGTGGAATTGTTGGAGAAGTCAGTCCTCTTCCAGTCTGAAAACTAAATACCTTACCAGCCAGGCTCCCTACTTCCCAGATTAGATAATTTCTGTTTCCAATCACTTATAATTTTTTCAACTTTTTTTTTATGATTGTGTGATAGTATCTGTTTAAGTATCCTAAAGTTTCCATGTGTCTTCAACACTGCCCCACTGTCCTTGTGGGATCCTTCTGAGATTTTTTGCAGTCAGTGACATAGTGTCAAATGGTCTTAAGAGGATTTTGATAGCCTGTTTGATAGCCTGTTTACTTGTCAGTATGCCTTCAGTTAAAAGCTGGGGTCTGGGTTTAGTGGTGCAGAGTATTCTCACCTGGCCAGTAATCCAGGAGGATTGTTTTTCACTTGTTGCACTGAATATTCTTACCATGTTAAGAAGACTAATTGTTAAGCCAGTTTCCTCAACAGGAGGCATTTGTGGGACTGATTTTAGATGGTGTCAGTTTCTCAGTAAGTTGCTAGTATTATTTACTTTTTCTCTTTTTTTTTCCTGCCCATTTTATTTCTCTCTTCATTGTGATGAAGTGTGTGCAAAAACCTAGCTGAAGGGATCCTTCCATCCCAGAATTTCTTCATTACTTTGTATGTGCCTCTCTTGGAATGTATCTAATGCATCCTTCCAGAAGCAGATATGCATCCTTTTAGGAATGTCCTTTCATAAATTTATTGAGTTCTCCTGTTGTAATTTAGTTCTTGCCCATTTTTTTTTGTGTCTCTCCCTCTGAAAGGTTATCTGCTTGGTGATTACTTAAAATGTTTTCTTTCTGTGCCAAAACACTTCAAAGCCTTTTCTTATTTTGCTTTTTAAGTATCCTATGAAAAGTATTCTAGATCAACATTCTGTTTGATAAAAGGAATGAACCATTTCTATAATCTCTCTAATCAGCTATCTCTAACTGTCCTTCAAGATTCTTTCTATACTTTTTCCAGTTTGATTTGAATGTGCACAATGCAGACTTGTGTTCAGTATTTCAGATGAAGAAAAATTGCTGTGCTGCTTATTTTGTAATTAAAAAAAAAAAAGGTAGCTTTTATGTGTGTGTGTAATGTATTTAATCTGGAGAATTTAACTAAATGAATATATATTTCATCCTATAAAAGGCCAGTTCATTGGAGAGTGAGGAGGAGTTAATTACTGTCAGAATTAATAGCAGGATATAATAGTATTGTCACTTAGTGAAAATTATATTTATTACATAATTATTATAGAATGGATTGGAAAATATGTAAAATTGTGGTATAACAAATGCTTTAAATGTTGGGATTTAATAAAACTTTATTCTTATATCAAGCATGAGGCCTCTAGTGACCTTTTATTTTGTACCAGTATGCATTGTAGCAGTTTGTGCTGAGTAGTTTTAACACACTCATTCTATTTACCAACAAAAAGCTACAAACAATAAACCTCTGACTAGTTTTGGAAACTCTTAGACCCCCACAGGCAAGCGAGGCATGGTGGAAAGTGGGAAAGGTAAGGCCACTATTACATTTGTCTAAAGCCTGCTAGGAGAAGGAGGTGCAGACTGAGGGGGTGAGGATGTGACGCAGAGAAAAGGACTACTGTGAGGGCAGAGAAGGGTTCCTAAGAGAATTTTTTGGCAGGAACAGAAGAAAATGAATGATTTGTGGTTCTCAATTTTGATACTTAAGCTGTGAGGTAGAGAAAGAGGTGTTTTGTGATTGGTCTGTATAAGAGAGGCTAAAAATCTTCAGAGGTGAAGGACTTGTACCCGCATTTGTTTGCTTTCTAAATAAGAAAAAGACCCGTTTTGTAAGTTTGGAAAATGAGAGATTCTTGCCACTGATAAACAGTTCTGTGTGTTGAAAATGGGAAAAAAAATCCTATGTTGAGAGATGTTCACATTACAAAATGTTGAAATAACATTATGGTTGCAAAAATAAACACTTGATTTAAGTAAGGACAAATTCGTTAGTTCTCTTTTCCTTGCGAGTATGCTCTGAGGATGTAAGGTGCAACATTCTACCATTGCCTGTAAAGGTCTGAATTTTCACCTGGTCACCGGTATGATTTGGTATGAATGAACTGGCACCCTAAACAGTGCTGTCAGTGTGTGTTGCTTACCAAACAAGCAGACCCACTACCCCATCCTCTAGGGAGACAAAGTAGGAACGAATTACCTGAATATTCACAATGGTGAGTACACAATATTGGCAGAGCCAGACATAAATTCATGAGGACAACTCTCCTGTTCTTGTAGCAAGCCCTGGTCTGCAAGTAGTGGGTCACCCACTGACAATAAAGTAGTGCTGAGGAATTGATCATGATGGGAAGTCTGTTTACAATGAATGATGAGTGAGGTGAATTGGAAGTACTCTAGTAGCTTCCTCCCTTTCCTCAGCCACGTAATAACACTGTCAGGAAGTGTATGTGTTGGGATGGTGCTTTACAGCTGTGGTCACAGCTTTAAAAACCTGACTTCTAAATGGTAACTCATTCAGTGATGACCAGGTTCATAATTAATACCTTCTTTTAATTGTTTTAAGATAGCCTTGGCTCTCTGTCAGAAGAGTCTGTCTCTGAGGGTGTGTAAACAGTTTTTCAGCATTCATCATCTTAACAGTTCTCTGCCATGAATGGAACAAGTGTCTTTCCCATAGGGCTCTGGATGTGGTTAGTCTAAATGAGGGTGCTGGAATCCTCTTACAGAGGGACACCATAACAATTTATTTTGCCTCTCCTTATTTCCAGGGATAATGGCCTTTTAATGTGCAAGGTGCTTCTATCTATAATGATGCTGGTTTTGGGTTTCTTTTCTGCATTGTTGCACTTGGGTTCTGACTTCCACTTAGTCATGATCATTTTGAAGCACTCAGCTCTGCATTAGTGCTGTGACTTGTCACAGTGCCCTAGAGTAAAATACGTTTGAAGAATGTGAAACAATCTGCTTGGTGTTTATAAAGGTGAATGAATAGTTTCTTTCAGGGGTACACACAGAACAATTCCATCCTAGTGCAGCATGCCCAGCCATTGAGATGCAGGTTATAAATGAAAGATCAAGAAAAAGTCACATATATTTAAATTGAACAGAAAGTAAGCAGCTGTAGCTACCTGTGCATCTGCTGCAGCAATAGTTTGCTTGAGATGTAGCAGCCTGGAGTGACTACAGCATCATAATTTCCTGTGGATAATCCCAGCCTTTGAGTTACCTTTGTTCCAGAGCAGTTGGTTTGTATTTCTCAGTTCTGTGAGGTCCCGATTTTGGAGAGGCCTGACATGCCCATACCTTTGTTGAGTCAAGATTTATTTATCTCTGTTATGTAGTCTTAAGAATGGGTCTCTGTTTGTGGAGACAGAGCATAAAAAGCTTCTGCTGTGCAGCACTTGGCAGTCCCTTGCTTTTCCTGTTTCCCTGCCAACTCCTTGCTGGATCCTCTCATGTCTGTTGTTACGCCACATGATTTCACTTGTTCACTGTTGGCAGAATGCTCTAAATTGCTGTGTGTATCTAGGACATTTTCCACAACACTTTTTAGGTTTTCTGTAAAATAATGCCTTTGTTGCAGATGCAACATGGTGTTGTCTTCCTTGTTGGAGTTTGTACTCTTCAAATGATTGTGGAGTATTATTTCAGTTGCTCTGTTTAATGACGGTCTAGGGATAGGCATATTGGCTCAATAATTTTGTCCTCCATGTTTCAGGAGGGAGTGTTTTTTCTTTGAACTATATCTGCTAGGTTGCTTGTTCTTTTATCCTGTGACACATTGCACTGGCTCCCTTTTGCTGATTGGTCTTGCTCGGACTCAGGTGAGCTATAGATAGCTGAGGAAAGTCATGTACCATCTCTTGTTTTAGGACCATTGTATCTTCTATTGTAGATAACCCACAGACGTATAGCCTGTTCTCTGTGTCTTTCACGGCAGAAAAAATTATATTGTGTCTCTTTTTTTTTGTTTTTTGTGAACAGAATGTACCTAAGAGGAGTTTTGGGATTGATTATGATTCCAACTCTTTTGTCAAGGATGGGAAACCTTTCCGTTACATCTCTGGCAGCATTCACTACTCGCGGGTGCCCCCGTATTACTGGAAAGACCGCCTGTTGAAGATGAAGATGGCAGGGCTTGATGCCATTCAAACGTGAGTAGCTGTTGACTTTCCAAGTGATTTGTGGTCCTGGGAGCAGTATGAGAAGTCATTAAAAGGAATGCTGCCATTGTTACTTGGTTTATTGTTTTGTCTGTAGAAAGCTCTGGAGAAGCTGAAGGGTGGTACAGGATGACCTCTAATCACATAAATGGGGACAGTGGGGCAGGTTGTAGCTAGCAGCCTGTTCTCCTTATAATAGGCAACACCTCTTGCTTCATAGTCCAGGATGTAAATGTGACCCGAAATAAATTGTTGGACTGTGAACTTTGGCAACTACAGAGCAGCTGCACATGCTCTGCCTCTGCCAGGGGCGTTGTACTCTGGTCAAAAGGCAGACTGGGTGAGAGGAGACAATATACCTGTTAATACCACCTGGGCTGTATCACCCAGAAACCTTGAAAATATTGGTAAAGATTGCAGTAATATTTAAAGCTATTTCACCAGCAGCATTTAAATGTAGAGAAATGAATGGGGAACTAGATGTACTTATTTTAAAAAAAAGTTTAAACAGCTTTCAGTTTTGTGTGTGTGTACAAAACCCTTATTCCATTTTTCTTGTCTTTTCTACCTGGTTGTGTACTTAATTCAACAGATGAGGCACAGATAAAAAAACCCCTCAGCTTACTCTTATTTTTGCCATAGCTTCCTTGACAAGGGAAGTGGTGGAAAAGTGTAAGGCACAGTCTTTTCAGGCAATGGTTGTAATTCCCAAACATGTTTGTTTTTATTTCTTAAATCATTGAAAGGCTTAGAGCTTCTCTTTGTAACCATCTGCTTTTGTGCTATGGACAGTGCATGTTCTGGCAGTGCAGAGCCTGTAGGCTAGGGCATTTTGCTCAGTGAGAGTGTTGAACCACCTCTTCTTGCTCACTCTTGAAATCTATTGTTGTTAGACCTGCAAGTTGCAGGGTTGCCTGGTACGCTTGGGAATGAGATTAGTCAGAGTTTGTATGTGAAGAAGAGACAGCAGGGAAAGAAAAGAAGTTGAATTTTTCCAGATTTGAGGTTCTCTATTTTTTTTGTGCATCTTAAGACTCTTCTCTGTGTTGGGATGATGCAGTTACGCTCTGGTGAGTGTTTTTTGTGGTTGTTTTTGTTGTTTCCTATTAATGAATTGAGTTCTGCCTTTACTCACATTTGTAAGAGCAATGGGATTAAGTAACACACTTGTTCAGGATAGGGTTGCCTGATTTGCCCAAGTAATTATTTCTTGCTGAAATAAAAGTAATTTAAAGTAGACCTGCAAATTATACATTTTAGTGTCTGGCTTGAAGGTCAGCCTGGGTCCAGAGAGTAGCTGACTCCCATGATCCATAGTGTCTCATACTTCCCTTATGTGTCTGATTGATTTTCCTCCTCCTCCCAACACCCATGGGTTTTCAGTGCCCTCTCTTAGTTTCCAGCTTTTTCAAACAGTCCCTTCCCTTTTTTTTTCAAATTGACTTTTCATGTCTCTGCTGCATCACTGGCCTTTTGAGATAGGAATTTTTTTTTCCCATTTCCCCCATCACTATTGTTAAATGGCAAAATTGCTGCAGGGATGGTTTGGGATTTTTCCTGTTGCTTACTCCTATTCATTTGTAATCTCCCAGTAACAAGGTGTGTTTTTTCCTTCTTTCTTTTCTGTTTTTTTCCCTTGTTGATATCTTGTGCTCTACTTTACTGTTTTGCATTAGTGTCTTTCCGCTGTGCAGGAAGGAGTGAAGATCTGTGTTGTTTTGCTGGTGGCAACTGATCTCTGTTGGTCTTGGGAGAGCTGAGCTGTGTCTGTTTTGGCACAAAAGGTGTGGTGCAGCTGGCAAGTGGTTATGGCACCTGTGGCTTTAGGTGGTGTTGCTGGATCACATCATAACAGTTTTATTACAGCCTGTTTTGTTTTTCTAAGAGCATCTGAGATTCTTTAACTTTCTCTCCCATTATTGTTCACCTTGGATTTTTTCTACTACAGTGAAAGATAAATGTAAAAGTGTACCTTAGAAGCAGAAAATACTCCTGTACCTTGCTACAAGAATCAAATCCATGTGTCTTTTCATTTGACACTAATTTCTCTCTCTTTCTCTCCTGATGTTAAAAAAGCACCTCGCCAACCAAAAACCCCTTTTTTCTTTGTAGTTTGTCAATAATCAAGTCTTACTGCTCTTGATGACTTGAGATAAAGCTATAAGTATTCATATTACCCCAAAAAAATCTGTGATTTTGTGTGATTTTGGTAAAGAAATGGAAATTGGTCTATGTGATTGGGTTTTTGTTTTCTCTTTTGTGCGCTTTTTCCTGGATCAGTAATACTGCTAGCAAGGGACTGAGATACAAATTGTGTGAAGTTGTTCTGGAATGAATGGGCAGAAGCACTGCCAGACTCTCTGGCAGAATGTGGCAGTTGGACTCCCAGTCTTGAGGCCACCTCTGAAGACTGATTTGGAATTTTTCCTGTAAGACAGGGAACGATCCTGCTGCAATTTGAAATATGGGAGCCTTCCTTGTTCTTATCAAGGCATTCCCAGTGAGGTTTATCACTTCAAGGGAAACAGGATCCTTTCATTATGGGATTGTCCTTGTAAATACCTTGTGGTCAAAGCCAACCAGACATGTTCTTCTTCCTGTTCTCTGCAGCTTCTTTTCCGAAAGGCTCACTGTGCCTTGATGCATCATTCAGCTCATGACCAAGTCAGCAGCTCATCCCAGACTCTGGAATAGGTGAAGTCAGTACATGAATATAACTGTCTGCACCTGGTAGCATCTTAAACAATAACAGAACATGAGAAAACAGGTGACAGAAAGCTTGCTCTTGCCTTAGAGCTTATGAGATCAAGGCTTACCCCTTCTAAAGAGCAGATTGAAATTTAATGTTGTGGTTGGTGTGATGTCCCAGAAGGTGGTGGAGGAGGATGCTAAGGAGCTCACTCCCCACCTCAGTAGGCAGCACACAGAGGTGTCTGGTCACACAGGTAACTGTCCTTGTTTTCAGCTCCTGGACTGTGTCTGCCAGCTGGAAAGGGGTGCTGGCTGAAAAAAGCATCTGGAAAGCACGAAGTTAGGGAGTTCTTTTGCACGGAGCAGATAAACAATTAGCCACTAGATGGGGCTGAAGATATACAGGATTTACTGATCAGTGGAGACACTTCTGGAAGAATCTGCAGTTACCTTTACAGGCTCATAGAAAGTCAAAGAATGTTGATTACTCTATTTATTGACTAATGAGCAGAAAGCTGTAAACCTGTACAAACTGCTTCTAAGAAAGAGCTACTGTTTAGAATATCTAATATTTAAAATGTTTCTATTGTTTCTAAAGACTCATATATGAGTAGTTTAACTAGCATGCTCACTTATGAAAGTAGTACAATTTATTTAATTTTACACAATTTAAAAAGATATCTTTGGTATTACAGAGAGAATTATCTTGTACATTAAGGAATTTGAAGTGTGATTTTTTTCCTGTTGATGATCTCTGAAATAGGAGAGGAAAGCTATGGCTTCTAAAGAAAGGAAGGTTATAGCATGAAGCTTAGAAATTGTGTGTAAATGGAAAGTAAAATCAAATACAGAAGAAATACCATGTTTCAAGTTTGAAAAAGGATGTAAGTTTCCTTTATAAATTCATTGTTCTGTGGCTAAAGCAGTACAGGATTAACAACTGACTATAAATTTCTATAATGGTATGTAACAATTGTAGTTATTAAAGATAACAATTTCAAAGCAAAATTATTTCATTTGAGACCATCACTAGCTTTAGGAAATATATTGGGGGATTAAAGTGTCTTAGTAACAATTTTTAGACCAGTGTTAAAAATAAATTTTTATCATGATTCATTATGTAAAAAAAACGGTTTCAAATAATTTTTTTCTTAGTTTTCTTCCCTTTTTCTCCGCTAGAATCTGCTTTTTTTCCAGTGTTGTGGTCAAGCATGTGACATAAATGAAAACTGTTTCTGGAAGAATTTTTCTATCTTCTTCCATCTTGAGCATACGGGAGCTGGAGAAACCCTTTTGTCCTTACCTCAGACAATATTAAGCGTATTTAAACAAGTTCATGAAACTTCAATGAGTATATTTTCACATGGTTCATATATTCATTAAATTCATATGTAGTTTGTTTCACAATTGAGTTAATCATGCTTCAGAAACAATTAGAGCAGCTTGACTCAGAAATAAAATATACCACATAGATGAAAAAATTTGTACTTTGATGCCTGAGTGTGTTGCTTTGACTCCATCCTGGCATACAAATTTTGAGCTTTATCTTTTCAAACAGAAGCTTAAAATTTTGTCATTTGAGATGTTATAATACTAGCAAAGGTTGAAAGATTATAATTTTTGTATTTGGTTGTATTTTGTATTTGTTCATGTGCGTATCTGTCTGTGTATGGCCATTTCAGTAGTGTACTCATTTGAAGCTTCCTGTTTTTCTTCCTTATTGAAAGCATTGTTTTAGGGTTTCCCTCTTGGGTAGTTTTTACAAAATTAAATGTGGAACATACTAACAAACCCAGGCAGTAAGAAAAGTGTTACCTGAGAGGATCTTTTCTTGACTAGACACAGTTTTGTGAATTTTAGAAATTTTTCTCAAATTAGCTCTCTCTGGCAGTGGCAGCAGTTTTCCTGAAAGGATTACAAACCCATGTGTAAACCAGTAAATGTATGAAGAATGTATTTTCCCATTCCCTTGAATGCTTGCTCAGGTTGTACTCATCCCTAATTTTAGTCTGTCTGAGCTAGACTGCCACTTAGTACTATGGGAAAGAAAACATTGATGATTGTCAAGCAGGGACCATCAGCTACAACTCTACTCGTGGTAGTTGGTCGATTACTGTTTCTTTATTGTCTTGCAATCAAGTGGGGTTTTTTGTTTTATTTTTTTTTTTTATTTCTGTGAGATGTTGTGGGCTGAGGTTGTGGTCTCCTAAGTCCTGGAGGTAGGAGACAGGTGTTCTTTCAAATGGTGATCTGCATGTTTGGCACCTTTATTACTTAGTTGAAATTAAGCTTTAATTTGTCCAAGCTCTTGGACACCTTAGCATCTCTTAACTTGACCATTCTTTCAGTGGTGGTTTTCCAGAAGTTGCATTGTTCCTGGTCTATGAAAACTTTCAGGACCTAGATGCAATATCACTTGAGGCTTAGGTGTTTTTCAAGTTCCTTGCAGTGGCAGCAGCATAGACCTGTCAGCCTGGTTGGTGTTTGTTGTGCAAGCTGGGTAATCCATTCATGAACGGTCATGTGGTGTTTTGGGCAAGCTTGTTCTTGGCCTCCTCCTTCACGAGTGGTTTACCACATTCTTCTCCTCAGCAACCTCCCACCACTATGCAGCTGTAACTGTCTACTTAAATTTAGGAACAGACATCATGGTTTCAAAATGGCACTACCAGAACCTGGTTTTGCCCTGATAGGGACTCCTGCAGACATAACCCTAATTTCAGTATTAATTTCAATGCCTTCTGCCATCTGTATTACCTCACAAAAGAAAGGCTGTAGAGTTACTCTTGTCTTTTACTGATCGGAAAGATCAGCAGCATTACTGATCTCGGGGGTATGTAGTGCAAATAGTTGCTATTCAGAATTCTGGTTTAGTCTCAGTTTCCTAATGGAAAGTGATTTTCTCTCTTAATAGGTATGTCCCATGGAACTTCCATGAACCCCTGAGGGGCACGTATGACTTTTCTGGTGGCAAAGACCTAGAGTCTTTCCTGCAGCTTGCCAATGATATTGGATTGCTTGTTATCCTGAGAGCTGGACCTTACATCTGTGCAGAATGGGACATGGTATACAACCTTTTGTAACAGCTCATTTCTAGGGTAAATCTAGTGCAAGTATTTCTTAGAGCAGACTAACTTGCTTGGTGTGTCCTTGGACAAGAGTCTTTGTTTAGTGTATTAAAATCCATGCATCCTAAGTGACTTCTTAAAATGCAAATTTACTCTGTATTTTTTTTAAATTAGGAATTACTACTTGTAGAAAGTCAGTTTTCATGTCTCAGTATATGTCTTGATAAAATGCTAGATTTTTCTTAGGTTTACTAAAAACGTCACTGAAGTGTTTCCCTTTCTTTTCCCAGGGAGGTCTTCCTGCATGGCTATTGGAAAAGAAATCTATTGTTCTCAGGTCTTCTGATTCAGGTAGAGGCATCGAAAAAGGCTCTCAAAAATACACTGTAGCAGCAAGGCAACTTGCTGTTTGAGACCATTACTAGATAATTCATATTTCAGCTCAAGTTTTCTTGGGAGTAAAATCTTCAATACTTTCAGTTAGAAATGTGCATTCAAAAAGTATATAGAACAAACAAAGTAGGGGAGAAAATTTCCAAGGTATTGTCAAGTTGGTGCCAAGAGGGGAATCATTGCTACTGTTGAGGAAAAGACAGGTAGCTTCAGCTCTGAGGTTTTTGGTTTTGCCACAGCCACTCATAACAGGGATCCTTCTTGGCTGGTCAGTGTGCAATGCAGAAGTAGTTACAGCATTCTCATGTGCTCCTGTTAGTGGACCAGACATGGAAGAATGAGAGGAGACAGGAGATTAATGTGTTTACTGGAGTGAATGTAGGGAACGAATATGTAGGTATCATATCCAACTTCAGTTTAGCTGATTGTGGGTTAAATTAACTATTTTAAAAAACAGTAAGTGGATCAACATTTTAATTTGTCTTCTTGTTGAAATGTATTAGGACAATCTGTGAGACATAATGAAGTCCCTTTGATAATTACCCAAGTTTATCAGTATTTAAATGCTTTATTTTTTAGTAAACTGTACTGGAAGCATTTATGAGCAAGTATAAGAGCCCATTTGTTCAAGTATAAGAGCAATCTGTTCATTAATTGCTGTTCATAATTTACATAATTAGAACACTATGTAAAAGTGACCCATATGTAATTTAAAACAAAAATAAAGCAGAAAAGTTGTGAAATGTTTTTACTTTGTGTATCACAGATTATCTGGAAGCAGTAGAGAGATGGATGAGTGTCCTTTTGCCAAAGATGAAGCCTCACCTCTATCAAAATGGAGGTCCAATCATCATGGTGCAGGTAACTTTCTGAAAATCAGATGAACCCAAGCAGCATAAATGCTTATACTGCTGTTGCATGCAGTCTTGGGTGGTGGTGTCACAGGTGTTTCTTAAGTTAAAGGTAGCTGAAAGATTCTGATGAAATGCCTGATCCTAAAGAATTGAATCCACTGTTTCTAGAACTCAAAGAACGCTCATCTGCTCTGTCAAAGTTGTTTCCCACAGCCAATAACGCAACAGAGGGAATTTGTGTAGCTTTTTACGTCTGAGGTTTATGGCAATTCTAACATAAAGCCAAAACACATTACAATTGCTTGAAACAATCTGACAGGAAAAGGGGGAATAAGAATACCCTTAGATAGAAGCAAAAGCAGCATGAAGTAAGCCTAACTTAAGATGTAAATATTTCTGGACATAATATTTTATGATCGTGTTGAGTAGCTTCTGTCCTAAGCTCCTTCTAGATATGCAGGAGTGATTGATCTATATTTGTAGTATTTGATCATAACAAAGCTTTATTTCAATTTTTTTAAACTCCCTGACTGGCACAGTTCGGGATAAGAGACCCTTCTTGTAATATACCCAAGATAATTTTGCTGAACGGTGTGTTTTGTCTGTTGAGCAGAAGCACTGGGCAGAATTATTCTTTGGCAGAAATAAGATGATTATAACAGGATTTTCAGAAATAAACTTCAGGACTGGAAACTGTTGGTTCCTTGGAAAAGGGGCAAGATATGCACCTCTCAGTAGTAGCAGAGTTGTCCTCCCTTAAAGTCCTTTTGAGTCCATTTCAGGGCTTTGTGGTTCATATGAGCCCTTTGTAAATGTCTCTGTTCTGAATATCCAGTTTAGTTGCAGTTTTGATCATTTCACAACCTGTTCTATGGTTTTATTATTCTGCTTGGGAGGTGGGTTGTAGATCTCAAATTTTAATAGAGAATGTATTATGATCACTGTAGCTAAGTAGATACCTTGGGGAGGGGGGGGAATTTTGCAGGAAAATGGCTTAGCTCTGCACAATGATTGCTCCACTGTAAGATGCAGGTGAGAGGAATGAGTCTTGTCTTCTCTTACTACTCCCATCTGGAGTTAAAATGACATTTTCAACTTTGCTGTCAGAGGAGGAAGAGGGTTGGACTTGTGCTTTCTGGTTTTGTTCTAAGATGCAGACTGGATTGGCTATGGCTCTCCTGACTTGCTTTTACTCTGCAGGTGGAGAACGAGTATGGAAGCTACTTCGCTTGCGACTACAACTATCTGCGTTTCCTTCTGAAGCTCTTTCGCCTGCATCTTGGGGATGAGGTGGTGCTCTTCACAACTGATGGTGCAAGCCAGTTTCACCTGAAGTGTGGAGCTCTCCAGGGTCTTTATGCAACAGTGGACTTTGCTCCAGGTTGGAGACTGCTGTTTGATTCCAGAAATTCTGAGTTGTCTGTGTTTGTGGCAGGACAAACTGACTTGACTGCTTGCCAAACCTGCCTTCTTTGTTTAAATGGGATAAAAAACATTTATGTATATTTGATGTATGCTTAAACATACAAGAATCACCCATGAGCACCCAGTTAGAAAGTCACAATCACTTCCTCGATTCTTGAAATCATGAATAACCAATTTACACTGCTCCTAAAAATTAGCAGTAATAGTTGGCATTATTTCCATGTATTTTTTTAATTTTCTTTTTTGGTGTTGGGGTTTTTTAATGTCCTCTGTCTGTCCTAGAGTTCAGCCATCCAAATGGCTCTCTCTTTTTAAGCCAGAGGTTACTAGAAAATTACTGAGGATCATCATTAGAATTGTGTGCACTGCTACAGTTTGCTGTGATATAGGCCTGAAGAATGGCTAAGTGTCAGTAGTGTGATCAGAGAGTACCCTTTTGAAAGTAGAATTAAGGATTTAAATGTCCATATAGTGCGTGGACTTGACAAAACAGGCTTAAGGCACAAGAAACAAACCCCAAGACTTAATTTTTTTTTAATGTGTGGCCTCTTGTGCACATTAATCTATCTACAGCCAAGCACGTGCTTAGCAGGGATCTGTTTTCTTGCAAGTTGAATGAAACTGTGAACTCCTTCGTGTGTATCCTTTATGCAAGGGTGAGCTACTCACCACAGTTGTTATTTCCAGCCACTGTGGCTTGAGCCACGAGGAGTGATCAAAAGTGAAACACCTCTTTAAAGACTGCCTGGCTTCTGTTCTTCCCCGTAGCCTTGGTAACGAAACTCCAGACTTAGACTTTCCAATGATAAAGTAGCAATTCTGACACATCTCAGACTTCTTTGTGCCAGAATGTCATTTCTGAGAAAAGCTAGGTTTTCAAAAATGTATCTCAAAAGCAGACATGTACACAAGCACACAATACATGCATGTATATATTTTAAGTAAGTTTTGCAAATTAAACATTGGAATCAAAAGTATTGATTCCTGTGTTTGCTGAAGTAGCTTTCTTTTCATGTATTTTGCTAGGCTGGGCGGGAGATAAGACACCAATTTCAGTAGGATGAAGGACCAAGAAAGTCATGGATATAGCAACTCAATTTTATTTTTTTCTGTTTATAGGTGGCAATGTCACAGCAGCATTCTTAGCTCAAAGGAGCAGTGAACCTAAGGGCCCTTTGGTATGTCTCATCACTTAAATTTTTTGTATAATTTCTAATCTTGAAGTTGTTAATCAGAGAGGGCTTGACAGCAGTGCATTGAACAATTTTAGGGACCTGTTGATGAAGCCATAATTTCCAAGTCAGAACAGAGGAACTTCTGAGTGTGTTTGTAAAACCCATGTTAGCTGCTGCTCTGCAAATGCTATTTAATCTCAAAAGTATTGATTCTGTTTCAGTAGTTTTCCTTGCTAAGACAAATGTTTACAAAGCAGCAGAAACACTAAGGATGGTTAGATGAGTTTGTGAGATATGTGTGTAGGTGGAATTTAAAAGCAAAATTAAAAGGGCAGGTTAGAAGTTGCTTCCTGTTTTCAGCTACCTTAGAGGTTTTACACAAGCTATAATGGGATGTGAGAACACTGGAAGCCATTTTGACAAAGGGAGAAAGCCCACCGAGGGTACAAGATTATCTCTGTTCTATCGAGTTGTTTAGAAAGCAATTTTAAATATTTTTTTCGTTACATCCAGTCTATGTTATTCTGCAGAGAATAGCATCATTAATTTGAATGCCAAGTGTCTGAAACATGTCCTTGTTGACAGGTTCCCAGGAAATCCATGCTGTTTGGTGCCTAAGCAATTATTTTCAGTGTCCCTATAAAATTACTAGAACAATCCTTTAATTTCTTTGACATGTAGTCTGCTGAAAAGGACTGATTTAGTGGAGACTTTGCTGTATTTATAGTAGTTTAAAAAGGGCTCAAATTAGTCAAGGTGCCTTTTTTTCCTTCCCTCTTGCAGTTAGGAACCTTAAATCACATTGCGTTCTGTTCTTGTTCCCTCTTCATGTTTTTCCTTCCTCTTTTGCCCTTCCTCCTTTCAGGTTAATTCTGAGTTTTATACTGGATGGTTGGATCACTGGGGGCACCGTCATTCTGTTGTGCCCGCACAAACTATAGCTAAAACACTTAATGAAATCCTGGCACGTGGTGCTAACGTTAACCTGTAAGTGTGTGTTCAGTAGAGCTTAATTTTGGGGGGATTCATTTTCCCAGTTCAGCAAAACCTGATTTTTTTTCTTTTTAGGTACATGTTTATAGGTGGGACTAACTTTGCCTATTGGAATGGTAAGAAATCATTTAAATTGTAGTAGTGGTGGAGGGGAGCTGTTTATGAATTAGGTAGTAATGTATTCTGTGAAAGAGTAAGGTGTGCCTACTTCCACGTGGCTAAAGATGACTGCACTAGCTGTTCTTTGTTTATTGCCTGCACATTGTACTAAACCCACATGGTGTTTATCTTTGCCAAGGCTGCTTCTGCTTCATTCAGACCTGGGAAATAGTTGAAACAGTGATAAATGTTTTTCTCTTCCAAATATTTCACAGAGCAGTATAAGCTCACAAGGACATTGTCCTCTCTCAGGAACTGTTTTTTATGCCAAATCCAAAACATCAAGGCCTACACTGAATCTAAAAATGTAGCAGAGTCTGGCTGTAATCAGAAAGAATCTGAAAATAGATACTTTTGGAAAACAACCATCTCTTCCACTGTTTGTATTTCTTTTTCTTTTTTCCTCCTTCCCTAGGTGCTAATATGCCTTATATGCCTCAGCCCACTAGTTATGACTACGATGCTCCACTGAGCGAAGCGGGAGATCTGACAGAAAAGTATTTTACCTTGAGAAAAGTCATTGGTATGGTGAGTGTCCCCAGGACATTTTTAGAATGGTTCTTTGAAACATCCCCGCCAAACTCTCTTGTTCTTGTGTTGGTGTAAATTTCTCCTCAATTTACTATTTTCTGCAGCTGGGGAAAGTGAATGGAACAAGACAATTAAGCCAATCTAACTGCTTCTCATTACAAAAGGGAAAAATCTTGCACCTCTCTAGTTATTCTTTCTGTCCCAATGGCTTCCTCCTTCCTTTTAGAGGAGAGAATACTGCTGTAGGCCTGTCACTGACATGATTCATCTCTCCTTTTTTGCTATATTTGTTTTCTCTCAGCTGAAGGTCAGTCAGGTGAATCAGCTCACTCAGTTGCATGAGAGGCAGTGCTGCTGCCTCTAGGGGAGCAGGGGTAGGTGGGAAAGGTTTGGCTGGAGTGGAGATGGAATAGGAGTGTACAGAGCCTTTTCCTTGCAGCATCCATCAGCCATTCAGCCAGCTTAGGCTCTTGACCTGATGTCAGCCCCTTGTATGCTGCAGCTTAGTGCTTTGGCTGTCTATCCCAAGCTTCATGTTGAGGTTTTGGGCCTCTGTGAGAAAGGCCAGGCTTACTCAAAAGAACACATTTTTGTTTTGTGTTTTCACAAACTGCAGATAGTGGATGGGATCAGGTTTCCCTTGCTGTAAAAATGCACAGTGTCTCCACAAACTGAAGACTGAAGGGAAGCATGGAACCTGTGTCTGGGTTTTGAGTAGCCTTGCACTGGAGGCCGCTCCGGTGGGGCTTGAAAACAGGTTCCATGTGAATGCCAAGGCTCAGGCTTGTAGTCTCTATCCTGTTGCGTACCAGCAACATTCCTATTCACTAGAAGACATTTTTATTCTGGGAGTAGGTCTCCCAAAACTGTACTACACTTTCTCTAGGGTTGAGCATGCCCTTACCTCTGTAACTATGGAAGGCCTGCTGTGGATTTTTTTCTTCAATTTTGTCATTATCCCTAATCCTGGTGGACAAATTGGTGGGATAATTTTGATGGCCTTTCCAAGGGGAGTTTCCTGTCTTGATACAGCTTTTCCCACCAGAGAAACCCACAAACTTCCTGGTTTTGAGTTGTTTTCTTCAAGGTGCAAGATCCCTCTCTGAGATGTAAGTAGTATTCTAGTGAGAGAGCCTTAATAAGATGTGAAATGTTTGCTGTAACCTCAGGTGTGTTGGGTCATTTTTTGGTGTGGTTGGTTTCTTTCTTACTTTGAATATCTATAGATTTTCAGTAAAGTTTTCCCGTCACTGCTGTGGTTTCTAAACCTGTAACAATTTATCTACTCTGTTGCAGTTTGAGGTAAAGCTGATGAAAGAAAATAAAGTTGCCTGTAACAAATATCTGTGTTCAACATATTAGCTGTGCTACAAGGACAACATTAAAGTCTTCCTTTACAGTTTCAGAAGAATTTCAGTCTACAGCTTATTCTAATTGCTGACAGCAGTCTCTTAATCTTTACTATTTGGGGTGAAATTTTTTATTCTTGACTTCTTTTCTTGGATGAATACAGTTTTTGTTTACTTTAAGTCTACATATCTAGATTATTTTCAAATGCAGAGAAAAAGAAATGAACTTTTAGCTGGAAATGAAAATTAGGCTTTCATCCATCTGTAATTGACACTTGACAGGATAGCATTGGGGATTATGTATGTTGTGGTCTGTTAAAATCAAAACAAAAACCAAACTAAAAGAACAAAAAAAAACCCCACCCCAACTAAACAAACAACCTTTGTCTTGGTGCAGAGGCAACTTTTGAGCAGCATGAGTTTTATGCTGCTTATACCATGTGTAAGCCTTAGAAAATCCTCCCTTGTGCATGATTTCCTCTTGCATTTCAAGTGGAAATCAAAGTATATCAAATATCTTAAGAAAAATTCCCTTTCAGCCCCTAACCACATGTATTCTAAAAAAACCTGACAAGGTAAGCACTTTGAAGTCACCAAATGTGCAGATGGAGACACTCTTCAGAAGGGTGGACTTCTGTGCATATTTATTAAAATGTAGGCTTGGATTGCTTTTTCACATGGGTATCTCATCTGCAGCAGTTTTTTCTCTAATATGCAGACAGGCCATGTCTAGTTAATAAAAGAAGAGATGGGAAGAGTGGATATAACCTAATGTCAGGAGAGGGAGAAGGGGATGATGACAAGGAGAGAAGAAGGTTCTAGGCTCAGAAAGGAGAAGGCCAAGGTATTGGGCAGAAAGCCACTGTCTGGTCTGCCATACCTCAAGGGTGTCCAGGAAAGTAATGAGTGGAGCCCTTCATCTCTTCCCTCTGCTGATTTCAAGTGATTCTTCTTAAAAGTATAGGACAAGAAGTGACCAGAAGTAGATGGGTGTTAACAGCATTCCCTTGTCATGTTTCCCTATGACTGATTGGACAGTTGTCTAGAACAGAACCAGAGGAAACATAAAGATGGGACCTCAGGGGTTCATGGAGCTGTGGTCTCAAGGCCTGCTTCTCAAAGAGCCCAATCCTCACAGTAATGGATTAGCAGGTGGTCGTGGTGGAATATTTTAACACTGAAAGGAAAGGCACAAGAGGCTAATACTTTCCATGAGGAAGTGTTGCTGGCAAAGGGTCAGGTGGAAATACTGTCCTACAGGTTTGGAAAGGTTTATTCAAGCTCCCATGTACTGGGAAGTGGACTGCAGAAAAGCTGTGGGAGACAATAACTCAAGCTGTAGCCACAGGAGGGCTCCAAGGGCACTGGGAGTTTTTGGCAGCTCACTTTGTTCATTATGCTTTTTACATTTACCTAGAGTTGAGTAGTTATTAAAAATTGTTTGCTATATGTGATCAAGTCAGATTTTTTCTTTAAAAAAACCCCCTTCATCTTAAGACTCTGTAGCTGTAACCTTTAGGGAGGTTATTTACTTTAAGCCAAAGTTCTCATTTTGTAAGCTGTGAAGTATAAAGTGAGAATTCAGTTAAAATGTGTTTGTATTTAACTTTTGTGTGTGTATCTTTTTTTTTCCTTCTTTTTTTTTTTTCCTTCCTCAGTATAAGCAGTTACCGGAAGGTCTTATCCCTCCAACAACACCCAAATTTGCATATGGGAAGGTTCTCTTGCAGAAGGTAAATTAACATCTGTAATACATTGTGTGTCTTTTCATACTGCTCTCTGTTTGCTTTTTACAAAAAAATGTTTGTAAGGGTGTCACAACAGGCTCTAGATATCCTACAAAATAAAAGACAAAAAAAGCCTTGAAAGCAAACTTTGAGGAAGGAGGAAGCAGAGCTTGGGAGTTAGGAATCATGCCCATATTAGAAAATTATCAAATGTGTTTTACCTGGATGTAAAAAGATACTGTTTACAATATGCAGTATGTGCCTGAAGCTTTACTAAAATGAAATTAATATATTATTAACACAACAGAATCATAGTTGTTAAAGATAACTCATGTATCAGTAATGTAGCTTGGGGGAATATTACCATGAGACTTAAAAGCAAAGAGTGTTTTTGTAGCTGATGATGCCTCTAAAGTGGAAGGAAAAGTAGGATATACATATTTTAAATACTTTTAGGTGTTTAAATTTTTTAATGTGGAGCATTTTGGATAAATCTGAAAGTCTTATTGATAAATTTTCTGACAAGATTTCTGCAAATCTGTGGCTGATGAGAGAAATTAAATCAGTTTCCTGCTGAGGGAAAAGCACACAGAACTAAGCATTCAGAGCCCTGCCTTGCTGTGTAGTGTCTGACAACAGTGGTATAGCTGGCCAGCTCACAAGTATCTGGGGTTTGACCACAGCACCATCATTTTTGGACCAAGGACAATTTTCTGTGAGATGTGGTTGAGAGCTAGGTTCCTGCAGTGAGTGAAGTGGGTGGTTTAGAGGGCAACAGAAGAGACAGCAGGTATGAATTTGGCAATATTCTCTCTGCTGGGCACAGACAAGTTTTGAGATGGAGGATTACTGTGGTTGATATGCTGGATGCTGTAGCTCCTAATGCTTTGCCTTTGTATTTTGTAATTTCAGTTTGATAGTTATCATTGCAATTAGTGATGTATCTGATATGTTACCTTCTGCAGCTGAAGAATTGCAAAATTTAGTAGTGATAAGGCTTTGCAGGCATTTTCAAGTCATTCTGCTCAAGTGGTGGGCAGGAATACTTTTTTCATAAAAGTGGTTCACCTATGAAGTTGAAACAGATCATATCACTTTCAACAACCTTTGAGTTCTTGCATATGAAGTTTCACTGAACTGGCAGTGGTGACTAATTATAGGCTTTTGTTGCTACACCTACCACTATGGCTGCTGTCTTAGGTTGGCAGCCCAGTTACCAGATTTTGACTCTCCCATCTTGTCATAGTTCATGGCTCTCAGATAAGGCTGTCCAGTTTCACTAGCATAAGGAACTTTCTCTTTCATGCCTTCAAGAAATGAATGCTGTTGGACTCTCACAAGGAGTCAGATGACCAGACTTGCTCAAATATCCCTTCTTTGACCTGACCTGCACCTTCTACACTTTCTGATTTTTTCACTCCCCAGGCAGCAGTTTTAGGAATCCAGATGGCATGTCTAAACTGCCAGATGTAAAGTTCCTGTCATGCCTGTACATATACTGCCATCTGCACTGAGGGCCTCTGGAGTTGCTTGCTGTGAAGAAGGCAACTTTTTGCTCTGGGACCCACTGCTTAACTTGAGCAGCAGTTCATTCTTCTGGGTCTCCCTGCAAAACAAGACAAGTCTCCAATCACAGTGTTTGTATTGTGTCAGCCCAAAGCTGCCTTCCCAACTCCATTCTAGCCCCAGCTGGGATCAGGTCCAAGCATCTTGTTGTGTGGAGAAGCCTGAATACATTTTGGTGAATATCAGAGAGGGAATATTCTAAATAATAGCACTTAGCTTTGTTAGCAGTAAGCTTCCTAGCTGCATGATTTGCAGTGTCAGTCAGTGCTAACAGAGGTACTCTGTGGATCTTCACTCTGCAGCTGAGGTCCATCAGTCAGTCTGCCATGGAGAGCATTGAATGTACTCCAGTGAACCACCTCCCTTGGCACTTTTGCAGGAAGGAAGAGAGAAAGGAGACTCTGGAGTATTTTTGGGCATCATATGTTGTACTTTACAGAGGTACATGCAACCAGAGCAGGCTTACTCTTTTTTTTCCCCCAAGATACTCTTTGGCAGTTCAGTCCTTAAGTACCAACTCCCCTGATCAGGCAATTGTTCATTTTAAGTTACAGAGTTCTTTTAAAAAATCCTCCTGGGTGGGAAAAATACAGTTTATTAAGAGATGCTGGAAACACTGAGCTATAAGAGCAGAAGGCAAGAAAGCAGGTGATAAAGAAAAAATCCTGTTGCATAGATGCAAAAGAGAAGTGTTGACGATGGAGAATGAGGGCAAGCAAAGGCAGAGCTAGAGTAGATGGGCTCCAGTAGTGTGAACAAGATGATAGGTTTTAAGGATTTAAGACCCAGAACTTGGGAAGCATTCTTTCCAGAGGGAAAGAAATGAGTCTTAGTGCCTGCAGTGTGTCCACATGGCTGTGCAGGCTTGTGAGCAGGTGGTAGTTTCTGGTCACCCCTTGGAGGGCCCTGAGAAGTGCTTGGTCACAAGGAAGTGCTTGTCCTAGTGCAGCAGCCTGCAGACTCATAGGTTCTGGAGGTGTACTCAGTTCTTAGGATGTGGAAAGCTCAAGCAATAGCAAGTAGCAGGTAGTGCTGGTGTGTGTTGGGGCTAGAAAGGGATTAAGCAAACAGGATTCTGCCAGTAGTTGATATTCCTGTTGGAGGTATTTTGTTTCCTTTTTCTTTGATGGTTGACTTTACACTTGGGTTTTGAAGACTTTGCTTTGGAGGATTAAAAAAGCATTGCTATTTCTATTAGTAGTCATTTGTTGTTTTACAGGTTACTTTTAAAAATTCCTGACAATATTTGTAATTTTTAAGTTTACTCTTAAATTTCTCTTGTGATACCAATTATCCACTAAGTAGCAGTTAACAGAAATTTGCAGCAAAATCCAGATCTTGTCTTGAGGGCTTTTTTATATGTACCACGGAAGACTGAAAAGCTGAACAAAAATAAACTACTGAAGCTTCAAAGAAACAAGCTTCTACCAACCCCTATGTGAATCATACATGGTTGACCCATATTCAGAATAGAAGCCCCTTTGGTAGCAGGGACTTAAATAAAAAAAGCCAAACCGATGAATGTAGAAGCTGCTAATACTCAGGTCAGCAAGGCACAAAGCAGCATTCATGCCACTTAGTAGCTCGTTCAAGTGACTAAGTCTTAATGGTGCTTGTATTCATTTCTGGTTTCACTGTCCAACTGAGGCTAAGACTATTAATCCCCTTAGGATTGTTGAATTCCATCAATTATCTCTGTCAGTGCCTGTGCATCTCTTGCTTTACAGCTCTTGCTGAAGAGCTGCTAGTTCGGTCGCTCCTGTGGCCTGGCAAGTCCTGCATATTGCAGTAATGTTACTGGCTCCCTTGGAGGAGCCCAAGATAAGGAATGGACCATGTATGCAGTCTGGAATTTGTGCTTGGGAAATTTTACTCTGTGAAAGATGATTGCTATTTTAGGTACAACATTTAAACTGAAAACGTAAGAGCAAACTACTTTCATCAAAATTTTGCAAGTCATATTTGAACATCAGTCTTTTTGCCCAAGTCAACATGCTTAGCTGTGGGCTAATGAGGGTGACCAACCTCCAGATAGTGTTGGTGCTATCTTTTATATACTTACAGCTTCCTTTTGCTTGCTTGTTCCTAGCTAGAGTTAAAATAAGCTCATTTCAAAAATCTGTTTAGATCTGTGTCAACTTGATTGTTGTGGTTTAATCCTGGTAGGCAGCTGAGCACCCTGCAGCCACTCATTCTCTCCCCAAGTAGGGTGGAGAGAATCGAAAAGGTAGAGGTGTGAAAGCTTGTGGGCTGAGATAAAGACAGCTTAATAGGTATTGCTAAAACTGCATACATCAGTAAAGCAAAATAAGGAGCTCATTTGCTACTACCTTTGCAGAGGGAAGCATTTGGCCTTCCCCAGGGAAGCAGGGCTCCCTCATAGAATCATTAATGTTGGAAAAGACCTCTAAGGGTGTTGAGTCCAAGCATTAACCCAGCTACTACTGTGTTCTTCAATAAACCATGTTCCAGAGTGCCACATCACACGCCTTTTGAACAATTCATATGTATTGCTCACTTGGCAAGATAAACACTTGACACTCCAGGCATCTTCCCTTCCTCCTTTTTCCCACGGTTTTTATTGCTGAGCATGACACCATATGGTACAGGATATCTCTTTGGTCAGTGGGGGTCAGCTGTCCTGGCTGTCCTGTGTTCCCTCCCATCTCCTTGTGCATCCCCAGCCTACTCTTTGGTGAGAGAAGCAGAAAAGTTCTTGATTCCATGTAAGCCCCGCTCAGCAATGCCCAAAATATCCTTGTGTTATCAACAGTCTTAGCCAGAGTCCCAAATACAGCCCCATACTAACTACCATGAAGAGAAGTAACTGTATGCCAGCCAAAGCTGCAGACTTAATTATGGGTACATAGAAAATTCATGCTGGCTTCTGTTGTATCGCTGTGAAATACTTTATGTACATTTTAGTATTTCAGTACAACTTTCATGTAAGTTCTGCAAAAATTCAGTATTTCTGTTATTGAAGTACCTTCAGAAGTTTGTATTGCTGTGAGTGCTGTTACATTAGACAGTTCTACATGATTTTCAACACCTTTTTTTTATTAAGCGTTTGAATGTAAATCTGATAGATGAGAGGTATTTGAATGTCTAATGTATAGTTACCACTGAACAGTTATAATAATTCTGGTGAAACAGACTGATGTCTTTCATGAAAAATTGCATGCAATTGATTTTTTAAGCTTGTAAGACACTAGGCATATTATATGCATTTTGACCAACCTAAAAGTGATAGTGGTCTTTGAGAGAGAGTTGTAGATGGGTAGAAAATGCCATAATCACAAAAGGAAATTGCAGATGGCAACAAAAGGCAATTTAATTGTACAGATCTAAGTTCTTACTCAGCATGGTATTTATGTGTGTGACTAGCCTAAACCTTGCTCCCAGTCTCATTAAAATCAGTCCAGCTACTTACATGTGACTACTAAATTACAGCCTTAGAGTTTCTAAAGTCATTTTAGACTGAATAGGGAAAATTCATCTTGGATAGCTCTTGATGGAATTAAACTGTATCCCTACTTAGCTCAGAATTATTCCAGTGGTAATCAGTGGTATTTTCCCTAGCTTGATTCCAAGTATAATTGAGCAAAATTTAGATAATATATTTCTTCATATTAATTGTTCAGATCAGTTGTGTTTGTTTATAGAACTTCTGTGAGAAACTCCTAGGTTAGTTCTAGTTAAATAATAAAGGGTCACTTTTATATTTATGAATGCATAGCAAGATTACACATCTGGTTTTTTTTAAAAACCACTGCTCTACATGTGTGATGTTGCTTTCGGTTGTCTCTGCTGTATTGTATTTCAAATGTGTCTGCAAAGATGGTGTAAAGATTTGTTAACTTTCTGGACACATGCAGCTAGCTGGCTTGGTGGCTGGATGTGCAAGTTGTTATATGTGGTCTGAAACTTACTGACTTTCATGTATCTGCCTTTTCTGTGCTGCAGGCAGGCACTGTGTTGGAGATTCTTGATGGACTATCACCTTCTGGACCAGTGAGAAGCACTTACCCATTGACCTTCGTTGAGCTAAAGCAGGTGAGGATTCCTTCAGCAGGTACTTTGCAGTAATTTTGTAAAGTTTATTTGAACAACTCTCTGTGGTATTACTCTTCTTACGTCATGTCTTACACTTTATCTAGCACAGAAGTAATAGTATTATAAAGGTATCCAGGATTTTTGCATTGGAGGCCCTTCCATATTCTACAGTGCTCCCGTTTGCACCTGAGGTTTTCTTCTTCCTGTAGATGTAGGTGTCTGTGCTGTCTAGGCTTTCACCTTGATTTCTCTCCTCTCTGAAGTATTGATTTTCAGGTTCTTAAGAGACTTTTTTTAAAATCATCTTCATAGCCCTCTGCTGAATCTGCTCCAGTAGTTCTATGTCCTCTTTTCCTGAGGAGCCCAGAAGTGGACACAGCACTCCAGATGTGGCCTCACCAGGGCTGAGTAGAGGGGCAGGATCACCTCCCTTGACCTGCTGGCAAATGCTCTTCCTAATGCATCCCAGGATACCATTGGTGCTCTTGGCTACATGGGCCCTGCTGGCTGAGGGACACCTTGTCCATCAGGACCCCCAGGTGCTTCTCCACAGAGCTGCTTTCCATCAGATCAGCCCCCAGCCTATGCTGGTGCATGGATCCTGCACTTGCCTTTTTTGAAGTTCATTAATTACCTCTCCACCCAACTCTCCAGCCTGTTAAGGTCTCAGTAATGGCTATGACTTTTCTTTTCCATTCCTGATGGGTAACTTAGTGAAAAATATATCAAAATGTTCCTGATGTAAACCATGTAGTATTTAAAGATAATGAGATGATGTTGACTTGATGAATATAGCAATTTATGGGCATTAGCTGAGAAGTGAACTTGCAAGTTTTTTATATAAACTCGTTTATAAAGGTATTTTCACCAGTTTACCTAAAGGTTATCCTTTACTTAAAGGTCAAAGTAAACTCTGATCTGAAATGGTGTCTGTGATAGTCTATATCTGAAGTGAATGAAAGTTAGCATTTCAGTCCAAGCATGTAGGCAGAACTGTGGGATGTTTTTAATTCATGACCTGAATTGAAACTACAGAATGACTTTCTACAGAATGGGGTTTTTCTCTTCTCTTTTCTTTTCTTTTCCTAGTATTTTGGGTTTGTGCTGTACAGAACTACACTTCCAAAAAACTGCGTGGAGCCAACGCTGCTGTCTTCACCTTTAAATGGAGTCCATGATCGAGCCTATGTCTCTGTGGATGGGGTAAAAACATTGTTTGCTGGAATCAATTTCTGCCATCACTGGCCTTCGTGAAAGTCATGGATGCAGTCTGGGGTTTTTTTTAATAATTCCTTTCTTCAGGTTACCAAAGTAGCCCTGATCTTACTTTATCATGTGTGGAAAATAAGGAACAATGTAGCTAATTCATACCAAATGTTCAATTTTGTATTTCAGAAAACATGACTATATATTGTATTGCCATTTTTGACATATTTGAATGTTGATACAGATTCATGACTTAGGTGAACAAAAGACCTACAGAACAGATTTACTTGCAGTTTTATGAAATATGTTGCTGATATATGTGCTTGGTGGCTTTCTGCAGTATTTGCAAAGATTTTTTGTTATTATTCTCTTTCTTCCTTTGAGCATGGAAAGAGGAGGAAACCTGAGCCTACGTCTTGCCTTATGAAACTGGCTCCAAACCACAGTTTCAGAAAAAAAAAAAGAAAAAAAAAGTTTATTTTACGGAAAGTGAACTTAGTCTTTCTTCCCATAAGCAGGGTTTTGGCCCTGCTTAATGACAATTAATATAAAATCATAGATTTTACAGTCCAGTTTTTAGTGAATGTTTGACTTGTATTAACTCTCATCACCTTTGTGTCCAGGTCAAGCTCTTCTTACCATGTGTTGTGGGAATAGGAATGAATAAAACTTAATATCGATGCACACTTACTTGGAAGATAAGCCCCTTTAAATCACTGATATTGCCAAAATCTTTTCAGTCACTGGACCAAATTTGGAAACTTGCTTTTTGTGAGTCAGATACATCAAAACCTACTAGCATGTCCAGTTGATGTACTAAAGTGTGACTGTAGGTGTAGAAGCTCTTTGTGTGTGCATGCACTCTCACACAAGAGGGGGAAAGGAAGGGACTTTTTAACTTTTTTCCCTTGTCACTCAATTTCCTCATGCAAGTTGAAAAATCAAATAACAGGGTGTTTTTGGTTTTCAGTGTGTCTGTTTTCTTCCTCTTGTTGCAATTCATATAGGTACCTCAGGGTGTCCTTGAAAGGGACAAATCACTGAAGATCAATATAACTGGGCAGGCTGGAGCAAATCTGGACATCTTGGTAGAGAACATGGGCCGAGTCAACTTTGGTAGATACAATAATGACTTCAAGGTAAGTAAAATCTATTGAGTTATTAGATCGTAATGGCTTTTCCTCTTTTTTTCAGGTTAAAAAGAAAATAATAAATGAGAAAGAGCAAAAAGGTCAGGATTAGACAGCTGTGACTTTATCTAAAATATAACTACTCAGTAGTTTCCATCTGAGTTTTTCCAGTCATCAAAATCAATGTGAAATTAAAAGCTGCTAGACATCTTTTACACTTTGTTTGTTCACTTACATTGTCAGCCAGAGTGTCACCCACAGGATTTTCCGGTTCAGTTGAGTTTGTAGATAACAATTTTAAAATTGTTTCTATAAACTCCAAAAATGGGTTGGATATTGGCCCAGAACTTGATTGCAGTTTGAGGCTTGTGAATCCTGGGATTGCTTTTGGGGGGCTGGGGGGATTGTATGTATGGTTGCATGAATACATCTTTTTATCTTTCTTCTTGTCACATTTCATTTGTCAGCAGTGTACCCTTGCAGTATTTTCAGTGTGGCTGGGAAAGGCTGTCCATGAGCACTTTAGCATGCAAAAGTGCCAAAGTGCCAGTTCACCTGGACTGACCAGGTGTTAGAATTGTCAGAAAGCTTCCCTGTGCTTCTGGGTGTGTGGTACACTTTGGGACTGTCACCTCCATGGGTGAGTGGCTGGCAGCCATGTACCTACAAAGCCACCTGCCAATTCTGTTACTCCTCCACCAACAGGACAAGGGGAGAAAATACAATGGAGGGATTGTGGCTCAAGATGAGGACAAGGGGATCACTCAGAAATTATTGTCATGGACAAAACAGACTCAGCTAGGGGAGCTCAATTTATTCTTAAATACGTCATCATTGAGTTGCTCCCAGAATCACTGATAGGCTCAGCAATGGGTCTGTTTTGGAGTTAGCTGGAACTGTCTTTGTCTAGCATGGGGCAGCTTTTGGCATCTTCTCAGAAAAGCCCCCACTGCTGCTCCCCTTGCTAAAAAACCCTTGCCATGTAAACCTTTAACCATGGAGATGCCACTAGTGTAGCACTAGGAAGGGCAAGGGCAAGAAATAAACTTTTCTGATTTTAGACTTAATGGGATCCCCAGTGCTGCGTGATAGTCGATAAAAGACAGGATTGCTGTAAAGGTCAATCTTGTGTTATGTTTGGGCTTTGTACAGTTCACAGCATGCCTTTTTTTTTGGTTTTTGATATTATTAGGATACAGTAGGTAGCAGTAGTGCCAACTGTGTTCATACTGTCTCTTCAAGGTACTTTGCCTTTATCCGAGTGGCAGGGGAGGGAAGCTGGTACCCCCCAGAGTTTTGTCTTCATGTTGAGGCAGAAGAAAAAATTGATTTTATTTGTTTATTCATTAAAAGACCAGATGATAAGGAAACCTATATGCTTAGTGCTAAATTAAGGTAACACAATAGAGGTTTAGAGGTTGGATTAGGGAGGTGCTCAGTTGCTGTGGTTGAGCTGAAATTCACATGTATACCTTTTAATAATTTAAGAGTGAAAGCAGGTTTAAGAGACATGTCCATGGTGAAAACAATCCTCTAAATGCAGGATCTTTCTGTGTAGAAAAGGCAACCTTCCTTGGGTAGCTTTGGACTATGTGCATTGCTTCTTCCCATGGAATCCATCCTTCATGAACTCCGTTGTGTTGATTTTGAAAACTGAGTATAATGATACCTTGGGTTTTAAAAATCCATGTGCTTTTGAAAGTCAAGTTAGGGGAAGAGGTTCCTGCCTTGTGAAACCTTGAATTTTTAAGCAAAGAAGATAGCTTTTCGGGGTTTTATGTGGCTGGAGTTTTATCACTTTTTTGAGCTTAAAATGGAACTAGGCATCTAGCTTTTGGGAAGGAATCTTCAAAGGATTTTGGTTTTAAAACATCCTGTTGATCTAAATCATGTTGTTAAAGGACACGAAGGAAGAGTGTGGTTTCTGGTTTTTTATGTGTCTTCTCACATGCACGCTGCCACCCATATCTCAGTTTTGCTTGGAAAATTGAAATCCGCATCTTGGAAACACTGAGTCACTAACCCAAGACATGAACTTGCACCGTAGCAGAGAAAGTGGCATTTACTTCCTACAAATCTTCTCCAGTTAAGGATCATTGAATGCATATTCTTATGCAGACCTAAGTAAGAATGTTTAGTGGGCCCTTCATATAAGTTGAAAAATCACACTGTTCAGTGCCTACAGATGAGCTTAGGGAGGCAGGTTAGAAGGTTCAGCCTAAAGTTACATTGCATTACTTCATTTGATTGCTAGACAGAGTAGAGTCTAGGTTGTATAGGAAAGTTTTGTCACTTAACTTTAGACACTTGTAGATACTTTATTTTGACATTAAGAAAAATAAGCTCCTCTTCTGTAAAGTGGACATTAGGTAAAGGAAGAGAAAACCACTTAGTGCTTGTACAGATGGTGAGCCTTGTGGAGACAGTGCAGTGCTTATGAGTTATCACAACATACACGCAGCACTGTATCAGCTCTCCAAAGCCACAGAAACTGTGGTTTTGCTTGTTCCTGTTTGATGTGTGGTGTTTGCAACATAACTTGTGTTGCACTGAAAACCAGCTTCTATGCAGTCTATTTAAGCAGTTAAAATCAACCCCTTGCATTGCACTGAAACACCACTTTAGGAACTCTTAATATAACAAAATCAGGGTGTGTGCAGGGGTAACTTGATGTTCTTTTCATTCTTCTTAAATTATGACCTTGCCTTGCTTTGGCATTTGGTGTACAAGTACCCTGGTGTGCTGTGAACCATTGTGTACATGGTCCCATAGAAATGAGATGGGATTCCATGGGCTTGAAGCTGACTGTAAGATGAAAGTATTTCACTGAATTGGGCATGTGCATTGATTTCATGATACTGTATCTTACCTGGAGAAGATTTGTAGGAAGTAAATACCACTTTCTCTGCTATTGCACAAGTTAATGTCTTGGGTTAGTGACTCACTGTTACCAAGTGATGGCATCTCAGGCTTAATGGTATTTAATGTTGCTTCTCCTTTTATTAAGCCTCAGATTTTGGAATCATGTTCACGTTAAAACAAACCAGAAATTTTCCCAGTAACAGGAAAAGAATTTGAAAAAAACCCTTGTGTATCATGAAAAACCTAAAACTTTGAAGAGGAAAAGATCTTTCACAGAGAATAAATGAAGCCCTTTATTCTTAAGCAAAGCTTATAACTTGGTGAACACCAGATGCTTGTTTCTTCATACACAGATTGGCAGCCAGCTGTTACTTTGATTCACTTTTTATTCATGACTGATTTGTAGTTACAGCCAAATAACTTCAATAAACTGAGGTAATTTTTTTTTCTTCCTCCTAGGGTCTAGTTTCAAATGTAACCCTTGCTGAAGATATACTTGTTGGATGGGAAATCTATCCTCTGGACATAGATGGAGCAGTGAATTCTGGCTTTATTTATCACCTTGATCGCCCAAAGAGATCTGCTGTCAAATCACTGAGTTGTGAAGTACCTACATTTTACACTGGCACTCTTTCAATTCCTGGAGGGATTCCAGACTTGCCACAAGACACCTATGTCAATTTTCCTGGCTGGACAAAGGTACAAGTTTTTGCTGTAAAAACCTCAAAATCCACTTAGAAAGCTACTGAAACTTCTATGGACAATCAAAATCCACCTTTCTTAGATGAGTAAAAGTTGGTTGTAGTGGTGGGTATCTCAAATATATTTAAATTACTGAGGAATTGATGCTTTGCTTTAAGTAAATCTAGAGATAAAACATTAAGAGAAGGAAAACATATTCAAAAGACACATGGTATTGATCTAGAAATTGTAGCATCACAAAAAAGCCCCAAACCAAAGCAACCCAACCAACCTACCCTAGTTTTTCAAAATGGAGAGTACCTGTCAGGCTCTTTAGAAATGTTGCATTTAGTTGTGAGGGGGATTTTTGGAAAGTATTTGAGGTGCTGAGTGAGGAACTATGGATCCTGTTGCAAAGCATAAAGTGTGGGACTCTGTGGCTGGTGGTGTGCCCACAGATACGGATACAGTGCATGGAGAAGGTTACCTGTACCTGCACTGAATGGATCAGAGGGCACTGCTGTGAGAAGCTTGTGGGCAGATCTCTGCCAGTGGGAACTTCTCACAGGGCTGGAGCATAGCTAGAGATGAAAGGAGTGTGTTTTCACAGTGCCATGTTTGAAACCACCAGCATGATGCAGAATGGGTGAGAAGCAACTGAACTACCTGGTAGGAGGCACAGGGAACAGAGTGGGTGCACTGAAGTGCCACTCCTCTTGGAAGCCTAAGCATTTAAGCCCAGGCTTTAGGGAAGTGCCTGTGACAGTGTTAGGTAGCAAAATTGTTCATTTCTGAACAATTAATTTACTGCTATTGAAATAAATTGTGAGAAGGAGTTGCTGTTGATCTGTCTTCACTACTAGAATTGTAGTTAAAGCATTTCACAGTATACAGGAGGCTGTGATTCATTGCACACACTTGGTGTTGCAGACACTGGGCTTGGATGAGGAAGTCTGACACAGTCCCTGTTCCCATGTATGTGCATGTCACACAGTCACTGAATAAAATTCATAAATAGCTTTTTTTCATGGCAGCTGTAGTCTGAGACCTTTTTAGTAAATTCCGTGATCCCATCAGTCATAAATCTTCTTCAGGAAGCGAGGTGGCCATGCTTACCAGTTGGCAAACTCATACTTAAAATGGCAAGGTAGTCCAGGAATTCTTACATATTGGTGGAAATCTTTTCCTCTGATCTATGGAAACTTCTGCTTAACACAGTTTGTATACCCTGTCCTGGTAAGAGATTCCAGGTGAACTTAAGTATGGCTGTTGAATTGATCCTTCAAGCTTTGTATGGATTGGACAAGAGTGTTAAATAAGATACCTAGAAATTGAGACTTTCAGATAACTTTACAAATCAGCAAATGCCTTTAAGGCAGAGGGCCTTGAAGGGTATAAATTCCACTCAGGTCCCACTGTGTGTGGGCCTTAGTTCCTTGAGTGGCACTGTGTAAATTGCCCAAGTGTGGAGAGGGATTTTGAACAAGGGTTGAAACTCACCTGTTTGAGTAGTTGAAAAACCACGGAAGCATCACTTCTCAAGAAAACTTAATGTCCTGATGATGGTTCTGCTTTTGTGAAGGCAAGGAATATAGCATGATGGACAGCCAGGAAGGAAGGGTGCAGCATTAAGTCATGACCTATGTTGCAGCTTGCTTGCTTTCAGTGCTTTTTAAACTCTTTGCTAGTAATAAAACTTACTTCACCCTCACATGACCAGTCACGATGCCCTTAAGCATACATGACACTGAGTGAATTGTTAGATTTATTGGACCTTTTTTTTCTTCAACAGAAAAGACGACTTGGAGTCAGGACTGTTCTTGTTTTCTGTGGAATCATGGGCTGTAGTTGCTGTCCCTGATAAAGGAAGTCTTTCTAGTGAAGATGAAGTTCCCCCTCTTTTATTTTGTCTAGGGAATATTTATTAGTAATGTATATAGTGTCATAATTTGCTTGTTAAGGGCAAACAAATTCCTGAGTGTGCAGTCTTTAGAAACTGCAATGTTAACAGAGACAGTTTGGAGTTGAGAAACTTGAGTTCTTAGCTTTACTGGAAGAAGGAGTTGCAACCAGTGACTGATTCAGATCAGAAACAGAGACCTGTGTGATCATATCTCCTGCATGAGAACTCTAATGCAGTTGATTCCTACAGTAAACACCTACTTCCCACAGCTTACTGTCCTCTCTGAGAGGAGGGCTACTGTCTACTGGGTGCATTCACTCTTCCATCTTGTTTGGAGGGAGTTTGCATTCATATTGTGTTTTCTTTTAAATCTACTACAGGAAGTAGTGAGCTTGGATAAAGATAAACTTGATTTAAGAAAAAAACATTTGAGGTCAAATATTAACACCTTGGCAGAGCAGTGTAAGATAGGATCTTGCACCACGGAAGTGGATACAGAGACGAAGTAACTCAACTGTGTTTGTACATTACTAACTCTTTAAAAAGTTTCTCTTGTGAGTTTCATAAATTTTTTTCCATAAATACATGAAAAAGGAAACACTAGAAAAATACCACTAAAGCAGCTTGAATGGCAATACTTGTTACATTACAATTGTGCTTCTGTAAATTGTGTTAAAATATTCTAATTTCAGCTCTCCCAGACAACTTTGGAGATCACTGAATGCAGTAAAAGTCCTAATTTCCACTGATTCAGACAATTTTATTATGTTTATCAGTGTACATCCATGCCATGAGTCTGGTTTTCTTCTGTATTCTGATCACCACAGACCAAGAGGGAAAAACACAGATGCAGTTATCTGTTCCCATCCCTTTTCTTGACACTGAACTCTTGTTTGATATACAGTGAAAGGACACTTTGAGTAGTAAAAGCAAATAATTCATCCAAATCAGTTGTATATCCTCCCTTCTGTATTGCTTAAGAACCAAGATTCAGCGTGAGTCAGGAGTCAGTTTACAGTTTTACTAAACATTCTGCAGCTTGCTAATTTATAGACTTCTGGAAAAATCTGTATTTATGTCACTTCAGTGTGTCCGTTTTGTGGTGGATAAATTAGTGTTTTGACTTTTTTCCTTTTTTTCCTTGCCTGTTTGTTTTTTTTTTTTTTTTTAATCTTTTGAACTTAAGGTATTTATGATGTTAGGACAGTATTTTGAACTAGGGGTTCTGACCACCTCAACTATAAAAAGCAGTTTTAACAGTTTGTATGCCACAATTTCATTGAACTTAAAATAATACTAGCTGATCCCCAAAGCTCTTCATGGTTTTATGTAAGTACAGCAGTACTTTCTTGCAGTGTGATTTCACAAGTGCTTTTGTCGACTAAGCTATTACAAGTAAAGGAGAAATCTGGATTTCCTGTGTCTAGACAATCTGTATCTTGCCCTTGAAATCTCAGAACAGGGACTATGAAGGTAGTGTAGTCTTATACTTGTACAGAGAACCATAACAGCATTAGGATCTGCTTTTTTCTTCTGTGTGTTCATTCTCCTTTTAACAATTAGCTTCAAGCAAATAACAGTTTTCAGATTTGTTTTGGTCTTGGGGCAAAAATCAGTGCAAGGAGCCTGCAGTTGTTTCTCTAATTACTGTCATATTTGGAATTACTGCAGTATTTTTCCACTTTCTTTTTAAATATTAGTGATGGCTTTGACTGCTCAGGGAATTTAGGTTCTTTTGACTGTCATTAGCATTTTCTTGTATAGATTTTCTATCCGTGTGTTCAATCAAGACTGAAAGTTGAAGGGAGTTGTTACTATACTGAGTGTTATGCTTAGATCTATTTTGTCATTTCATCTTGACAGTTTATGAAAATGTTGTTCTTTTTTCTCTCTCTCTTAACAGGGGCAAATTTGGATCAATGGCTTTAATCTTGGTCGCTACTGGCCAGCCCGTGGTCCTCAGCTGACCCTTTATGTTCCCAGCAACGTGCTTGTTGCATCGGTGCCGAACAACGTAACAGTGCTGGAGCTGGAGCGTTCTCCTTGCAGCACCCAGGCGTGCGAAATAGAGTTTGTAGATGAACCCAATATCAATGCAACCCTAAAGCATGAAACTGATAAACCCCCACTCTTTGTTAGAGAGCTGTGGATGCACCATCTATAATGGTTTGAGTATTTCTTTATCTTCCCACCCCTTGTTTGCTTCCCTTTCCCTCAAGCCATGCTGATTAACACAGTCTTCGAAAAAGGGAAGTTGTTTCAGTGAGGCAACTTCTTAAATGATTCAAAGACTTTTTTTTTTTTTTTTTAATCTCTCAGTTAAATATTGAATTTCTTTTAAAAAATAAAGCTGTAGCTTTGAAATTTGCCTTGGACTGTGAAATTGAACTCAACTGGAAGGCAATGTTTCCATCAGTCTAGTCAAAATGTAGTCTTTGTACACCACTTACACTACAGTAACCTTCTTATGCTTTTATTTTTTACCATGTTTTGCAGCTGGAGAGGAGCCTACAAAAGGGGTGTACAGCCCCCCACTACCTTGCTGGTTTCACTTTAGTGGACTGGTAGGTCAGAGCTGCCAATAGACAAGGCACTTTCAACTTCCTTAATCACCTGGTTAGAGTATCAATGTCTTTATAGTCTTATTGGACTTACTGCCAGCATTGAGTGGATCTCATTTTTAATTTCCTGGGGAAATTTCAGTTGATTTCTTACAGAAGCAGTGAGAAAAACTGTGGAAGAGAGCACTCAAATGTCAGCTGGTCCAAACAGCAGTAACATGGAGAGGGACCTTGTGGTCTGCATCTGTCCCCTCTTAGAAAGTCAATTTTCTGCTTCCCTATTGCTATCTCTAAAGACTTGAAGTAAATTGATAAGTACAATGACATATTTAAAATTTAGGCTGCTTTGGTGGAACCATAGCCTCTAAATAACCTGCCTGCACGTTTTTAAATGATCAATTTTTCCTTTAATTTTTTTTTTGTTTGGTTTGGGGTATTTTGTTTTGTTTATTTGTTTTGTTTCATTTCTTTTCTTTCCCCTAGTGGGCATGGAGTACCTGCTTTTCATAGGCCAGCACCTTGGAAGTGGAATGCTTTAAGTTAAAGAATTTTGTTTCTCTTTTAGTCATTAACTCACATTACCCGTTTTGTTCCAGTAAACTGAAGGTCTTTGTAAGTGCCTGATATTTGCAAAGATGCACAGACTCCATCAGTACATCTGAGTTTCTACAACAGACAGACTCTTCTTTTTGATTCTTGTGATTTTGGTGTCAGTCATGCAAATTCATGGTGATATTTCAACAACACAAGATGATGGAATCAAGTATTTTTATAATCTGTCATTTCTTCCTTTGATTTTTGTCTGACATTATTAAAATGGTTCCTTAAAGATTAAATTCTTCCTCTCTGTGTTTGAGAAGGAAAAAGGGATGAGAAAGAATTATGAGCAGTATTAAGGGAGAAATGAGATTATAAAATCTCTGTGGATGAGGAGTTTTTCTTGTTGATGTCTGGTTTATTTTCTGAATTTCTGATTTATGAAGAAGTGTACAAAGTAAGGCAAAATGAAGTAGCTGTAATGGGCTGGAGGTGCCACCCTATTCTGAAATGGCCAGTGCAAAAACCTGACTATTTCTTCTCAGCTAGTGAGGCCCAGTACTGTCACTGGAGAAGAGAGTGAAAAAGAGCACCACACACTTCATGCTTACTACATGTTTGACATGTTTGATGGGCTTTCAAAAGAGACAAATGTGGCTCATCCAAGACAGAGAGGTTCTAACCCTTAAGTTCTCACCTCACATGCCAATTCCAGGAACTGAGAGCTCTGTGTTCAGTACCCAGACATGCTTGATTCTTGGAATAAAGTGGTCTGCTCTGACCCCAGTTTTTTTTTTCTTTCTTGGCACCATCCCTATGGAGAACCTGGAATGTGCTCTGCATTCAGTTAATTATGAAGTATTAATTACCTCAGAGCCAGGGCTTGAAAATAAGGGATGAAACAGAACTAGTTTTTAACTAATTTTGTGGTTTGTTTCTTGGAGTGTGCAGAATGGCAGTACTATTCATGTGTTATTTAAGCTCAGTGTTTTAACAGCTGGGAATATTTTTATTTGTGTATCAGTTAGTGCTGTGAGGGGAGTGGAACTCCTGGCTCTCACTCTAATTTCTGTTTACATTGTACTTGTGAAAATATAGTATAATCCATGAGACATCACTTTTTGCCATAACTGCCATATTGCCAGTAGAAAGGCTTTGCATCAAGAATTATGCATCTGATTAGTTCCAAGAATAACAATAACAATGTGTAAAGAATGGGTTTAAAGTTTTTCAAGTAGAGCTCTAGATATGTTCTTTAGCACACCTGCCTGTTTATTGCTTTCAGTGGTCTGTCTGCAGAAAAGAGCTGAAAGTTGTGGCCCTGATTACTAATCCTGTTCTACCTACATGGAAACACTGCTGGAGATGGTATTTGAGCATGCAGAAGGAAGGTCCCTGTGGCAAGGGACCTTCAGAGTACAGCACTAGCAAGAGGAACCTGCTGCCAGTTGCTGCTGCTTTACCCAAGGATGTGTCTGCAGCTGAATGAGTGTTCTGGCCCTGCCTGTGCCCACACTGGGGCACTGTGCCCACACCACTGCTGCTACTGCATGCCTGGGACTTATCCTAGATTTCCTAGCCCTGGCATGCAGTCCTGCTGGGACTGAGTGTGATACAAAACAAGACAGTGTGGCATTTGCTCCTTTGCAGCCTCAGGTGGGTCAGTTATTTTAACCTATCCTCAAATGTCGTTCAGCCATGTCCAAGGGGGAAATGTAATCAGAACAAAACCACCTGACTGTGGGCCAATGAGTAAGAGAAAGGGGCCATGAGGAGTTACCTGGCTCACCCTGATCCAGAGGGCAAGGCACTGGTGGGTTTAGTTTCAATTTGGTTTTGAAAGGCAAGGTGTGAAAGCATTGTCAGACCCATGTCTAGTATCTGTGGTGTAGTTGTATGAACTATTCCAGCTGCTGGAGTTCAGCAGGGTGGTCTCTCTGGTGGAGTCAGCTGCCTCCTGAAGGCCTGGCAAGAAGGAATATTCCTAATGCTAAAAATGTGGGTCCTCAGATCTTTCCTGGTGTGTCTCCTTGGGAATTCGCAAGTGCTTTACTTACGCAGGAGCTGAGTAATGAGCACAAAGTTCTCTGATTTTTGGCAGACAGTGCAAGCATTGTATTTGGTCACAATCAGTCAGTGAAAAACAGAGGTATTACACTGGTTCCATATGGAAGGTAGATGGATCCTTGCAATTCCATAAGGGGGTACCCTTTGGAAGCCTCATATAAAGTAGCTGTAGGGGCTCACTTTTGCACAGATAAATTTTTTTTCACCTCTGGACTGGGGTTTGTAAGATTGGTCTTTAATCCTGCCTATGCATGAATGAAGAACTTTAAATGTGGTTATTTGGGATGAATGAGCAAACAGAAAAGCAAGAACTGGTAGCATGAATTACATAGTTGAATTCCATCTCTTAACCTATGTATGAGACTACTCTTTCCCTTATATTCATAATATAACTATCTTACTAAGTGTTGTCAACATTTTTTAGTCCCTGAATGACAGGACTGAGACTTGACTTTGTCCTCCTTTAGACTCTCCATGCCTTTTGCAGTTGTCTGGTTCAGACAGCTCTCCAATCTCCTGCTCTCCAATCTCCTTGGGAGCTCCACAGTGCCTGTTATATTCTTGTGCAATTTTTTTGATGAAATACAAAATTTGTTTACAGTTTGAATACTTGCAGGAGTGACTAGAGATAATCCTTCTGACTGGACAGCAAGCACTATCCACCTGACAGATATGTGTCAGTTATTCAGAAATGGTACAGAAGAAGGGTAATCCTGTGGTTTGCTGTGTGCTCCGGAGGAGGTGATGCTGTTATTATACAGGCTGAGAAGGTGACCTATTAACCAAACTCTAAGAGGAGGATAAGGGGAAGGAATCTATTTTCTTTGGATTAACTTGGTCCCTTTGCTATGATCAGATGGATGACAACCTATTGTAGTCCCCTTTTGTTCTCATTTCAGATACACTGAAACCACTGGAACAACAGCATCTCTGTATATGCAAAATGGATATGCTGACATTTTTCCTAAGGTACTTATCCTGGAAATCTGCCCATATTTGAGCAAATAGCTCACAGTGCTGACAGATCCTAACCTGAGCAGCAGCTTGGTTATTTACTGACCATTTTTGTCTGCACCAGCAGGAAGCTACTTCAGAGTGTTTTTCTTCTACATGACTTTGCAGTTGCTTACTGTTTTCCTTTTTTTACTTGCAAATGCTCTAACATGACTTCCCAAAGGGGCTGGTGATTGATGTGCAGTCCCCATACTTTCTCTTTTATCTGTTCTTGGGTGTTTCTTTTCCAGACTGCAAACAACACTTTAGCAGATAATGCAGGATGAAAGGTTTGTGAGAGATGATCTAGCCCTATGTCTCTCTACCCTAAAGCAACATCATTTGTATCTTAAATATTTTCAGTGTCTTTCTTTAAGTTAGTCTTCAAGGTTTCTTGTGATGAAGTCTCCAGTCTTTCCTAGGCAGGTTATTCCAGTGTTTACTGTTGGGAGACTTGTCAACAGTAACTGAAGCCTTCATTGCTCTATGTAAGCCAGTTACCACTTCCACTGTCCACAGCCAACCCAAAGTGTGTATTTGTGCTCTGGGGCTGTTTTGTGCTGTTACTTTATGTCTCTGTGAACTGGATTTAGAGAAATTTTAAGAGGTGCAGGGTAACACCTACAAGACTTGGCAAGGATGTGAAAGGTCAACCAGCTTCCTGAATGACTTTGTCCAGACGCTGTAGCATGTTTTTTTGATAGAGATTGCTGAGTTGCAAGGAAGTTGTCTTGCTGGCTGGGACTTAAGGGCATAGCAGTTAACTTCAAAGTCCTGGCTGGGAGATTGTGTGACAGAAGAAATTGGAAACTGCAGAAGAATGGGTTCTGTTTTAATGGTTCTCCTTCAATGAGAAGGGAAAACTGGGCAGAAATAGATTATCTTGGAACTTGGTGCCATGGGCTGAATGGGAAAAGGTTGGAAAAGTCCATCACAGGGATCTTTGTTATGCTTTTGCTGAATAAAGTGTATATGTTTAAAAATCCCTATTCAGAAGATATTTCCTGTTGCTTGTTATCTTATCAAATATGGGAGTAGTGACCAGAATTCCCCTGCTTTGGGGGAAATCTTGAAGCTCCGTGTTACCTCCAGAAATTTCACAGAACCAGGGATTATTCCAGGTAATGCAATCCCCTTTGACTAGGATATATGGTGTGGCCAAGGAATAATTGGGGATGTATTTAAGAGCTCCTGTTTTGGACAGGAGCACATACACCTGTCTCTCAGGAGGCAAGTATGTACGGAACTGCAAAGCCAGGGTCTTAGGAAGGTGCCCCATTTTAACTCCATAGAGTTGGAATGGGAAGCACAGTCTTGTTCCTGAGACTCCCCAGCACACATTGGTAGCTGACCCTGTGCCAGCATAACAGGAAGATCACTGTCTTGCACTTTGGTGGTGTGCTTACAGCTGCATGACCCTAATTTAGCCTTTTAAAATCTTCTGGTAGACAAGAGAAGGGAAAAAACCAGCTCTCTAATGAAACTAAGAATTGAGTTTGAAACTCCAACTGGAGGTACCTTTGTTAAGTAGAGTGGATCTGTTGAATACCAGTGCAAATTCAGTAGGAAATTGCAGCCAGTATCTATGGTCTGAAAGGCTTTTCATGTTTAAGTTTTCTTATTTGCTCTAAGTATTTGCACTAATTTTAATAAACTTGGTGCTTCTGTAGGGCTCATGCTTCTATGCTAATAGTAACTGAGCATTTTCAGGGTTTGTAGTTGTGGGCCAGAGGATGCATCTAGGCACAGTGTGGGCAGAAGCCTAGCAACTCATCTCTCTGATGCTCTAGCTAAGAAATTCTTACCTATTTCCTGTTTCATTCTTCCTGAACTCTTGCTGGTTCTTCCTCTCACAGTAGGGAAGTCTTATGCGTAGAGAAACTAAAAAAATTTCCTTTCAAAATCTGTCTTTATCTAAAATGGAGTGGACCTCCAACCCTTCCACCTGTCCATTGCTAGTTTGCAAGATAAAGATGCCTGTGCTTCCAGCTTGCTTATGCCTGTCTCCTGCCTGTCAAATTTCATTCAGAGATTGCTTTTCTTAAGTGCCACCCATCTTGGTCAGGTGTACACAGTGAACACTCTTGATGGATCTCTAGTCTAAATTTAGCCAGAAGTCTGCCCTGGCTGCAAACTTGTCCAGTAGCACTGTCCAAAGCATTTGCCTTGGGAGAAGATGAACTGCTTTTGTGTCTTGTGGCTGCAGGATCTGGTCTTGTTCCTGTGGTATGGGTGAAGGGGTTGTCCAAAGCACAGGCAGAACTGCTGAGGAAGAGGAGGAAAAAGAAACTGATAGCTGGTTCCTGATCTTCCTTGTGCCATGCCTGTTGCTGAGGTTTAGACCTTTCTTCTGTTTGCTGAAAATGTTAGTTGCTCTTTTCACAGCAAACAGAAATGGAATAAGATAGAAACTGTACAGAAGAAAAATTTCCATTCTTTTCTTGTCTCCTCCATGTTAAGTTCTGTTTCTGGATGTTGAAGCACTGCTGTACCATCAAGGCTTCCTGGAAGACTTTGTCATGGTTTGACACTGGCCAAATGCCAGACACTCACAAAAGTCACTTGCTCACCCTCTCCTGCCACAGCTGGACAGAGAGAAAAATTTAATGAAGGCTTCATGAGTTGAGGTGAGGACTGGAAGAAAACACTTCAAGGGCAAAACAGGCTCAGCTTAGAGGCACAAAGTGAGTTAATTGCTAACAAAATCAGAGGAGGATACTGAGAAGTGAAAGAAGCCCTTAAAAACACCTTTTTCCTCCCAGTCCCTCCCTCCTTCCCACCGGCAGCACAGGGAGACAGGGTGTGGGGGTTTTGGTCAGTTCAACACCTGAGTTCTTCTTCCGCTGCTTAGGGAGAGGAGTCCTTCCCCTGAGAGACCGTGGGGTCCCTTCCACAGGAGACAGTTCTCTGTGAACTTCTCCAGCATGGCTCCAAATCTCAGGAGCAGCAGTCCTGCCAAAACTTCTGCAGCATGAGTCCCTCCCACGGGCACACAGCCCTCCCAAAACTGCTGTGCCGTGGGTCTCTCTTCCATGGGGTGCAGTCTTCCAAGGCCAGGCTGCTCCAGCCTGGGAGCAGGGCCCCCTCTCTCCACTGGGTCTCCCACTGGATCCCAGCCTCCTCCAGGCACCCACCTGCTCCAGCACAGGCACCTTCCCCATGGGCTGTGGGTGGATCTCTGCATCCCCCGTGGATCCCCAGGGGCTGTGGGTGGATCTCTGCATCCCCCGTGGATCCCCAGGGGCTGTGGGTAGATCTGTGCATCCTCTATGGATCCCCAGGAGCTGCAGGGGCACAGCTGCTTCACCATGGTCTGCACCACAGCCTGCAGGGGAATCTTGGCTCTGGCGCCTGGAGCAGCTCCTTCCCCTCCTTCTTCACTGACCTTGGTGTTGCCATGTTGTTTCCCTCACATGTTCTCACATCCTCCTCTAGCTGAAATTAACAGTGCACTTCACTATGTTTTGATTTTCTTCTTAAATATGTCATCACAGAGCTGTGACCAGCCTCTGTCATTGGCCCAGTTTTGGCCAGCAGCATGTCCATCTTCAGAGCCATCAGCCTCTGGCTCTGCTGGACATGGTGGAAGCTTCCAGCAGCTTCTCACGGGAGCCACCTCTGTGGCCCCCTCACTACCAAAAACCAGACAGTGCTAAACCAACACAGCTTTAAACTCTGAGAGATGGGTCTGGATCCTGCATACACTTTACATACTTTAAGCTGGTTTGTTTTAGGATGTGGTTTGTACTAATAATGAATAGGTAGATCCGGTGTGCTGAAGAAACCAAGAATGTGATACTGAACTCACAAAGTGTTAGCATGATTTCCTGCAAAATACTGTCTGAGCAGTGCCTTCTGCTACCCTGTATCGCCATCTGTGTTGCTTTGCTGGTCCTTTGACCCAGAGCAGTATCTACTTCAAAAGCTGAAGTTAACACAATGTGAATCTTCTGACTGCTGTCAAACAGAGACACTTTCAGATATGACTTTATTTAAAGCACTGAGTCCATCTAGCTCGTGTTGAAATAGAGGAAAATTTAGCAGAAACAACTAGCAGCAAACTGCCCATTTTTAACTTCTTCTAGTCTAACCTCTCAGATCTATTTGCCTTGATTCAAAGGCTTCAGAGGTGATGGAAAAAAATGAAAAGGTAGATTCTGTATGGATAAGCCTAATTTTTTGCTCCTCTTAATGTCTTTTATTGTGATAAGAGGGACCACATACCCTTACCACCTCAAAATTAAGCTTGTTCTCCTATCCTAGGAAATAAGGAGAACTTGGACAGATGCCAGTGATTTAGATGCAAGAGTAGAAGCTACCTATGCTGAAATTAGCCAGAAAACTTTTTGTTGTGGTTTTGGTTTTTTATTCAAAATTCTGAAAAACTCAGTCTCCTCAAAGATGCTAAAAAGTGATTACAGGAGTAACATACTTGACTTGCACGAAAGTTATTTCTCCTGTTGCTGTCGGTACAGTACAAAGCGCTGTAATTGGGGATGTTTAAGCACTGTGGAGATAAAAGCAAAAAAGAATATTCAGTGTTACAAAACATGATCTGTATGTGGAACCTAGTGAAGACAGAGGGGAAAGCATAATTATATGTTGGGTAAAGCGTGGGTTCTTCATTGGTTTTGGTTTTGTGTTGGTTTTTCTTTCCTTGGTTTTGTGTTTGTCGGGGTAAGGGGGGTTGTTCTTTTTAAACTAAGCAGGTTGCCATTGGAGAGGGGAAAGGAAAATAATTTCCCTTCTGATACCTCCAGCTACAGGCTGTGGCTTTGCATCTCACTAACCTGGCAAAGGTGAATGATGCTGAGCTCTGTAGTTTTCAAGTTTTCAGATTTCTTAGCTGCAAGCGGAGAATTTTTAGATGAAAGAAGGGAGGTGTACTGTACTAAAGGTTCAGCTCCCCTGGCTGGATGTGCAAAGTGGGAAAAATAGATCCAAATCCTAATAAAAACCTGCCTAACTGTAAGATGGGGAATGCCCATCAGTACCAGCTCTGCTGGTACTTGCTCCCCACCTGCTTGTCACCATCTTGTCTTCCATTTTATCCATGCAAGATAGAAACCATGCTGATTCTGTTGGTCCTTGATAGGCATCACCTATTTTCAGCTGTTCACAAAACAATAAGGTTGGATGATGCCTGGTTTACTTTCACTGTGGTTTCTGGTGAGCAAATATCTTCTTTGAACACATGACCATGCTGTTGCACTTGTCCTGCAAGGTGGGTGAAAGAACATTCAGAGATTCCCAAGGTATCTCCTCTCTTTGAGTTGGTTAAGGATTTGGCACAGCACACAAGTACTCTGGTCTCAGAGGCTGAGGACTTTGAAAATATACAGAGCTCAGCTCATAATTTTTGTTGCATTTGTTCTCTTTCTCTCATTTAATAGATCTTTGCTTTTTCATTTAAGAATAATGGCTGTAAGTTTGCCTAAGGTCCATCTAGCCCTGTATCTTTAGTTTCTTTAGAAGTAGAGCATATCCGATCATCTCTTTCTGGGTTTCAGTACCCGAAACTTTGAAGTGAACTTTTTTTTTGGTACAAATTTCAGTATTTTTAAGCTCTTTTCAGTAGAAGAGACTCAGCTTTGACTGATGATTCAGCTGATTGCTTGCCATGACTCAGTTTGCAAAAATAATACCCCAAAACTCTGAAGTTCACACTCTGCAAGGCAAACTGGAGTACTGCAATTGAAATAATTTAGAAGTATAAGCTCTGTTCAACAGCCTTGGTTGATGCTCTGTAGTGTATTCTGATTTGGGAGATTGCTCATTTATTGTCAGGCTGTAGACCTTTTGATGTGAAATTGTGATGCTGGCTTGGAAAAAATGTTCCTTTTCTTTCTTGCGAAGTACTTTGTTTTTTCCTGTTACCTGTTTTAGTGTGTTCATGCAAATTGCTGAAACCCCCTGCAAATTACAAATGCCAAAACCTCAAGTAAATCGGGCAAACAAGTTAAAAATGGGTAGGGGTTCAGTCTTCAAACCTTAATTACTCAGGAAAATTACCCGTTGACTGAGAAATGCTGGAATGAAAACCTAAGACTTGTGTTTAGAGTAATGCATTTTGAAGTTGTTTTCATCTTCTGTGGAAAGAGATAAAACTTCCTCAGCTATGAATAAATGAGAGTGCACTGTTCTTGATGTCTTGAGACAAAGCAAGGAATCTAGCAATTAATGCACAGATTTTTGTTTCTATACTGCTATTTAATTGTAGTACTTTTCATCTGCAAAATGCCTTGTTTTACAAAAGAGGGCAGAGTTTTGATTTCTGTGTGGCAAATGCAAGAGTCAAATTGACAAACATTCCTGGCAAAGCTGAAGGTTGAGCCTTAAAAACACCTTGTGCCATTCCCTGACCAGGCAGCTGTGGCTTCTGCTGTGAAGGATCTCAAAGATTTTTTTTTTTTTTACTGTGTTTAATTTTGCTTTTGCCAAAGCAGTAACTTTGTGGAATCTTATAGCCTCAGGTTTAGAAACTTGTCAGACTTTTTTAGGTGTCCCTAAAATTAACGTTGATACTAGCTACTTATTTGCTCCATTGTTGGGTGGTATCAGCTCTTTTGCAGCTATTTCTGTACAATTAGTTGACCATTCTAGAGCTTTTTTTACATTTTTTCAGGAGCCTGGAAGCCTATATAGACCCACTGAATTACGCTGGTATGACAATTCAAGAATTTGGCATGTGCCCTCCTGAAAATTCAGGCCACATTCAGTTGTATCATATTTTGACTGAGGTCTTCATTGTGAATTACCTTAGAGAAAAGGTGGGCTTATTTTTTCCCCCCTGTTTATGACCCTTTTAGTAGTTGCTCTGCCTCTGTGCAAACCCATTCCTGGAATTAAAAAAAAACCCCAACCCTATAATTTGGCAGAATCTTCTGTATTTAGTACTAACCTTGCTTTCTCAGTCTCTGATGCAAATTGTTAAATAGTTATCACTTAAGAATTAACCTTTCATAAATACTAATATGATGTTTGATTGTTTAAATTTTATTCACATAGTCTCATGTTGGTAGAGTCTATAAAATGCTGTAGTCTATTCACTATAGACAGTAGATTAAAAAAAAAACACAGAAAAAAATCTTGTTTTTGTCTAGTAGTCTTCAGCACTCACCACTTCACTAAAATTTTGCTTCTAATGCTAGTTTTTTTCCTAAATCCTGGTAAATTCCTATGGATATGTATAATAAGCTACTTATTGATCAGTGGGGTAGATTTATTCTATTAAAGCTATTTAAGTGTTCTAAATAAGAAAAATCCTTGAATTTTTTTCTACAGTTTTTGGTTACACGAGGACTTATGAAACTATTTCCCCCATCAGAATAAAATTATAGTAAGAATTCAGAGCAGTATTAATGAAATACTTTATTTCAGTAATGTTGACAAATAGGCTTGGCTTACTCTAGAATAGTTTTAATCTGAAGATGAAATGAAAATGCGTAAGAAAGCATTGGGTTAAAAGGTGTTGATCATTAGCCAACGCACCTGCCGCCAAAAATCTGCTCTTTCAGACTTTCATAGAATCACAGAAGTGTTTGGGTTGGAAGGGACCTTTAAAGGTCATGCAGTCCAACTGCCCTGCAATGAGCAGGGACATCTTCATGAAACTGCCTTGTCAACACCAAAACATTCTGCGGTGCTGTGACAAGACAGGCATCCCACTGCGTGACCGCTGCGTGTGGAGAACGTGGGCTTAAGCAAGTGAGGAAGTGAATGGATTGACTCCATGGGACTGTGGAGAGGAGGTGGTTGCATACACATTCGTGCAAAAAGCCAGAGCAGGAGCAGACAGGCACCAACCTCCCGTGGGAGATTTTGGAGGTTCCCTAATATTTCTGAGGAAAGGAAGCAAGTAGTGACCTGCATTATGCAAGGATTGACTGATAAAACAGAATTGAGGAGAAAACAGCCAGAATACAAATTTGCTTTTTCTTTCTTTTTGTAAACTCTTCAGCCCCTTTTCTGTAGGACTGCAGAGTTTTGTGTGACACCTCATTCTGTGGGTTTCGCTCTTGTAAAGGTGTAAACAAGACTCTTGGTAGCAAAGGGAGGGAGACCTGTTCTCTGCATCTTCTCAGTGCTGGTTGTCTGCAGGACCTGCAGAACTTGTCATTGCTCCCTGCAATCTGCCAGACGTATTTTCTTTCCATTCCCGGTGCTTGTAAATGAGCAAAAAGGGCATAAGCAACAGCAAGATACCTCCTTATCTTCCTTCTATGAGCTTTTTGCAGCTTTCCCACGTACTTTGGTAGCAGAAAAGGCACATCACTCAGTCTGCAGTCATGGTCTTGCTTGTGGTCAGAGTTCAGTTTACAAGTTATGAGCAAGGACAGAAATGTGTTGTGGTCTTCCCTCAGTTTGATTAAGGTTACTACAAGCCAGCACTGCTCTCTTTGTTTGTGAGTAATGCTGACAGGTTAAATGCGAGGGAGGGCCCCTCTCTTCACTGTCCTGCCCAAACCACAATACTTCTATGGAGGTACTTTAAGGAGTGCAAAGTTCCTGTGCAAAAGAGACAAATAAGCTTTTCATGCAGGGATGTCCACCTGTTGTTCCAATCACTGTCCCAGGTGCAAGTCTCTTTCTGAACTTGGCTGTGTGGACCTTCTTGGAAAATGCTGATTAAATGCCACTGGTCTCTCTTGAGGAGAAGAGTGCATCTAGTAATGTCAATCTTCATTCAGTCTCTGTTTTCTTACATGTTCCTAGCATCACTAAGAGTACTTTTTATGAGTGTTTCATATCTGTGGAAAAAGATCAGATTCTTGCAGATCAGATTCTTGATTACTGGCCATTGTTGTTGAATGCAAGCAAACAAACATCTTGGCGTGTTAAAAAAATTTTAGTGCCTTAGTAGTTTTATTTTGCAACACCTGAGTTCACAAAAAGCTTGCAATGTGCAGTCACAGAGCTACTTATACTGGATGTGTTCTGTTACTTGTTCTGAAATAAGAAATTAAAACCCAGAAAAACTTCAACCCTTCAAAGATGACTTGAAAATAAAAAAATATAAAAAAAACCAGTGCAAAAACTAAAGGAGTGTAACCCATTGATCAATCATGTATTTGCACGGCATTTACACAGAGGACTTGATTTTGTTGGCCTAGAACAGATAAAGAGCTTCTTAATTTTTGAGCTTCATTTCTGTGAGAAGTGGCTTTGACTCAATGATTGTCCCATTAGGTGGCATTTTGCTAGTTTGTGTGATGGATGTTGCTGCTGGATGACTGTGAAGAAGAAATTAATCCTGGGAGCTTTGAACTTGGTGTCTCCTCGGTGGTAGCGCTTGCTATGATGATTCTCCATGATTGCCTTTGGCACCTACTTATGTTATTGTTGGGTCACAGCAAGATGGTTGCAGATACAACCACCACTACTTCTCCTTTGAATGGTCTTATCATTATACAAATCTACAAATCTCACCACTGTTATATCACTTCCAGTCTCCTCCTTTCACGACTGGAGTAGCAAAGTTGAACTTTCAGGAGGCATTGCCTTAAGCGCTATTTTAATGATAGTTTTGATTGACATTACTAAATGGCCCTTGATTTCTAGCTGTAAATCAAGTCAGATGGAGATGTTGGCATAAGAGGTGGGATGTGATGAAGTTGGTCTCTGGCTATGTTAAGAGAGTGATGTTGGATAAAACTGCAAAGATTTAAGAGCTCATAGAGGAAAATGTGTGATGTAGATCCCTGCTGGCAGTTTAGAAGCATCCTGGTAACAGAGGAGCACTGTGGTGCCTGTGGGATTGTACTCCCCTTCAGAGCAGGCGTGCAGAACTGCTGCTGGGACAGTGACAAGCAGTTGCAGTCTAGGCAGGAGAATTGCAATTCCTTACTGGCTCTCAGACTGAGAGGAGCAGATTGACTGGGAGCAGGCTGCTGACCCCAATGCTGCTTCTGTACAACTAAAAGGGGGAAAGCTGTCCTCCAGAGTAAATGTGTAATTCAGCTTTTTGCTGAGGGAGTGACTGTAGCGTGGCCTAAATATTCTGTGAAAACTAACCAATCAACTTGTTATTATCTCTTCATCTTTATTTGTATTTAATCTAATTAGCTGGTTTCCCCCTTCATCTACCTTTCTATGGCTGCTTAGCATAGCTGAAGAGAGGATGCAGGCTGGCCTTTTGAGGAACCTTGATGCAAAAATGTGGGTTTAAAATGAGTCAGTTTTGCTTCACTCAAATGTCTATCCATTCTCTTTCATGGTTCAGTGGGTTTGGGTACGTACATTCTTCATTGCTGGAAACTCTTGTTCAGCTGAAATAACACCTTTGTCAACTGACATTTTGAAAATCCCTACTTTATTTTTGTCTGTATTAATACTATTATCTCATCCTTTCCCATCAGCAGATTTCAAAGCCCTCTCTCAGAAGAAGACTGGCATTGTCCACTGCAGCTTGGTGCATGGGGGAGGGGGGTTTGTTCTGGTGGCAGAGAAGGAAGCCACCCAGGTTCGATGAGCTCCAGCTCCAGGACCTGAACTCCCGAGCCTACCAATTTAATATGAGCTCCTCTTTGCACACAGCTCAGCAAAGCTGCTCAGAGCACAACTTTCAGCTCAGTTGCTCATCCAGCACATGCATTGAGTAGATGTAAATATTACTGGGAGTACTGGAAGAGGTTATTTGGCACAGAGGAACAAGACATCATTCACTAGGGAGGAGCTTTGGCAGCACCAGGCGCCCTCTGCACCAAGGGCAACCATGCACAGGCTGTGAGGCACAAAGCTGAGCAGTGGCATGAGGCACATGAGTCATGTGGGAGAGCAGCTTTATCCTGGCTCTGTTTGTGTCTTTGCTGCACAGCCACTGGGTGCACCCCCTTAATTCCACACATGACCAGATTCAGCATCCTCCCTCACTACAGAGTGTGCCCAGACTTGGACCAGCCTGCAAGCCATTCCCTGACACCACTCTGAGCCCTGAATGTCTCTTACATCATGGTTGTCAAGAGCCTACAGTTTGCTTGTTCCTTGCTGAGCATCATTTTTGCCAGGCCAGCACAGGCAGCCTTTCCCTTAGTCTGGAAATCAAGGACCTGTTTATTCTTGATGACTAGAGGGATCACAGAGCAGGACCAAGACAAAAGTAGCTGCAGTGGAAGCTGTCTGGCTTCCAGGTTAGTCTGTGCCCCAGACAAGTCAGAGCTCAGCAGTTTACAGTGCCTCTGCTACCAGCATCACCATCTGTGAGGGTGATATACCATGCCACCATGGGACATTACGATGGCTTCAGTGACATCTGTGACAATTTGAAGCACCTCACACTTGAAATTTGTCTTCCTTCTCCTCTTCAAAATAGGTGATGGATAGCTTAACCCACTCTTTTCCATCAGTTTTCCCCAAGTGATTTACACAGTGGCTTCTAAGGTTTTGAGTACCAAGAATTTATAGTCTTTTTCTTGGAAATGAAGGCTCTTTCTTACTGCAAGTAATGTCTTCCACAGCTATTCCTCTTGTCTGCATTAATGCAGATCCTTGCTTGTCTTCCTCAGCAAACTGCTAATGGTAGTGTATTCACAAAATTAATTACGATGGATACATGTGTGTGTGATATTGAAGTGCACTGCATTTTATTTTCAGTCTTGTATCATAAGAGAGGTCACACAGAGTTGAGCTTCCACGTATGTCTCTTATTTAGAGTGATGAGTACAATGGCACCACAGTATTTTTACTTTTCTTCTTCTGGCCTTTCCTGATGTGTTTTAACACCTTGTTTGCTCTTTGGAGCCTTGGCTGAATGCTGAGCAGGCACTTTATTATGGACTGTGTAAGAGAATAAGTCATCTGGCTTATAATATGTAATCTGAATGGTTGTTGTCCACCAAAAAGACACACCAGAAATATCTTCTAATACGTATTTTTCAACTCTTAATTTGTCTGCTGCCACATTACTGATTTTTTGCCTCTTTTTAAATTATTTTTGAGCCAAAATCTAAACACTGCTGTGTGAGTTTCCTTCCTGTTACAGAGCTCTGATTAATTAATATTCTGTGAGCAACTACTGGGGTATCACACAGTTTGCATTTTGCTGTTATCAAATGCAAGGATTCTTTGTGTGGTTCTACACCCCTTCTACACAATCTCTGTTTTTACTTTCTTTTGTTTTGGCAGATACATCTTCAGTGAATGAAAACTGAGTCTTGGGGTTAAATACTTTTGGAACAAAGAACATTCAATTTAAAATATGTACTTTTAACCAAGATGCTTCAAATTTATTCACATATGCTGGAAAAGGAATATTTTTAAACACTTTTATTCAAAAATATTGAAAACATTTTCTATATTAATTAAAATACAGAATTTCTGTCCTGAATTACAGTGATAAAGTAGTTCAAAATGTCTATGTATACACCTACATATAGGCATACATGTCAACCTGAGAGAAAACGCACCTACAACACAAAGTAGTGGTTTTGCTTTGTGTCTTTGTGCACATAGAGAATATATTTTGTCCTTTTTCTTAATGACAGGGTATATCATGCCCCCTGAAAGGAAACCTTTAGCAGTAGCAGGTGCTGCTGATAGCTACCTCATAGTCACGAGTGAACAAGTCCTACACAGGTCAACTGCAGAATTAAAAAATATGGCAATAACCATCCTTCTTGAATACATGAATATGTTTTCCAAGTGCATGTGCTGGTGACAAGCTGCTGTCTCACCTCTGCCCCTCCATGCAGGCCAAGGTTTTGATGCTGGTGAAAAAGAAGCCACGCAGTGCAGTGCTTTGCACAGAGCTGAGCAGTGATTTGTAATCACAGCAGAGAAACTTCGTGTGTCCATCTCCCATGTTCCACATTTGGGACACCTTCTGTCGTAACACTCAGAAAATCTAGAGGCACAAATAAAGCTGAAGAGTGTAATTATCTGGCACTAGCTTATTGTTAAATGTATTTGCATTTGCTTAGCTTTTCAAAGGTCTTGCTTTCCAAAGTTCCTGCTGTTGTCAGTTTGCTTGCTGCCGAGTTCAGTGGCTGGTCTGAAACGCTTACAGAGCATCTTGGTCTCCTGTCGACTGTGTGTGGAATGAACTGGTAGATTCAGTGTGGTAAGTGATGTGAACTCCACACCACTTGCAAAAATACCCAGGTAACTGCCAGTTCTTAAAGAGCATCTTCAGGTACTTCTTAAATTTTTGCCCCATGAAGAAGTAGATGACTGGATTGAGGCAGCAGTGAAAAAGGCCAAGGATTTCTGTTACCTGGAAAGCGTAGTCCAGATTCCTGCTCACTTGACAGTCCCTAATGACTCCCATAAATTCCAGCAGTTGTAAGAAAATAACAATGTTGTAGGGGGTCCAAAAAAAGAAAAACACAATCATGACAGCAAAAATCATCTTCACAGCCTTATTCTTTTTGTCATTCCTACAGTGAAATAATGTTTTAATGATCATGGAGTAGCAAAATGTCATAATTATAAAAGGGATTAGGAGCCCTAAAATGTTGATTTCCAAAGTGGAAAAAAGCTTCCATGTTGTGAAATTGCCTGGAATTCTGGGCTTGCAGGTTGTATAATTATGTTCATTAAAAGACTCTCTAAATATAAGCTCGGGAACTGAGGCTGAAAGAGCTACTAGCCATACAACAAGGCTAGTAATGAAGGCATGGAAGGTGGTCCTTGCTTTCAAGGAAAACACGGCACGAACAATTGCCAGGTATCTGTCTATGCTCATAAGCATAATAAAAAATATCCCGCTGTAAAACCCAACCAGGTAGATCCATGAAATGATTTTACACCAGGGAGTTCCAAAAACCCATTGGTCTATTGTGAAGTAGGACCAGAACGGCAAGGATAAGACGAAGAGCAAATCTGAGATGGCGAGGTTCAGCAGGTACACGTCAGTCATGCTCTTCAGCCTCTTGTATTTGAAGAGGACCACGATGACCAGAATGTTTCCAGTGAGCCCGACCAGGAATACCAGGGAATACAGAACAGGTAGGAAGGAGGCTGCGAACCTCCTGACGCTTTCCTTACTGCACAGTTTTGGAGCATCGTTATAATTATCATAATACTCATAAAAGGTTGACAGTTCAACTTCAAGGGACTCTGTACTTGAAGAACTCATGTTTTCTCCTCAGTTCTGAGAAGGGAAGAATATTAAAATGTCAATGGCTTTCAGTGCCACAAGACCGTGTGGTTACTCCACAAACCTGAATTACGTGTGGCTGACTCGCAGCTCAGCACGCCACTCACTGCAGGTTCTCAGGCATTATGTAAGCATTATGGGATGGATGCATGTGCACACTTGAACACAGTTAAGCCTTAGCATGCATGTGCTTAGTCCTTGCACTATGGTGCAGCTTGCACGTCAAGCACAAATGGATGTTCAAATGGATGAGAGGAAAGCAGACAGAAATGAAAGACGTGGGCCACAGGTCTCAAATTACAGCGGGTTAAGCCCCATCTAGAGCAAAGTAAAAAGCAAAGCCACTGCTCATAGCAGTTCAGAATTTCACTCATCCACCTTTCCCATCAGACACGTGTCATCCACCGTAAGAAGAAAGTGATAAACATGCATCAGACTTTTCTTATGAAATTGCATTTACTGAAAGCCATAAGCTTTCAGTAAATACTATTTTCAGTGCTTAAACAACAGGAATTTTTCATCTTCATATGTATGTTCTTTTCTAACAGGCAGATATAGAGTTTTAAGTGGTGTAAGCTGAACATGGAGCAAATATACTTCTGATTTATGAGTCTGTGTGTTATTCACATCACAGCATCATTCCTTTAGTCTTAACATACCAGAAATTCAAGTCTGAGTTCTGTTCTTACTTGTGTGTATTACTCACATCACAAGTGGCAGTTTTTTAGCCTAGAATACCAGAACGCTGAGCCTGAGCTATGTTCTTCCCCTTTGTCTTTATTTTGTGAATGGAAAGCAGAAGAGAAGTGAGTTTCATTGCTTTACTTGTCTTTGCCATGTGTGTTGCTGCTACATAACAGCAAAAATAAGACTATCATTAATCTGAGACCTACTGTGCGTAGTCCCGAGCAGGACACCTTTCCAGCCTACAGTTCTGCTCCATTCTACACAGAGAGGAATTTAATATGATTTACAAGCCACAAGGACAAAGCCGTTTGACACCAGTGGTGTAGAAATGACAGCTTTGCAGCAACTGCACCCAGACATACCTGAATCTAATCTAGGTTCAGCATAATATATTTGAATACTTAAAAACATATGCTCACGGAATACACCCACTTCTGATGATGCAAGAATTCTTAAAGACTGCCTAAAAAAATTACCTGAGCAGCTATAAAAGGTAAATGAAAAAGCATTACATTCACACATATACAGTGTTCAGTGTACATTATCCACAAATGTTTGAGCAATTGCATTTTAAGAATTTTACCTTTTCTCCTCCTTTCTTCTCAGGTGATGTGAAGAAGCTTCTTCGCTCTAAGGATGCAGAATCAGCTGCTTCTCATCACGTAGCTCTGCCAGGGAGGTGCTACCCACACAGCAATATCCACCAGCTGCAAAAAGCAGATGTCACTAGGTAGCTCTCTCTCTTATCAGAAGCTTTGACTTCCTTAGATTATATCACAAGTACTTCTCTCCTCAGTGCGTATCAGAGATAGTTCCTTTAAGTCAGAAATAGAATTAAACACATCTTATAATGTTTAAAAAAACCGCAGTTTTCACTGGGAGACTGATTGCTGAGTTTAAGCAGCTTCATCTCATCCAATGATCATTAAAACTGATGTCACTAAGCATAGATGTCACTCATCTCTCATTCAACTGAAATCTTGTTCTTTTCTTAATCTCAGAAAAAAATAATCAAAGAATCGTCTGTAGTGAGCAGAGAGGAGGCAGGCACTTGGTAGGTGTGTGGGAAGTGTGTTTCTACTCCTCTGAATGATAACTAATTTTGCAACTTGCACTATGTAATTGTAGAAGAAAAAACTGTAGAGTTTTAGTGTAGAGAAGGCTCCTTTTAATCACTCTTGTTTGATCTTCCTAACTCCTACTTACCTTACTAAAAAAAGAAATGAAGGCATGTTAATTCACACTACCTTTTTGCTTGATGTTTTCTGTCACAGGTTTTACATACAGCAAATCTGCCTCCTACCACTGCCCAGAGAAAAATGTAACAGTGGTCAAAATACCACATAAGAAGTAGGATGTGTGCACACGCATGGGGTCTAAGGGCAGAGCGTGCACAGTGCTGAGGTTTATCTGTCACATCAGGAAGCTCAACAGTTTCTATGAATTTCACTTGAGAGTGAGGTGGGCCTTATTTGTCTTTTGCAGGATCCTGAGAAGGGAGAAGAGAGCACAGAGATTATGTGCTAGTCAAGTGGCATGGCTGTGAGTCCTGCCAGCAGAACAGCTGTGCTGGCAGCTGGCAGGTGCTGGTCTCCTTTGTTTCCCAAAAAAGGCCAACCAAGCAGAAGTACAAGCCATTTCTCAACAGGGAAGCCTGCTTTCTCGTGATCAGGAGAAACTGAAGAGCAGAACAAGAAGCAGAAACAAGAAATCTTAAGAAGATGGTAGTGAGAGCAGGAAGGATCAGACATTTCTCTTCACAAGAGATTGTATGTTTTCTTGTTTGCTCTCTGGTGTTACTCCAGACACAGGTATAGCTTTTGTTCAGTTATGCTATTTGCTGCTGTCTCATATGCCTCTGACACTGTTACACTGCCTAACAACTTATGTTTGGCTGAAAAGCTTGATGTGAAGACAGCGTGAGATGTGGGATCTACTGGTTTCAGGTTTTGCCAGAATGAAACAATTGTATGAGAAGGACCTTGTCAGTCATCTTTCACAAGATGCATCTGTGGAAGTTTTTAAATCGGTCTGTGGGAGATGTTCCTCCAGTGCAGGACATTGCTCTGCAGATGATGTACATTTTCTCCTCAGTCTACTAGTAGTCCTGAAAGGATGTGGACATCAGATAAGCAGACAACACTGTCATACCTGTTTCATCAGCTCTGCTCACAGAAACCAGAATCTGTTCCTCTTGATGTTCTTTTGTCTGTGTTAGTGCCCCATTAATCTCTTTTTTGACATGTTTTTGCACTAGGCTCACAAGTTCAGCTTTTCACCCACAGTTACAATGACAGAAAATCTTTCTTTAAGTACATACTTTTCAGGAAAAAACACCTCTTGCTCTTGACAATGCTCTCTTAGGCATTGATTTTTCTTAGTTCTGGCTGTAATTTTTTTCTCTTCAATAAACCACCATGTATCTGCATGGTTTCCTTGTCCCACTCATTATTTTCAGCTCTATCAAACGAGCTATCTTCTTTGAATTTCAGCAGTGGTGGTTTTTCTTGATTTCCAGATGAAGAGGTGAATAGAACTGAATCCAGATATATTTCTTTGACCCTGTAAGAACCCTGTTCAGCTGAGGAATAATTTCCTATCAGCAGCAACATTTTGCAAGATGTGTTGTCTATCATCAGCAGCATTTCAAGACCTGTCACAGCACATAGGCCATGCTTCAGATATGCTTCTGATCTTTCAGTCATACTGTTAGCAGGGAAAAAGTCTGCAGCCGTATGAATTCCAGTTTAGTATGATCCATATGGCACTGGCCTGAAGAAAGCACCTACCTGGCACAGTGCCTTTTTCTCAGTCCTTCTTTGGAAGGCTTTCAAGTAGCAAATTCACCTGCCATAATGGTAATGCCACTTCATGCTAAATCACCAAATGGGAAGGTCTGTCTTGGTGAGGAGACTGAGCAAGAGTGCTTCTGCAGGAAGAGGAATGCTCAGCCACAAAAAGAGAAGAATGTTTAGGGCTACAGATACTGAAAATTTGTGATGTTTGAACTCCAGAAAATGAAGATTAACAAGTGTATCTGCCAGTTCGTGAAAATCAAGAGGATGTGAATGAATCCTCAAATACCTTCTGATGGTTTACCAATGAGCAGGGTCCCTGGGAGAGCCTACAAGGAAAATGTAGAGAAAACAGGGGAAAAAAAAGAGCAAATGAGACAATGCAGAAAACAGAGGGAAGGTGTTGTGAGTGCAGGTCCTGCAATTGCTTGGAGAGAAAGAAGAATGGAAGGGACTGAGTGTAATTATAGTTTGCAGTAGGGGAGCTCTGAGGTCCCCTTCTAACATGGCAGCCTGTCTTTTACAGCTGCTTCTTGGAGAACCTGGTAGAGAGCAAGAGAAGGAGAATGGCAGGAGATGGCAAGATTAAGGGGAAAGGGAGAAGGGTTCTCAGTGATGTTGCTGTAAAACTAATGATTTGCAGGGGAAGAGAAGGAAACAAGTCAACTTACCTCTTTACTAAATGGTATCAGGATATGTGGCACTGACCAAATACATCACAAGTGCACAGGGGTGGACCAAACCTGGTTATCCTGACTGGAAGGAGATTAACCTTTTATATGGGATGGTGTGTGTAGGGGGGGACATTAAATACAACAGGAAGGAACTTAAAAAAAGCGAAATGGGGAACAACTTATACCATAAAAAACTTTGCTTTTCACCAAAAGATTATTTCAGCCACCCCCATTTTTTATGGGAAGTCTTGTGATTAACTTCTATTTTACAGGAGGCATAGGACTCTTGCCCAGGGAAGGACAGGAGATAGACATTTACCTAACCCACTAACTAGGCTGTGAGATACTCACCACGGGTGTGCCAGTGCACCAACCAGTCTGTCTGATCTCAGTGCTGGCCAGGGACAGATGATTCAGACAAATCCTCATTTGGAAGAGGTTGGCCCAGGAGAAAAGCAGATGGCAGTAAATAAAAAAGGACAACTGATTGCAAGAATCAGTATTTTTAATGATTATGTGGATCAACATGGGGTCCATGCTGCCAGAGATGGACAAACATTTACCTTTCTCATCAAACCATCTTCTCCATCAGGTGGCCAACTCCTTCAGGAGTTGGCCTTCATGGTCAGGCCTTGTATGGTTCCTCTTTTGCAATTCAGGTGAATTTGGATCACAGTTTTGTAGTGGGGGCACTGTAGCTCCTGTATTTCCTTGTTAGCAAAGTGTTTGTCCTACCAGTTCATTGTACAGTTCCTTTCATTCTAATTTTTAATGCATTCCAAATTTCCTGTACACGACTATAACTGCAGCATTCTGGGAGACAACTTAAGAAAGGAAGTGAGTAATTTCCCAGTTTTAGAGACAACCACTGTGTACACCATTTTTCAGGTGATTCACTCATCATTTACTCAATCTTTTTGAAAGCATGAATTCCCTTTGGCTAAGATAGCTGTGCTGACAAGGAAATTATTTAAGCCAAAAACATCTTTCCTTGCTCAACGCTAAGCTGCAATTCCCCTCATCTTTTTTTTCTTTCAGTGGACCACCCCTGTGCATTCTACTGTTTGTATCCACTGGGGATTCTGTAAATGGTGTCAGTCAATTTTTTCCTCAGCCTAATTTCCTTTCTTTCCACATGCTGTGCTTGCAAAACTGCTATGGACAGAACTCCTTCCAAAAAAAAGAACTGAAACTTCTCACCTCAAACATGACAGAAACAGTCATTTTACATGCCTGATTTTACTAAAAATAAAAATCACTTATGCAAAAAACATGAGTTTTATCCTTCTTAAATGTGAAATGGCACAGCAGGGAGCTTTCCTTGTCATGTTCAGTGATTGATAAACATTACCAAGCTGTTTCTACAGGAAGATGAGAAATTTGGGCTGTTTCCACTCTGAGGAGCACTTGATACTTGAGATGTAATTTCTTTTTCTAAATATCCCAGCCATCACCCAATCATCACTATGAGGACCTCTTAAAGGCTGTTTTTTATGAAGAAAAAAAGAAGACAAGGCAATAGTGAATAGTGGAGGTGTTCTCAGGCCACTTTTTTTGATGAGTTCAGGTACAGAGGTATGATGACAATGTGGCATAAAGGCTTTGGATTCTGTGTGCTTTGTGTTGCTGGTAGCCTTTAAAAGCTTATTAAATACTTTCAAAGCTTATTCATTTCTTATTAAAGCCTTATCCTAAATATCTACCCAACAAATCTCTTTGCAGTCACTCCTGACATGTTCCTCCCACGGCAGATGTAATATAAAGAAAGCTAGCTAGAAAAACTAAAGTATTTGCAGAGGATCAAGAGTGAGAAAGAACTAATACTTGTTCTTACTGGTTACTAATCTTTCCATGTTTGCTAATACCCAGGCACTCTGTTATCACATGAAAAATCTCTTTCACTGCAAGGCCTCTTCAAGAAAATCTGTACAGCCAACTTATATAATATTCAGTTCAGTTCTGGTAACAGGGGAAACCACTCAGGACACCAAAATAAAACTGTGACAGGCACAACAAAAGGTCTTCTTTGGAGCATCTCTGTAATCTTTGTGATTCACAGGATATTCTGATGTGTTTTGTGAATTGTGGGTGAAACTCCCTGTAGTTAATTTTACATCTACAGACTTACATTTGCTCACAAGCAAATAAATAAAACCTCTGAGAAACTGATATTTCTTCCATCAGTAGAATGTAGTGACTAATTTTTTCTTACTTTTCACAAATATATTTTTTACACTCTGTGTTTGTTAATCAGTGACTCCACTTGCTTGGCTGGGACGCCCGCGTTAGCCGTGAATGACTTTCAATACCAGTAGGGTTTAATAATGCCACCTTCTGGTAGAAGTGCAAAGAAAGCCTTGACGCTAAAGATGGGCAGAAGGAACGAAGGATCGAGCTTAGGGCAGAGGGTCCTGCACGAGCAAGGGTGATCACAGGGATAGTGAGAGGTGACTCTGGAAATTCTTGGCTCCAGGTGCTGATAGCCTTGTGCAAAAAGATATATGCTACTGTCTACCACTGCCCCTTCTGAATCTGGCTTGATCTGTAAACCCTGGCCTGTGCATTCTGTGTTGTTTTTATGATAACTGGTATTTTGTCCATCCCTTCACAGTAGCCTCCTGAAAGCCAAACTACCAGGAGGATCTGGAGAGCAAGACTAAGCAACACGACCAAGAAAAACGAACTGAACAAGAGACCCAATAAGGGTGAGCCTTAATGATTCAAATGAGGGCTTCCTTTGAAAAAAACAACAACAAGAAGCTGATCACAGTAATCTGTGGACACCTGTTTTCTAAGACAGGACTCCAAGGAGGAGGGGGACCACAATAAATCAAAGATTCATTGCAAAGGGGCTCTGAAGACACCTGGGGGTTACGGCCTGATAAATTTTAGTCAGCTCTAATACTGATATTCAAAAACCAGGCAAACCCAGCTTTGAGTCTCCTCAGACACCCTCCTTCCAGGGCAAAGATGTGAGGTTAAGGTCCTTCATCTGTACCAGAGAGCCTAGCATGATGTCCCTAGGAAGTGCTGAAAAGGCAATTCCTGTGCACTCTTAGCCAGTTCTCCATCCCTGGCTGGTTTTAGGCCATTAGCCCTGCTGGTTGAGGCCCTTCCAGGGGGAAATGCTCCCCTTTGCCTTTTGCTCCAGCTACAGCCAAACTGGGATCCCTGTCGCTCAGCAGTTGCCTGGGGCACAGTGGGTGGCGAAGGGCCGTGGACAAAGGTGGTTCAACAACCTGCTCCAGGTGCGTTTCAGACTTACCATTTCCTTCTGGTTTGCTCCTACCTGGCTGGAGACTGGAAAAATAATTGAAGCTGCAGCTCAGGGTTTCAAGGATCTCTTATCTGTAAAGAACCGTCCTGGTGCGGGGAACAGGATATTCCACATGGGACCAGTGGCTCGTGTCTGACACCAGGGGGAACAGTCTCCTCAGAGGTGAGTGAAGCCATCGCCTCTCTGCTGCCTCAGCTTTGTCGCTGCCCTCCAACGCGCCCTGCAATCTCTGCTGCCATTTCTTTGCCTCTCGGTGCCGCTGGCTTTCATTTTAATGTAGCAAATTTATGGGCTAAACGCGAACTCCTCGGGAGTTCTCCTGCGGGAGAAACGCAGCTTCTCAGCTGCCTGCATTATGCTGGCATACTGGAGCTGTGTGTTGTGGGACTGCTGTGCTGCGGCTGGATACGGAGCAGTGACAAATGCCTGCATTTTATCAGAGACTTTATGTATGAGTGGGGTGGGAAACAGACTGTTCCAGTGACAGCTGCAGGTGGAAAGTGGATAATATCTCCTAAAACCAGAGACTAGACAGGAGTAAGGGAATAAAGGTGGGTATTTATGTGAAAGGCCTTTAAAGGTACCCCTGGGAGCCAGAGGCTGCTGCCAAAATGGACCCTGAGATGGATGACAGGTCACGAGTTCTTCACACCTTTATAGGTTTGGTTCACTTGCATATCAGGGTTAATTCTCCATTAAAGCTTCAGTTTAATGATGTAATTCCCCACAGCTTGCCCTCCCTTAGAGGCTTTTGGTTTACACTTTTTGGGCCTGGGACGGTCTGGGTGTCCTTGAAGAGCAGGCCCAGAGAGGCTTTGTTGTGTCTGCCCAGCATGGGAGGGCAGAAGTTAACAGGCTACAAGAAACTTTACAGTCACACACTAAACAGTACAGGATTTGAAACATATAAAAGTTAAAACCTAAAGCAGCGAGTGAAACAGCAGTGCCAGAATCCTTGCTCTCATTCTCTATCCCATTCACTACCCTCTGCCTTCAGTGATAAAAAGTTCATGTGCTCCTTCCTGCTGATTGAAATATCATGGTTAGAAATTGGGTAAATGCAAACTGTTCTTCACAAGCAAACCATCTTCCTCATGTCCAGTGGGGATTATTTTACGGTATTTCTTTAGGGAGAGGAATGAAAAATGCAATATATTAACATTTTTGTGTTGAGTATTAGTGCAACAAGCAAAATCAGACAGGAACAGTCAGTGGGGTTTTTTTTCCCCCATACTGGAAACAAAGTGTTAACACTTGCCCTGTAAAATGCAGGTCTTGAGTTTGGGTGTGTATGGTGACAACCAAGTTCTTACAGTGGCTACCAAGTAAATTAGGAAGTTTTGCTTAACAGTGGCAGCAGAATTACTGCCAACTTCAACGGAAACTGTTTGAATGTGGTAAGTGTCAGAAACCAATCTTTAATAGTTAGAAATTGTTCTCAATCTTTGCTTTGACTCCTGAACTTGAATTTCAAAATAATAACTCTGGTTGACACAGGTTTTCATTATAATTTCAGGTGTCCTACAGAGTTAAGAAACTGAAGTGCAAACAGTAAAACTTCGAGCAGGACTAGGTATGTTCTTAATACAGAAAATATTTAATTCAGTGGTTATTTTAGAAGTGGTGTGTCGATGACCTTGGCAAAGCACTGCATCATGCTTGGGCTATAACTGCAGAGGAAAGAATTTACCAGCTAGGACCTGAAAAAGCAACAGTGGGTCGAGATAGTGCAACTTCAGATTTTCTTTGAAAAATTCTCATTTGTTTTTTAGCATGACTTAGGGTTTGCATGGATCAGACTTTTTCCCTCTTGGTCCTGCTAAGACAAAGGCTTTGTATCACTCACAAGATCTCAGTGGGGGACCTCACAAAGGTTATAGAGAGAAAATGTAAATGACAGACCTTAACCCATTAATTTGTTAATAGTTTCTCTGTGAAGAACATCATTAAAACTTTGGACTACCCTGGGCCAGGACTTCAAATTCACTCCCAGCAAATGCTGAACCTAAAGGAAATATCTGGGTAGGGACTGGCTCCTTCTGATGCCAGTGTTCAAAATGACAGCTTTCACGGCTCAGCAATTTCCCAGGCCAATGTGATGCTTTGACTGGCTGCATTTCTAAGCTTTTTGTACCAGTTTTTTTGTTAAAAAACCCAAAAATCCAGAGTGGTTAAAAAAAATTCAAAAAACCCAAGAAGAAATGTAAATCCTATTATTTTGGAACTGTGATGTAATATTTGATTGAGATGGATTCAGAGTGGCACCTAAAAATACTGATGTCCATGTATCTCACTGCTAGCAGTTTGGCTGGATATGTGTCTTGTTCATTCTATTTTTAAGAAGAACATGAAATACAGTGGTGAACCTTCCAAGGAAATTTGGATTCAGGTTTTCTTAGTTCCTCAAACTGTAAGCCAGCTTGAAAAAGATTTATGGTAAATGTCAGTGTGATTGTCAAGCAGGAAAAAAAGCTCATCATGATGAAAAATTAAGATGCAAAGATAGCTCATCACCCCTCAAACCCCAAAGCCCAACACCCACCCCCCAAACCCAGAGGTTTCCTCACCTCCTTTTTGCACAACCAAATACAATTAACTGAAAGTTCAGTTCTTAAAGACCCATCAATGGACTTTCAGTCAGGCTTGAATGGTGCAGTGCAGCAAAGGGCAGCAATGCCTCTGACAGCTTGTAGCTGAACCCACACCTGGCAAAGTTTGCTACTTGCTGCTCTCAGAGAACTGGTGTAACCCATGGAGGCTGAAGTTTTTTAAGGAAGAGAAGTTTTTTAAGTTACAAGAATACTCTTCCTGCTAATACAAAAAAAAAATTAAAAAGAAATGGTGGGTTTTCAAAGATTTACCACTGCTCATATGAGGAGGAACCTGCATAAACTAGTGGTTTGTTGCAGAGCCCAATGCCTAGAAACACCTGGAAGCTTTTAATCTCATACAAATGTTCAAATATTGAGCAATAAAACCATGAAAATAAACGGCAATTTTTAAATAATAATTTGCAAATGCATGGCATAAAACCTGACAGTGTTATGCTGGCAATCCTTGGAAGTATTCCATTGCACAGTGTGGCAAGAGAAGACCAGAGTGCAGGTTGTCAGGAGGATCCCTTGGCTTGGAAGTGAAGGATTTTTGCAGCTTGCAGAGGACCCAGGGCTGTCAAGGCCATCTGAGTCACAGTAGCAAGTCTGCCCTGCCAGAGGAAGATGCATCTGGAAGGAGAGGGATGCACTGTGCTGTGATGGGTGGGATTGCTGGGGAACCACTGGGGAGAAGCAGCAAAAAGCTCCCCTTTCCTAGACAGCTGGCATAAAGCTCCGAGCTTCCACCTTTCATTCTGAAGACAGCACATGGATCATATTTGAAGGAGCTTTTTACTCTTCCCACTCAGTAACTCACCATTGTCTGGAAAATCAAAGGGAAGTTAAATAAACCAAGTGCGATTGCATTGCTCAGTTTGGCAATCCACTGTCTTCAGGCTGACTTCATGCAGATAACTTCTTGTTTAGTCTCACAGCCTTCCTCTTTCTTTCTGCATATCTTGGCATTTCTTTAAAAAACAACGTTGTAAAAATACCATTTCTTAAAATACCACTTTCTGGCGGGTAGGGACAAATAAAATTGCTGCTTGATTAGGCAGACTGCATTTAGAGAAGTAATTTAATATCAAGTGACATTAGTGCTACACTTAATCTTAGACAGCAAGTCTGGAGTCTGGAAGTCTGCTTATAGCTGAAAATTACAAAGTTGAGCATAGAGAAGATATTTCCACCAAATACTAAGAGTTTTATGAAAATGGGGTTTGGTTGGGTTTTTTTTTAGTGTAGAGGATGATACAAGTTCAGTAGCAAAAAATTGAATGTTTGTGTAATTATTGCCATTGGAAAATTCCTCAATGGACACACTCTCCTCCACACTTCCTTAGAAACAAGGTGGTACTAAGGTCCACAAGGAAAGGCCCTACTCTTCTGCCTGACACTCTGAAACAACTTTTTTGTGTTAGTTCAGAAGTGAGAGTGTTTCTTTGATTTATTACCAGTTCCATCAGGGTATAGAAATAGGGTTCCACTGTCATGGACTTATTTTGTAAGATTGGTTTTTCCTTGATTTTTCCTTGCAAGGTGATCTCAGCTTCATTATTGGCAACAGTCCTTTTTCCATTCATCTAACTCTAGTCCACAGTGCCAACAAATTCTCCTTTGTTTTTACAGCAGATGATGACAGGGACACCCAGGTAAAGGACTCACTTGTCTCTTGGACATTTTGCACCCCCAGTGCATTGTTACTGCATGAGTAAAAAGAATATTTGGAGGCTGTGGAGTGCACATGGGAAATGTGTCCCCTGGGATGCTCTAAGTCTGGGAACAGCCGAAGTTTTCCCTGGGGGAATCAGCTGTGGTGGGAGAGGCCCCAAAGCTTGAGGAAGTCTGTGGTAAGCAGCATGGACAAGTGGTCATTTTGTCCCCAAAGGCATTGTCTGTGACACTGTAGACATGTTTGGTGTTTACAACAGGCAGCAAGCAGGGCATGGGTGGGAGGCACGGACTTACCACGCTCAGGTTCATTGTGCTATACTTGGGCCAAGCACAGGGATACTCCCAGTTCCCCTTGTTCCAGGGGGTGCTGATGGCCACTGGTCAGAGCCCTTGGGGATGTGCCGAGTGAAGGGCTCCACTGAGCTCTGGCATTTGGCTGAGGCCAAGCCAGTGGAAATTGGGAGACACACCCACTGGCGTATCACCAATCCTTGAGGATAGATTAGAAGTCCTTGCTCTGATTTATTGCATGCTATAAACACAGGGTGCACTGGTGACACTAAACACATGTTCAGAAATAATTCCTTTTTATTGTTAAACAGTGGGATTTAATTACATATGAAAGCACAGTTAAAACATTTGTTGCAATCAATAACCACAAAATCACTTCCTTATGGATATAAAGCCTCAAAATTAGATCCCTTTACCATCAAAAATATTCCCCTTTCCTAAAAGTCAGTCACCATTCATTAAAGAGATTTCTCCTCCCTTAGAAAATGAGTTTAGTTCTATGTACATCAGTGTCACATGCACATACACTGACACATGCACAAGGTGCCGTGGTGGAACTGTTCAACACTTAAATTCTTCTCCGTCTGTTTTTCTAGGCACAGAGCACTCCTTTTGTTTCTGCTTTCCCTCTTCCTTACTCTTGATTCCATTCTGTGTTCAATACTGACATCCTGTACTGCTTTTGTTTTTAAAATCTTACTGGTTTAGAATATTTAATGCTTAACAAGAGGCATATCAGTAACTCAGTGCAGCCATTAAGGCCCTTTATATGAGTAATGGCAACCCCTCAGCAGTTGTTATCCCTGCAGGACTCACATGTTGATACATTTCTCCTTCCCAGAGCCCTTCAGGCGAAGACAGAGCCGTCCTGGTCGCTGGTGTTCAGGGTTATGTTGCTGTTCACCACACTTTCTGCATAACTAACTGAATGGGTGACCTGGTAGCGACTGCAGGGCCCAAAGAAACACAGGAATGGACAGTACTTCAAGCAGATTTGATAAAGGTATTTCCTGAATTTTTCCCCAGCAAAGGCATAGATAAGAGGATTGAGACAACAGTGACTGAATGCAATGGTTTCGGTCAGGTGCATTGCGTAGTCCAATGACTTAATTTGGTTGCAATTTGTGAATAAATCATAGTGATTTAAAGTATCCAGAAAAATCAGTACATTGTAGGGGGACCAAAACAGAAAAAACACCACCACCACAATCAAGATCAGTTTTATGGCTCGTGTTTTTTTCTGATTTTTGCAGGACAGGAGGGTTTTGATGATCCCACAGTAGCAATAGAATATGATACAGACTGGGATGAAAAAGCCAATAATGTTCAGCTCCATATTGCAGAACACTGGCCAGATGTTCTCCAGCTTCTGTGGGAAGACAGCAATGCAGTCATTTTCTACGAGCTGGGAGAACACAAAATGTGGCAGTGACACTAAAAACACTGTTGCCCACACTCCGCAGGCTACGAGAAAGCCGTGTCTTATTGTTCTGGATTTCAGAGAATAAGTTGCCCGGACAATGGCCAAGTACCTGTCAATGCTGATAACAGTGATAAAGAACATGCCCCCAAAGAAACCAAGGTAGTACAGCGAGGAAACAGCTTTACATGCAGTAGTCCCAAGTGTCCATCCACGGACCGTGTTGGATGCCCAGAATGGGAGGGAGATCACAAACAGAAGGTCAGAGACAGCCAAGTTCAGGAGATAGATGTCAGTGATGCTTTTTTGATTGCCTTTCACTATGGCAAAAACCACCATTAGATTCCCTGTGAGGCCAAGAGCGAACACCACAAGGTAAAATATTGGCAGAAATATTTTCCCAAACTGTTGGATGTCGATTTTGTTGCAGGAGAAAGCGTGTTCATCGTAAGTGTATTCACCTGTTGTATCTGCATATGCTTCCGTCATGCTGGATTTGCTGGCTGGAGGCAAAATGGAAAGAGTAAAAATATGACATTAGAGTGATCTTGTCTATGCTGTGGTAAAATACTGAGAGACTGCACCAAGCACGCTCTGGGATTTTGGTACTATTTATTTTAGTGAGGGTTGTATCACTGTGGAGATGATGGTAGTTACATTATGACAAAGGCCCAGACTCTGCTGTTAGGTGTACTTCACTGAAAATTAACTCTTTAGGATAAGAAAAAAATTAATGAGAATTTCCAGGGTTGCCACGTAAGCCTCCACTTACTGAAGTGCAGCAGGAGCAGCAGCAGCCGAGATCTGGCTGAGCTGTGCAGGTGGTGCACACACCACAAGCAATGCAGGCACTCTGCCAGTCTGTGGGGCAGTGCTTGGCAGGAAACGATACTTCACAAGCGGCTGTTGAGCAGATTCAGTGCCTGTCAACACCCAACGGCCCCATCTCCCCCACATGCTTCCCCCGGGCTGGAAGGGTGGCAGGAGACCCAGTTTGGCCAGGCCTGAGCTGATGCTTGCTGGCATGGGAGGAGCAAGTCTCCACTGGGACAGTGCAGGCAGCGAGAGTATCTTTGATGAGGCTTTTCTAAAAATCTTCCTATGATCAAAAGAAGAGAAACTATGTTTACCCTTTTCCTCAAGCAACAAAGCATCTCGTGACTGCTTCTGCTTTGGCTGTGAGGCTGGAGCCAGGAATTCACCTCAGCTGAATCCAAAGAGAGTATGGGGTGCAGGTGTGTGACCTCTGGGTTCACTAGGCTGCACACCCAAAACCTCAGAGCACCTGTCAATTCATCTGCTCTCCTTTGGGATGTGGTGTTCAAGTCTCCACAAAGATTTCTGTTTGCAATGAATCAAAAATCCTATAGAAGTGCAGATGTTGTTGTATTCAGTCTGCCCCCATTGTTGGGTAAAGAGCTTGTAATATCCATTACTTGCTCTCGCTGGAGGAGATGAAAAAAATTGAGTGTGATACCTTGTGCAGAAGCCCAGGGAGATGATAACATGGCCAAAGCAGCCTGTTAAAGCTGAGACTGAAAGAAAAGGTCAGTGCTAACAAAACAGTCACTAATAACTACCCTTGGCAGTTACCCCTGTCACAGTGTCACTGTCTTCTGCTGCCTGTACAGAAGGGATTCAGCTCAGTGACCACAGACTGTCTCTAATAGAGATGTAAACATCTCCTGTTAGTGTGTGGTGTAGTCAGGACAACCAACAAACAGCAATGCACCTCATACAATGCAGGTCAGGCCAAATCTGCTGTAAGACAAGACAGACTATTTTCCCAACTGCTGACCACACTGATGGAACTTCTTTTCCCAAATATGAGGTGAGCATGGACACACTGCTCAGTGGTAGGCACTGATGGTGTATAGTTACCCTGACTCCTGATACTTAGAGCTAAGTGATTGGAATCCCAGCCTGCAGGTCCACATTTCACCAACAGTAATACTTTTTATAACTTCTGTTTAAAATAAGCCATGCAGGATTGAACATGAAATAAAGATGTACTCAGGTGTGAGACAGTTTTCTGTGACATGGTGGTAACTACAACAATCTTACTCATGAGTTGCTACTGGGACCAGAGTGACATTTTATCCTAATGCCTCATTGCCAGAGTATTGTTTGTGGTGTTGGCTCTGAAGTTCTGGCCTCTTTTTTAGTAGCAATATCTTAAAGAGGGTATTTTTTTTCTGCTAGTTGGAAATGCAGGCTCTTAATTTTAAATTTATTTTTATTCTGGATGTTCAAACCCTAATGAGAAGTGCCCTCAGACTCTAGAAAACAACTGTGTGGTTTGCACAGGAAAAGTGAGCTTGAAAGGGCTGTCTTAGCACTGGTAGCTTGGAGCACGGGCAACAGGGTATGGGGAGAGCTGTTTGCAGCAGGCAGCCACACCCATGGGCAGAGCAGCCCTTGCAGTATCTGGGAGCTGAGCCTGCTTTCAGAGCCTACCCAGCCCCTGCCTGTCAGCCCAGTTCAATTCCCCAGCCTCTGGAGACGAGGGATCGGACACCAGCAGAGTTAAAGGGATACAAATAGGAAAAGCTTAGGTGCTGGGGCAGGAGCTGACAGCAATTGCAAACAAGATACTTATTTTCTACTGGTGAGATAAATAAAGAGTTGCCATCTCTTTATTTGCCCTGTTGAGTGATGCAGATGTGAGCAGGAGGCATCATACATAATCTGAATAACCCATCATTTTCTGCCTTCCCATCCTGATTTCTTTCTTCCTTTCTGAGACTAAATGTATGCAGCAGAAGCACCAGGGCACACGAAGTCTCCTGTGCCGAATATGTGTCACTCTGTCAGCTCCCCAGCTCCTTTGCCTCTGAGCTGTTACTGCATCCATTTGTGCAGAGCCAGAGCCTCAGCCTTTCTCTGCGGGCTCATGTGCTCCACAGCTGGTTCATCACTGATGCAGAGGTAGCTGAGGGCTACAAAAGTGACTGACTGGGGCAGGAACACCTGGTCTCTGAGAAGACACTGGGTTTGGTCAGCCTCAACAAGAGATGTCTCAAGAGGAATTCAGGGAGAAGGTGTAAAGGTGAGGCAGACAACTTTCCTCAGGGGAATAATTAGCAATAGCCATGGGAAATTACTGCTGAATGTATTCAAAACAAATTTTTGCCATGACAGTGCTCAAACACCAGGACAGGGCTCCAGGAAGTTTGTGGCTTCTAATCCCTGGGGGTACTTGAAACACAGCTGTCCCTGCTCTGTGCATGGGTTTGGAGAAGAGACCTCCAGAAGTCCTGTCCTATCCTCGTGACTCTGTGGCAATGCCAGACAGAGGTCATACTGTTTCTGCAACGTGTTCCACCTTCTTCTCAGCCATGTAAGCTCCTGTTTGACATACATGTCATTCCTGGTGTGACAACCAGAAGTCTCATTGGACAGAGAGGAAAAAACTGATTGAAGCCTGCTCTTATCCCCTTAATACCTTTGCTAATTGTGCTGTCATCCAGAGATGGCTGTTTGGTGGTGCTTGCCTTGACTATCTGTGCTGTGTGCAATCCCTGCTCTGCAGAGAGGGAATGCACATTGCTTCTCTCTCCTGTTTAAGAACCTCTTGCTATGCTGGTTTTTAACATGCTTGCTCCCTTAATTCATATCTAGAAAGGCAGCTACTCCATCTGGAGAGTTTCCATATGTGTCCACAGAAGTCACTGTGCTCTGTTGGACAGAGAGGATATCACAGACGTAAGGAAATGGAGCTCTCACCAGGGCTTAGCCCTCAGGTCTGGCAGACCTCTGCACAGATTTCTGCACTGGCATTGCCTGGAGAAAAAGCTGGGCATGGGAATGGCCACCTTCTTCATTGGAGAACATCTACACAGATGTGCAGGAGAAACCCCTTGCCTTAGTGAAGTGAAGAGAAATATTGCTTGTGCTGGGATAGTTCCTGAAATACCTTTTCAGTCAAGTAATCTCCTCTAGCTCACTGATGAGGATCATTTATTTCTACAGTAGCAAATTATTTCCTTTACCCTTGGATGGGTGCTTGAGGAGTCTGTGGTACCTACAACAATGAGAATGGTAAGATTCTGTATAGCATGTCCAGGGGCAAGCAAAGACTGCACTTACCAAAATGATACTGGCCTTTCAATCTGCTGGCAGTCTGTGGCTTGTTCACTGTCTAGCTCCTGGATTTCATATATCAGCAGTCCCACACTCATAATCTTCCACCACCACTCATCCTGCACGGGCAATGCTGCCAGTACTGTTTCAATGTTTAGCTCCTCTGATACCACTTCGCTCAGCTTAAACTGATGATACTCAGTAGGTGTGCTGCAAACTCCAAAAGGCTCCCAAAACCCAGCCCATGTTAGATAGAGATAATGTTTTGAAATGGTATTGCACATTAAAGAGAGAAACTTAGATCTGGCCATCCTCCATCCTTTTCTGCCAGCCTCTCTGTCAGCCTCTGAATGTCCACTGCAGCACATGCTACAGGCTTCTCACTGGCAGTTTCAACCCAATTTTTTATGCTTACAATAAATGTTCACCTAAGGGAGAGAGTGAACAGAAGAGTGTAGAGGACACAGGAGGAGGACTGCAAGGCTTTGAGGTTTCTCCACCAGATATTTTCCCTTGCTGACTACAGGAAATAGTAGATTCACTTCTGCTTCTCATGGAACTGCTTGACCACTTTTCTCTCTCTCCGGATTTCCCCATCGATTTTGCACCCTACTCTTCCCAAACACTTCTGCTCTTAATCATGTTTATAGCTATCTCAAAGACCATAGTCTGCAAGACCAGGACCCCTGTTTCTCAACCCAGCTATTACCATGTGCACCCCATGTAATACACAGGGAAGTGAAATTGTGAGAGGTCTGCAAACTCCTCTAAGCAACAGAAGTTGCTTTTCAATCTTCAAACAACACTGGCATCAGGCTGGGTGACACAAGAGGAAATCCTGTTTATGCATCTGATCTCTCCAGGTGCCATTTGCTGCCAAAAAAAGAGAGATCCTCAAGCATCCCTGTGATGCCTCTCCTTCCACCAAATTAAAAGAAGTGAAAAAACCAACCAAATCCACACCTCTGCCAGAGGGTCACGCTTCAGATTTGCACAATACACTAATAAAATTATTTCAGCCTCAAAAAGATTTTCACACCTTAGTCAGCATTTCTGGATAACACTTACATGCTTTTCTCATGCTGGCAAAGCATGTTTTCAGTGCACACTGAATAGCCTGATGAATCAGCTGGCCCTGGTAAGCTGCAGGCTTTGTGGGAACCCCTGTGAAAGCTTACAGGTGTGTGTATATCCCTTTTTCACCCTTAGATCTGAGCTGCCATCACCCTACCCAAATACAAATGCCCTTGCTTTTTTTTTTTGCATTTGCAACTACACCCACCTGCTTCTTACCAGCTGGTGATTCTCAGAAAGAACACAGGGATGACCTCAGGCACCTCCAAATGAAATATTGTAGCTATGGTGGCACTTCTAACACACAAAGAGATTAAAGGAAATCACCAGAACTGTGTGGGAACTAGAAGGAGATAGCACCCTGGGTAAAACCTAAACAGCCTGGCCAAGCAGCTACCACACAATCATCAGAGTGCTACAGACACCTCCAACCACAAAAGCATCACCTCTACCCACAGTTTAGATGATACACTACCCCAAACTTAGACTTATAGGTGATACATTAACCAGAGATAGGGCCCAGTTGCTAGTCCTATGCCCACCTCGTCCGTGTAATTCACTCATTTTATTTTTCAGAGCAGGGTGGTTCCATTCATAGGCAATGGCCTCTGGAGTTGCTTGGAATCATGTTAGATAGCCAGGGCCAAAAGCAAGTTCATCCCAGCAGATGCAGTTACTTTAAATCTTAAATTCCAGTCTTTTATTCAGTCCTGAAGTGGGGAGATGTTCTCCCTGTTCCACCTCTACATGCCGACCTTCAAAAATGGGAAGAAAAGTGAAAGGGCTGATCTAACCCAACCTTTAACCCAGGCAAAATGAATTAAAACTGTTAAGGGGCAGAATGCAGCTAAGGCAAATCTGGGTGGCTTTACAAAAGAGGAGCTTTAGCTTGGGCATCTGATGGGATTGCAGGGTTGAAAAAGGGGGCTGTGTGGGAAGACTTGGAGCTCTGATTTGCACTACGTGCTTATTTGATTAACACATGTCTCCAGCCCAAAGCAAGGCCAAAGAAGCATTGCAATGGGATTTGGACTGGTTAGACATCAGATCTCTAAAGACAGATATCTATGGAGGAAGCCTTGCTGAACAAAGAATATTGCTTGTAAAATGTTTGTGGAAATGACAAGTTGAAAGCCAAAAACTCTTTGGTATTTTCATCATTGCTCTGAAAGCACATTGGCAATGAGAGCTGGCAGGGGCACATGATATAAGGGGTACAAGACTGGAGAGTGATTCAGACAATCTGAGTAATCTGGGGCTTCTTGGGTGATTCACATTGGCCCTGATGTATCCACGTGTAACCAAAATGACACTTGAGTGTTAAACAAACGGTCCATGCCTCAAAAGTGGGGGCATATCTGAAAGGAAACTTGACTGCAAGAAAAGCTGATGTAACCCTCAGGTGTTAAAAGACCTGACAGATGGGAAGGAACAAATGACTACCATGGCAGAGCTTGATACTCTGGGCTGTAGACATAATTTGGTAACACTTGATTTCACTTTTGCTTGTGTTAATAATCTTGCTAATTACTTGAGTGGGATTAGCTATCCATTACGGTGGTGCAGGGAATTCAAACCAGAAACATGCAAGACAGGAATAAGATGAACACTTTTAACAGTGAAAGCCTATGACTGGAACAGACTTCAGGTAGGAAAAGGATATTTTTGCATGTCTGAGGATCTCACTTGGAGAGAAGGTATCTGGGAAATGGATTTAGGCCAGACATAGTGGAGAAGCTCAGCAGGAGGGTGCTGGGTTAAACCCTACAGCCCTGGATAGGCAGGGAGGCAGACCAGGTTGGGGCACTTCTCTTAACAACCATGACTCTCTTCTGGTGATAAATGACCAAAAAAGCTAAACTGTCCTCTTCCCAGCAGTAGCTAGCTCAAATCCTGGGATGTGACCCCTGGAAGGAAGCAGGCTCCTGTGAAGAGCACAGAGCAGCTGCTGGTGTTGGGTTAGCAGTGAGGCCATAACGATGGCTGTGGAAAGAAAGCAGCACAGTTTGGAGATGTTATCAGCCACCCTGTTGAATCCTGCATGTTTTCCCATCTAACCAGTTCTTTTTTCAATCCTCCCTAGCTTCTGTGTGAGTGTGCTGTAATCCCACATGCTCCCTGCCCCTCCAGTTCTTCCTCAATGACTTTAAGGTGAGGAAATTCCTTTCTTTGGTGTTTCTTCCTTCTTCTGTCATTTATTATCAGATCAACTGGACTATTTCTGTGGCCCATCAGAATTCTGCACACCTAATGACTGCTTTTCAATTTGCATGATTTAATTTATGGAGGCTTCCCCCTGTGATTTGAGGATAAGTTTTTTAAAAGCAAGTAGTTCTCTGGGATGCTTCATTATTGAATTTTCCAATTCAAGGTTAAGCTGAAGGTACAGAAATATGATGCTGGGGCTTCAAAGAATTAGGTCACTTAGGGTGTTTTAAGTAAATGACTCATAAGTGGAGGTCGTTAAAACCACTGCTGATAAAGACTGAATATTGCAGAGGGTTTTGATCCCTTTACAATGGTATGTAGGTCAAAGATATTTTAAAAATGCCACTTTCCTGATCCAATTCTACAGTTTTTGCACCAATATTACAAACTAAATTAGAAGCAGACACAATAAGCTGAAGATGAGAAGCATGTAAATCTACAAACTTAAACCAGTAGCTTTTGGTAAAAAAGTACATTTGAAAAGATCAGACTTTGATCATGGAAGGCAGGAAGAGAGAATTTAGGGTCCAAAATCCCTAGGGTCTCTCTCACCTTTGCCTAGGGCATTATAGCTTTGGAAAGTGCTTTCTCAGTGATTCTCCACGCTCACCTGGAGGTAACTGCAGCACAGCAAGTAATCAGAGCACAAGATTTATATTAGCCCATCGCATCAAAATTAGGTGTAGTCACGATTTATAAAGAAAACACAAAAACATGGACTTCCTGCTGTCTCTGCCAATGTCAAGGGCTTCACCACCTGTCTTTCAGAGCAACAACTGAGGTATTATTTTGAACAAGACCTTGTCCTTGCCCTTTCAGTGCACTGGCCAGGCTGGTGGCCTCAGTCAGGCTGTTTGTGCTACCATCACAGCAAAGCAGGCACAGGGGACTGAACCCAGATGGTCTGGGCACATCCTGCCCCCAGCAACATCCCTCCACTTGCTGGTTTTGGTGCCCCACCAAGAAGACTTGCTGTGAGCCAGTTGGGAGGGACAGCTGCACCACAGCAGTGTGTGGTTTGCTTGGGGCCATGGAAAGCCCTGCCAAACCCCTGGCAGCTCACCCCTGTGGTTGCTGGGGTATTCATAGCAAAAGCTGAAGGTTTCAGCGGTTTCAGCTCCTTCCCTCAGCACTGGGGAGCTCAAAGCCCCTCTGAGGCTGACAGGGTGGACTTGCAGGAGCCTTGGTGCCTGCACACTTAATGGAGCAGGGAATAGGTTCAGATTTCAGGGCACAACTAAGTCTCTTGAGCATGTGAACCTGTTTCAGAAAGGACTTAATGCATTTAGGAAAGATGACCTGACAGTATGATTCAGACTCCCACATCTCACCTGCATCTTAAAACTGAGGTTCAAAAATCACTGAAATGGTTCTAAAATTTGCATCCATGTCTCTCAGGGTGGTCTTGATCCCACGACCAGAAGCAAGGAAGCTCTGCAGGGCTTCTGCAGCCTGAGATGGTTGCCCAGCAGTGTCCTGCTCCCAGGGACCAGCCAGTGGATGGGAAATAAGGTAAATGGTGAATAATGTTGTAGAGCAGTATTTATTTTGGTCCTTGCAGAGCCTGGGGAGCACTTTAACTCAGCTACTGGGGAAGCAGTGGCAGAGCTGAGGGAGCAGGGGCCCTCCCAAGAGCTGCCCACAGGGAATGGGGTGCTTGGGATTGTCATCTGATGATGGTGACTGGATGGTGATTGCCAGGATCAGGTTTTTCCTGGAAAATTTATTTCACAGGTATTTCATCTAGCCTGTCAGTTCCCCTAATTGCCCTTTCTGCTTGCACAGTTGCTGTGGAACTCTGTATTTTTTTTTTTTTTATATGTCCAGCTGGCAATTTTGCCATTGTTTTTCTTACCTGCTCTTCCTCAGTATTTATTTTTCCCAGGCCTTCCCTTCTGAAGCAGCATTCCAGTTACTTTTTTATTTTCTGTAGAAAGGCCAGTAAAAACAGATTACTATTTGTAGCTATGAGCACTGTTTGTACTTGTTTATGGTTATCACTGGCTCCATCCTCATACTGCCTTTATTGTGGCATCTATTTGCTTCCTGCCTCAAACCCTTTTCTGTGATTAATAATTTCACATTGCATCAACATCCCTGAGAAATCTGAGAGGGCTCTCTAGCAGTGGGAGCTCTTTTAAATCATCTTCTCCATCATTTCAGAGAGCTGAGCACATTACCCCTTTCTGACTGTGTATGGATGAGATTTAAGTTCTGGAGTTGCCAGCTCCTTCCTGGGAAGATCAAGTTTTCTATGGAATTTACTCTCAATTTATTATGTGTTGTCTTTTGTCAAATTTTAGCCTTTTCTTCCTCCTTTTGGACTTTTTCAGCACTGCCCAAACCCTTTAAATTCACAGCAGTTGCTGTCTTTTATCGTATCATCCAGTTCTCTGCCTCTGGCTGCACTGCCTGCACACAGGGCTTGCCCCAACAGACCAAATTTTGGGAACCACAGTTCTGGATCTGTGTTTATATCACACAAGTACTTAGTGGGTGGCCATCACTGTGGTACCCGAATGTCTCACCCAAACCAGCTGACATCTTTATATAACATCTTTCCTGTGGAAAGCTGAGTCACAGAAAAATCAGGTTATGTTATACAGAAAGGTAAGGGTTTTCAAACTTCTTTAATTTCCACTGCTTTCTTGCTGGTCTGTCTGTATCAGACACTTTCTATTGACTATAGCAGATTTTCTGCTTTGGGCTGTCTTTCAGTGTCACTGATGTTTTAGATGTTGGTTCACTGACCAAAACTGGAAGCAAGCAATGCTGGTGAGTTGTGAAATCCCTGCAGACATTGAACAAAAAACTTTTAATGAAGTAGAAGGGCTATATCTTCTTGGTCTGTCCTTCTGGGTTAATGTTGCACACTAGTCATGTATCAGCATCTGCTAACCTTGAGGATTTCTATCCAGGGTGAATATAACACACAATATATTGAATAACAATATTACCATACGATGCCACAAATAATTAGTGACCAAGTAAAATTTATCTGCCCAGGTTCACTTTGTTAACAAAAGTGCTTCCCTTTCTACTTTCACAAATTGTAAACAGTAACCACATCATCTCTACCCAAATTAAATATCATTTGGATTTCAAGCAGTAAGCAGTGAAGAGTTTCTTTTAGTTCATAAGACACCATTCCATTCATCTTGCTCTGTCAAATTATAGGAAAAATATAATTGTCTCTTACCTTAATTCATAACTGCATTGAAAACCAATGCTTCCTTCAGGCTGAGCCTGTTTGGATTTAAATGTATGTTTCCTCTTCTCTAATCCTCATGCCTATGTGAACGTGTTGGCTTCCTGGGCTGAGCTTCTTCAGGGCTGAGCTGAGAAAGTATTGATGTGCTGTGCTTGGGTCCTGCTGGCTTGCTTGTGAAATTTTGAAGTAGGAGGCACCACTCAGAGTGACAAAAATGCTTACAGAAGACAGGACCTGCACGGAAGACAGAAATGCCTGAGGTGCTTTATAGTCAAAGTTATTACCCCCTGAGTTCTCCCTATTCTATGCAGAACGAGACATTTTTCACTCAGACACAGTATGGTGTGTAGAAATAAAAGTTTGGCACAAGAGCAGTGGGGACACAGGATGCAGCACAGAGGAGTACAGGTATGGGATGGTAGAAGATGGGGCACAGGCTGGCACTGGGGAGCCCCACAGCTGTACACAACTCACTGATGGTCAGCTAAAAGAGGCAGATCTGGAGCTAGCAAAACTGGGTTAGTGTTAACAGAGAGAACAAAATTAGTACCTAACATACATCAGGGGCACTGCCTACAGTAGGTTGTGCATAGACCAGAGAAGAGAGAAGAAGGTATAGAAGCATGTTGGAAAACACATAAAAAGGATCCAAAGCAGATCCTAGAAAAAGACAGATGGAAAACCAGGGTGGACATTGCATTCATCCCAGGAAAGGACTGGAGATGCTGACAGCTTTCTCTGACACCTCACTTCACCACAACCACCCAGGTGAAACCACCAGCCTTAGGACCTAAAGGAGCAGGGAAAGGGTGAGCATAACACCAGAAAGTCTGTGAGTGCAAAAATTTAAACTGTGGTAGTGTTCTTGTTTTTCTGCAACTGGCAGATCTTAACTGATAACAACTGGAGCCTTGAGAATGCCATTGCCCTCTCAATAAATTCCTGGCTCTACCTATACATATATTGTGCCTCCTCTTTGCCTGTCAACAAGATTTTAAGCATAATGTCTCTCTGCACCCCAGAACCAGTGGAGTTTGAGGGTTTAAAATATTGGGATGTTCATTAATCAAGAACCCTCCTCGGCCCCTGACCCGAGCACCTGCTCAGGGTTGCATTATGAGTGCAGCACAACTGGGATGCTGTGAAGCACATTGCCAGGCACCACTGGGACACAAAAAGCTGTTCCTCTGGGGTGGAACCAGGCAGGAGGCTGTGCAGTGGGATGTGTGATGAGAAACAACACCACATCTCTTTGGCTGCTGTACCAATACCAAGGCCCTCCAGCACACAAGGAATGTGGTCCTGGAAACACCCCCAGGTACTGCCCCTACCTCAAATGTCAAGGGGGATTAAAATGCCTTCTCCCCAGAAGTAGAGCTGTACTGTCTTCAGGCAGGCTGACCTTGGTGGAATTTTGGGGATGGAGAATATCTTCCAGGTTGCCTGAGCTGTTGTTTGTACATTGGTTAGCAAGTTGCCAGGCAAACATCTTAGTTTAAGTTCAGTTCTGGTATTTCTGCCAATTATTTTTGCCAATTTTTGGGGCTTTTTTACTGTGTTATGCTTTATCTAGCAAATGTTACATCTCCAACAGCTACACAGCAATGTAATTAAGGTCAAACCATGGGCCTCCAACATCAGCCAAATTGTACAGATGACGTGAGCCAGGTGGGCCAGGACAAGCACCCATGGAAATAATCAGGGAACTGACTCCTGGATGGGTGTTAGCCAGGGACAGCAAAGATATACTACTGGAAATAAAGTTTAATGGTTAGGGAATTATAAAGAGCCAGAGCAGCAGATTTTCAAAACTCACCTTTTTCTCTGACAAGTGCCAGTAGACCCCATCCTACCCATTCTTTAAAAATAGATGCAAATCACTCTGCACTGTTTTCAAGACAACATCAAAAGGCTAATGGCTGGTTTCTCCTGACACCCTAAAAGTAGGATCTATGACTGCCAAAATCATTAACTTTTAACTTTCAGAAAGATAATTTCTGGTAGATGGTACTAAGGAAACCTTCTCATTGTGTGAGAACCATGAGATTCAGAAAGTTGAATGAAGGCTTCCTTGATGCCAGTGCTAGTCTGATATTATGAGAGCAGCACTGCCCTTCTGCAGATGTGCTGTTGTTTGGAGGACACCTGCAACGATGCCAAACGACATGAACTCCCCAGGCAGGTGCAAAGAGGAATTGCTTTATTGCAAAAAACAGGCCTTTTAAAGAAATTAGTCCTTTATCAGTTGCATTCTTGTGAAGCACAACAAACATAATTCAACCAACCACCATAAACCACGATGTGAACATGCAATGGTTACATCACTTGTTTTCTACCTCTAATTCAGCTGAGTCATTCCCAGAGTCCTTTTCTGCTTAGCTGAAGTAACAGGAGTGAGCCATGATTTTACAAGGGTAACAAGGCTCTCATTTTGTAAGGTTTTACTTATCTGCTACAGACACCCAAATCTAAATTTGTCTCCCATGTCCTCATGGAGATGATGAGGGGCTGTGTCCCTCCAAGCCCTGCCTCCCTCAGCCTTATAAAGAAGGCAGAGATAATCCAGTAGGAGCTTCCCCACTGGGACCTGCACAGGCTGAGCTGGTTTGCTGCTGACCTGTAAAGTGTGGGCAGAACCCAGAGAGACACAGGCAACCTCACCCCGATGGGCACCCACTGCTGGGTCAGCAGTACTCGGCACAGTACGTCTGGTGTAGCTCTTTGCAGGCAAAATCCTCGAGAATAGGGGTCAGGACTTCCCACACATAACAGCAGGAGAGGCTGTCCCCAGCCATTGCTTGCCTCCAGGTAGAAAGAACCTCCTAACAATAGGGTTTCCCTGAAGGTGGTCATCAACTTCTTCCTTCTGCCCAGAATTTAACTGGAACTCAGCACAGAGCAGGCTATTACCCTCAAAAAGAAATGGGGTTTGTCAAAAGGGATACCCACACAGGTTTTATCTGGAGACTTCAATTAAAGAGAAACCAAGTCAAGCTGACTCAGAGATCCTCAGCAGGTTTCCCTGGGAGACACAAAAGGCTTTCTGCTGTATTCTGCTGTGAGTGATAGCTCATTATCATGGTGTGCACTTGTAGTGCAACACAGACAGGTGTGAAACCAATACCACCTGAAAGACCCACATCAACAATATCTCTGCTTCCATCTTCAGCCTCTGCTCACACTCTGGCATTGAGGACACAGCTCAGGAATAAAACAGTCTGAGGAGGCTGCTGAAAAGACTTTCATTCTGGTCCATACATGATGGAGGAAAACATCTTTTGTTTCTCCAAGCTAAAATGAAAAAGACATTGCATCCCTTGTAACCAGAGAGACTTTTCCTGGGAAGGGCTAGGTAGAGTGTGCTGCCTTCCCAACTGGGAGGCACACAATGGCTTTCCAGGAAGAAATCAAGAGTAAAGGATGTATGTGCAGCAACACTGTGGGTAAAGAGAGGCAAACACCCTGTTCTTTTCATCGCATGTCCTTCTGAGCTGCCTTCCAAACTTGAAAACTCATTTCTCTCTCTTTCTTGGGAGACCTGTGGTACTTCAAAACCACTGGCATCTCCTACTGCTCTGTGGCCAGGCTACCAGGTCAGCTTGGGGAGGCAGGCTTTGGCACAGCAGTGCTGGCAAGTTCAAGCTTTGTGGGCTAAAGCGCTTGGTAAAGAAATAGCTTGCCTGAAGGATCAAACTGCTGCTCTTCCCAGCACACTCTACTTTTGCTGCTATGGCGGAAAGCCTGATGGGTGGTGATTTTCTACAAAAAGAGGCTCTCTTGGTTCTCAAGAGTTTCACTGGAGTGCCTTCTGCAGGGCCAATTAGGAATAGTAATGGCCTTGTGGTAGCTGCTCCAGTCTCTGAGGAGCTCTGTGATGCAGAGCTGCCCTGCATGGCTCAGCAGATGACACACACCATAGCCGTGACTACACTGGCCCCTGGTGGACACCTTTTCTCTTAATTTCTCCAAAACTCTCGCCGTTTCTGTCAGCTGGGCAGAGACACTTTGGAGGTGCATCACTGCCACACCAGTGTCCTGTTCCTCTCATGCTGTCCTGCAGCAGAGCCCACCCGGCAGCTTTTGTGCTGATGTGAGCACCAGCTGCTCACACACAGACACACACAAGCCTTCAGAGAAATAATTTCTGTGCCTCACTTTTGAGAGAAAACCCGTCAGAGGAAGCCTCATCCCTTCATGTTACTGTTCTGAAGAGCTGCAAGAAGACAACCGAGCCCTGGTGCCTTTCCAGCCACCAGTAGGAGATGTATTTATTCTTCATTTAAAATATGGGGAGGCAAAAATTACCCAGAGTGAGGAAGAGAGAAGTTATTTCTAGGGATGGAAATGTTTCATCCTGAGGGCAGTGTGGTCCTGGGGACGCTGAGATGTGCAAGGGATGGTGGTGCAAGAGGTGCATGGGTACAGAGACATTGTGATAGAGGAGAGTGGAAGTGCTGCCTGCCTTGCAGTGAGCATGGACAAAACACCCAAGGAAACCACCCAGCGTTGCTCTCAGCCCAGCTGAATACCTGAGCATCAGGGAACAAGACCCATTTCCTCTACTCCTTGTTGTATAGGAAAGGCACTGCCTTTTGGCAGCTGGTTTGCAACCATTTCTTGGTACACAGATCTGTTTACATTGCTGAGTGCTGCAGTCAAGGTTGGTGCTGAGTCAAACACTGAGGACAATCAATACTTTGCAGTGCCTTGGCAGTTTGTGTTTTGTCCATCCTCACATTCTGCACAGGGGTTCGCACCTTCTCTGAGCTCAGGCATGTGGAGGATCACAGAGATTACACATCATCCAAGGGTGCCAGGTGAAGAAGGGGATGAATGAATATCTTGGCAATGCAGACCAACATGTACACGTTGCACATTCATTAATGTTAGTGGGAAGTCTGCCTGGGTACCAGAGTACAGGGAGGAAAAACTGTTTGCTGGGCTGACAGCAGACACTGTGGTTTGCTCGGTGGTACTTTTCTCTTGCACAGAGCTCATGGGCCTTGGTAAGTCTAACCCAGCTGCTGATGCCAGCATTACCCTGGCTGCTCTGACTGCTGGAAAGCACAGCAGACCCGCAGGGACAGCCGGCAGCCCGGAGAGCAGCGGTGGGTCAGAATGAGGCCCCAGCAGACACACACGTCAGCAGAGGCTGTAGGAACCCAAATCAGTGCTATTCTGAGGTGGGGATTTCTGTGACCTGTCTCTGTACATTTTGGCATTTCAGGCAAGTCAGCAGAAACACAGATTTGCCTAGAGCAGAAGCACACTGCTCAGAAACTGCGTCAAAATTGACGCACTACAGCGGCAGCTTTGCTTTGCCCGGTATTACTTGCTGCCTTTAAGGGTCATTAACATGTTTTAACCAAATATGAATATCAGCCCACACATTACAGTTAAACCTGACATATTCAGACCAAGGTTATAATTACCTTTCAATTTCCCAAACTATTTTTACATCCAGACAGAATACCTAAAGTCACATTTATTTTTTTTTCTGTCATGACCCTTTCTGGATCCTCTTCTGGCACAGTTAAGCACATTTCCATGTGCTGAATGTTAAGCACATTTCCATGCTGCTTCACAACTGGTATACATATGTATGTATATATAATGAGTGTTTTCATGAGGCTGGAAATAAAACAGGATTCTCCTGGATATGATACAATTAACTTGGGGAGTTGGGCTTGGGGAGTTTTGTGTATGCTAATGTAGACCCATCCCTGAGCAGGAGCATCCTTCAGCTAAGAGAAGAGTGGGATACAAATACCCTTCATTAACTTTTCTTTTTCCTCTCCCTAAAGTTTTTACTGGTTCTGACCTCCAGCTGTAGCTGGATGTTACCACAGCAGAAAGAGGCAGAGTTGTGCTGCTGGCTGACAGGGCTCCTCCAGAAAGCACCAAGTCAGTCTCATCCTCATCCCCAGACTGCATGCACTGGCCTGAACAAGTGACCTGAAGGCCAGAGATTCTTCCAACGACTTAATAAGTTTGTCTCCATGTTGCCTTGGGAAGGAGTCTTCAGCATAATGCCAGAAAAAGCCAAATATAAGCTAGTTTCTTACTCAGGCATATTGTTTAGGGACAAGAGACTATGATTCCCTGTGCTCAAGTGGCAGTCCTTCAGCTCAGCGCTGAGATGAGGAACAATCTGCTAGGTCCCACTTCACACTATTTTCTGAGGGATCTAGCAACACCATAAGCTAATGTGTCCTCATACATCCCAGGCTTTGCTGGTGTAGTTCAGCAGCATGGTCCCTAAACATACCCATAGAATTGCTGCACAGCTTTGCACAGTGTGGCAAGTGACGAGCCCCCCTGCTGCCACTGCAATGCTCCAGCCTGTCAAGGCTTTTCCATCCAGACATTCAGAGCATCAGGAGGGGCATCAGGCAAAGTCTCCATCTTTCTAACAGACCCTCTGTAGAAGGGGCCCTCTGGTGCAAGTAACACCAATAAACCAAAAATAAGTATGTATTTTAGGTTTAAGCTTGAATGTGGTTAACACTTACTCAGGTGTCTATTTTAAGATGATGTGCTGAAGCCAGCACAAGATTATATCTGTTTCTGACTGTTTCATGTGCCAACATCATCCTAAATCCTCTTTAACCTGCATCATTTCAGCAACAAGAAAAAACAAGATAAGGATTTAAAGATAAGCAGCAGATTTGAGCAGGAACAATATAACAGCTGTGGTGAGTACTTTTTATGCAAGAAGGTGAACAGGCACTGGGGCTGTAAAGGATGTTTTAGCCTTGGCTTCTCGTGCTCCCTTCTCTTAGGAAAACCCTAAAATTTGGCATTTTCCTTAAGCTGTCTGTCAACTTGCACAGATACAGGAATATGTCTTCTGCTCTCAATGCCCTCACAGGCACTGGAAAGGCAGCAGACTGCTCCAGGCTCATCCCTTCTGAAAGCAGAAGAGCTCTGTGACCTACAGGGATGCTTCTGGCCACCCAGAGCAACACAGGGCAGCTCTTGCCAGCCATGCACTGTCTGGATGTGGGTCTCACCTTCTTCCTTTGCACAAGACAACAGCAATAGCAGCTTAAAGCAGTTGGGCAGTGAGGAGAAGTTGAGGTCAGATCCAACTCAGAGCTCCTGGTGTTGCTGATAAAACAGAAGCCAGCTGCCTCTGGCAGAAAAACCCTTTAAGATGCAGAAAGCATCTCCTGCCTCCTTGCTAGAAAGGCTTGCAAGTGGTGTTGGGGCAACAGCAGGGCAGGATGTCCTCCTATGAGAGCTAGAGAAGTGAAAGGCTTTGCAAAGAAGTCTCTGCATGTTTAAGCTATCCTCATGTGACTGGGTTACAGCCTCACTCCAACTGCTACACAACAGCAATGAATGAAACCTCTGAGAAGAGGGAGATATCCCCTAGCAGAGATGCTCAGCAACCAGATAAAGGCCACCATCATCTTGCCAGTTTGGGCAAATGGGCTCCAGCACCTGTCCCAAAGCACTCACACTGCAGGATGAGGCAGAGAGGCCTCTGTGAGGATGCAGAAATCATTCCCATCTCTTGTGCTTCAGCTGAGTGAATTGTGGTCTAGAGGGCTCATGCTGTGAATCTGCAGGGGAGAGAGTTGGTGCCATCCTTTTGCCCACCACCCTTTGGCTTTGTCCTGAATTTTTGTGAATCCTCTTCTAGAGCACCTGAGGGTTTGCACACCCAAAAAAAAGCCTGGCTTGCAATAAGGCCTGAAAGGTAGAGATTGTACTGCTGTGCCAGGCTGTGACCCTGCTGCTGGGACCCAGGTAGCAGCTGAACTGAAGGGGAGGCAGAGAAGAGACTGGAGGGATTATCAGTTTTGTAGATCTGCCCAGGGCAGAATAAAATGCAGATGCTGAATGAAATGAATGAAACAGGTTTCTCAGGTGTAAAGAAATCTTTATTAGAAAACTTAAAATATGGTGATATCTTGTAGGGACAAACAGAACAGAACAAAAAGCTTAATTGCATTTATCTAACAATATTTGTACATATAAAAGTGTATATATGTATATCTATGGGTGTATGTGTGTGTATTTGTGCATACACACACACATGTGCAAGTACAGATATGCATGTATATGTACAATACACAGAGATATATCTATACAAATGGGTAGCCATTCACACATATAAAACCAGTCGTTCCAAGCTGGAATAGTAACTGGAATTTCAACCCCAGTCACCTGCTAAAGCAGTGACCACACTAGCACACCAGTTGCCAGTCCACAAAGCTCAAAAATGTTCAAAAAGTCCTCTCATGAGGACGTGTGACAGCTCACACCCACTGTTTTTTCCACCCTTCAGCCTTTTTCCTGGAACAATTTCTTCATCCATTTCTACAGCACTTGTTCATTCCCGTAGGTGTTGCTCCTTTACATCCACAGCATCATTTCTAAGCTGCAGCTTCAAACCCTTCCACCCAAGAAGCTGCAGGCCCTGGAAGCAGATGGGGAATCAGGATCATACTTAGGTATTAATTCATGTTGATTTCACCAAAACACACGGACAGCATTTATTTCTTGGTTACTTATCCAATTACTCACTTGCTAAGCACTTTCGGGGCTGGAAGCATTGCTCAGATCTGTCAGCTGGGAGCCAGGCCCTGGCACGGCACCTTAAACTTGGGCACCATTTCCTTCCAAAGAGCAGGTTCCCACTCCTGTCCCTGCTCACAAAGCCAATACACTCTGCTGAGGTGAGGGAAGGAGTGGCCAAGTGTCCAGGGTTTGGAAACATAAAGGGTTCTTTTCAGTACTGAGTCTGAAGGGGGGAAGGTACGTTTCTAAGGTGCCTCTCCATGCTGCTCAGGCAAAGTGGGAGTCTGCTGGCAATTTCACAAAGCAAGCAAGGCAGGATGTGCTGAGGAAAAGGGAGGGTGGTGCTAACAAAAGGCTCTAAATAGTGAGAACACCAAAAGCAACCATGATAAAAGCAAAACCAAGCAGCTGCTTCCACTTTTCATGTCTGAAAAGGTTGTTCAAACAGTCCTTGGCTGTGGATGTCCAGTTGAGGATTTCTCACCTTTAGGTCACCTGTCCAGGATGATAGTTTTGGACTTGCAGTTCTACAAGACAGTACCAACAGAAGACAACTGTGAGGACTTTGTGTGCAGAGAAGAGTGCCTGTCCAGGCTGTGCCCACTGAAAGCCCCATAGTCTTTGCAGTTTGACAGAAAACATTTGGATTTTTTGAAAGCTTCACGGAGATGCTTCTTGAACTTCTCACCCACAAAAGCATAGATGACTGGGTTGAGGCAGCAGTGGACCAAGGAGAGCGCCTCAGTCAGCTCCATGGCTAGGTCCAGCCTTTGGCTTGTCTGGCAGTCGTTGATGATGGACATGTTCCTCAGAGAGTCCAAAAAAAGTACAATGTTGACGGGGGTCCAGGAGACGAAGAACACAATGACAACAATAAAAACCAGTTTTATTGCTTTGTACTTGCTCTTGGTATGGCACTTCTGCAGGTTTTTCAAGATGCTGTGGTAGCAGAAAATGAGGACACCAACAGGGATTAGCCACCCCAGGACGTTGACTTCAAAATTACTGAAAGTCTTCCAGCCATAGTTGCCATCAGGGTAGTGACGGAGGCACTTAATCTGGTCATTGTCATTCACTTCCTGGAAAAATATTAAGTCTGTCATTGATGCTAAAATGGCAACTGCCCAAACGACCAGACTGGTGATAACCCCAAGGGCAGTTGTCCGAATCCCTTGAACATGGAGAGAGTGGACTATGGCCAAGTACCTGTCGATGCTCATGATGGTTATGAAGAAGACATTGCTGTAGAAACCAATGAAGTAAATTGAGCTAATGATTTTACACAGTGCATTTCCAAAAATCCACTGGCTCACGATGGAGTACTGAACCAAGAAAGGCAGAGAGAATACCAAGAGGAGGTCAGAGACTGTCAGATTCAGCAGATACACGTCAGTCATGGTCTTGATTTTCATGAAGGCTGTCAGAATCCAAACAACCAAAGCATTTCCCATCAAGCCTGTCACAAACAGCAGGGAGTACAGCACTGGAAATAAGGTAGGTGCAAATGCTGGAATACTTTCAGGATGGCAGATGATGTGTAGTTCTGAGTAGTCGAAGGCATATTCATAGGCTGCAGAGAAGTTAGGTGTTGGTGATGTGTAACTCACCTGTTCAAGGATAACAAAATTCATATGACCCAAATCCCATGTTACTCTCTTAAAACCAAGTCAGCTCACACCAAGCTGCATGAGGACAAAACAGATGTGCCACAGCTGTGGTACAGGATGCAAATGAGGAATGAACATGAGTGACTGGCCATCCCTTGCAAGACCCAGGATGAGATCCTTGCATCAGAGGGGCAGAGGAGATCAAGGAAAATGCAGCTGTGCTGGCAGAGGTTACCAGCATCCTCCCGCTGGCTCCATGTGGGGCCATGGCCCATGGCTGAGTCCAGGTGGGGTACTGGGGCCAGAGTCAGGAATCATCCCCAAATCAGCAGTGACATGGGAATGGCCAGGAGGCTGAGAGCCTTTGATGTGGGTTTTGGGGTCCTATTTTATGTTTCTTTCTGAAAGGAGAAAGGGAGCAGGGCCCAGGGAGAAACTGACATGCTAACACCCATCTCCTAAAAGCTTTTTTTCCAGTCAGCTGAGTGCCAGAAATGGGATGCACCAGGAGCAGTGACATGTCCCCTTCCTGCTCACCAACCCCTTGCAGCTTGCCCACCCCCAGTAGCAACCACCACATCCTTGGGCAGTACCTGTGACAGCAAACAATTAAAGAAGATGAATAGCAGCATCCCAGTCAGGATGTCCTCCATAGGACAGGCCTAGCACTACCTCTGCCCTCAAGGGCTGTCTTCTTTCACACGCAGAGTCTCATCAGCTAAAGATATTTTCACTCTGTGTTTTGGTTTCTTCCCAGAGAAAAACAATCACACTGATTTAGTCTAAACCCCCATCATCTCCCCCTGTACTGTGTCCCCATAGGAAAAACTGGACCCCTAAGATGTGCTACTGGCCTCAGCTTGCAGGAGAGCAACCCGGCAGGAAGCGACTCACCAGCATGTCCTCAGAGCCACCACTGCCCAGCAGGTATGCCAAATTCTGGTCCATAATCCAACACTGTGTCTGAAAGAATGCAAAAAACCTGTGTTTGTATCACATATTTTTAAGAAGCAGACATACCTTTGCATATATAGGCTGGCAATATTTACCTCAGTTTATGCTGCAATGCCAAGTCGCAGGCAAGGTCCTCACTGTGGCAGTGCACAGTCCTAAAATAGCTTTTCATCTGTGTGACCTGTGCTACACTAAAGATGTATGAAAGCCCAAGCCAGCAAGTTCAGCCTCTGTACTTAACACCTACGGAACGGAAATGTTGGCTTTATCTTCTATATGATCAGAAAGTTTTCATTTTGAGCACTGATATTCTTCAGTGGAAGAGATCTGCAATTTCCTCCACGTATTTGAAGTGTTCCTGTCTCCCACCTCTCCCACCTGCATGCCCTAAGCCACCTGCTGTCCCTGCTCTACAGTTCTGGGGTCTAGGAGAGAGAAAGCAGTGCTGTCTCTCCTCTGCTCCAAGGACTTTTGGTGAAGATGGCTGAGGGGGATGGTCCAATGCTGCTAATACCCAGTGACGGCAAAAGGCCTTATGTTTGCTTAACATTTCATTTTCCTTGGAAGGCCCCTTCCCCCCGCACCCACCCAGCACAGACAGGAATACCTAAGGGAAATGATCATAGAATCATAGCCATGTAGGTTGGAAAAGGTGTTTAAGACCATTGAGTCCAACTGTAATCCTACCACTGCCAAGTACATTTGAACTTTTCTTCCCAGAACACTACAGGGATGCTCTCACAGACCAACACTGAAATAAAGCCCTGAACAGCACTGAATTCCCACCAACTCTGCCACATACCTACTGTGACCTCATCCAGACCTAACACAGCTTCCATCCCACAGCTGTGTCCGATCATCCCCACAACACAAGATACACAGGAAAAAGCAGCACTACTGAGCAACAAGCAACATCTGAAGTGTGTGTTACCTCCTTAAATACTGCTGCTCCTCACTAGAGCTTGGTGCCATTACTGAAGTTCAGTACTTTTGTAGGTTTTTGAACAAAAGCCCCTCATTGAGCCCCTCATTGGGCTATCAGTCCATAGATGTGCTGCTGGAGATCCCAATGTGGAATGGTCTGTTGTCTTTCTCAAACCCTTTGGATGCCCACCTTCACACACCATCACTCCAAAGGCAGAGATAAATTTCTGTGAACCAAGAAAATCTGCAACTACCGGCATATGTGGCAGTGGATGACTTTCCTTGGCTGTGGTGGGCAGTGTGACATTAGGTCAAAGTTTGACACGTCATTCAAGCCATGACAGCCAAGCTCTGCTGGGTATTAACTCTTACAATACCTGAAACTAGGAATTAAAACCAGAAACAAACTCTTTTGTCACAGGCAGTGTTGAAATGGGATCTCCACTGCCCTTATGCAGGTTTTAAATGCACTCACAACCCTGTTAAAGTAGAAAAGAATACAATCAGGAATTATTCAATGTGGAAAAAGACGTGTCTAATCAAATGGGAATTTGGCAGTTCTGTGCCTCTAATCTCTCATCTCCTAAATACAGATAACAGGCTATCGGAGCACAAGGAACATCTCTCCAGGACAGCGACACGAAGGGACGCGGCTCCCTCTGCTGGGCACCCCTGCAGAAGTGAGGCAGGTCCCTGCAGAGACGTGTGTGATCAGCGGTGCTGCTTCACCTCCTCACTCATCATGAGGCTTACTTTAAGGGAGAAAACGCTTCCACAGCAAGGTAAGAACCTGGAGACTGCTGTTGCTGCCAGAGTTTCCTAATGGATGAGCTCTCTCTTGGGATACATGCCATTTGGCCAACATTGTTGCAGCCTATTTTCCTAAAAAAAGCCAGAAAAGTGTCTATTGTTGCCCTACCCAAAGACATGGAGGGAGAGGATCCAGCTACACCACCCCCAGCTCCACACAGAAATATTTCAAATGCATCACTTGAGTCTGTCAGCCTTACTAGAGTTAAGCTTACTAGAGTTAAGCTAAACAATCTACATATCCAGTCCCATCCACTACAGCCAGAAATATGCCAAAAGAAACAGCCAAGGGGGCTTTTTCAAAATGACATGTATATCCCAGACAGCTTCCTTATATAATCAATTATAGGACAGATGATGATGCACTGGGTTTACATGGCAAGGTTTTGGTAGCAAGGGGGCTGCAGGGCTGCCTCAGGTGAGAAGACAGAATCTGCCCCTGTGGTGGTGGTGGTGGTGGTAACCAGTATCAGCTGACTCCTAGATGGCCCTGCCGCTGGCAAAAGCTGAGCCCGTTGGTGATATTGGTAGTGCCTCTGTGATTCAGAACCACTGTACAACATCAGCTGTGAGAGAGTGAGAATTTGTGAGAGAAATGCCCTGCAGAATCCATGGTCAAGGAAGATGGAGGGGAAGGAGGGGCTCCAGGCAGTGGAGCAGAGATTTCTGTGTAGCCTGTGATGATGTGCATTGTCCCTGTGCTGGTCCACAGTGGAGCACGACGTGAGGTAGGGAAAGAAGCAGCAGCAGGGAAGGGGACGAGCTGATCCTGTTTTCCATGAGTTAGCAGGCAAAGTCAGTTAATGAAATAAAAGGCAGTCACTCACATGAGGAGGGAACTGCCTAACGAGAGGAGCTTCCAAAGGGAAGAGGGAGTCTGTAATGAAGTGCTTTTGCTAGCCTGGGTGTTACATTTTCCCAGAGGAGTAAATTCTCTCTTTCTTCGGGGGCTGCCACAAGGCAAAGTGAGCACAGGAGAGGAAGTGGTTTGTGCATAATGGCCACTGCTGCACACAGGGTTTTCCTTCTAGGAACAGCTGGAGCATGACGTTCTGGACATGTCATTCCTTGTGTGGCCAGGGCATGGCAAGCAGGCAAATTCTTAGAAAAGCAGCTTGCCAAAGCCATCGCATGCTCCTCCCAGCTCCTCTGACTGGTTTTGTTGTTGATAAGCAGTGTCTGGCTCTGCAGGCACAGCAAAGCCACAGTCTCCGGGCTGGCATGGATCTAATATTGAAATACTTCACGTTGTTGCCTCACTTCTTCAATGCTCTGGAAAGGCAGCCTTCCTCTGCTCTGGGCCCAGGATGTGGATGAGCAAGTGGAAACACTAACGATAGCGGTAAGGAGGTGTAAGTGAGCATCTCAGGTTTCTGAACAACACGGTGTCCATAAGAAGCTGGTTTTGTGGGGAAGGGGGAGGTGTGAACTGAGGGAAGACATGCAAGCTGTCGCTTATGAACGGACCCTTCCCACTGCTCATGGCTGAGAGAGAGTGCTGGGGCTCAGTTGCTGGATACAGCACACAGCGCTGGGATACAGAGTACAGCTGCTGGAACTGAGGACAGTTCTTCTGGTGCCCCCAGCTTCAGGACACGGAACTGTTGGAGCAAGTCCAGACGAGGCCACAAAGCTGATCAGAGGCCTGGAGCACCTGCCCTGCGAAGACAGGCTGAGAGCATTGGGCTTCTTCAGCCTGGAGAAAAGAAGGTGCTGTGAACACCTCATAGCAACCTTCCAGTATCTGGAGGGGGCGTACAGGGAAGCCAGAGAGGGACTCCTCGTCAGGAACTGCAGTGATAGGACAGGGAGTAGTGGGCATAAACTGAAAGACAGGAAATTTAGGTTAGAAGAATAATATTTTTTTTTTTTTTCTGTGAGGGTGGTGAGACACTGGAACAGGCTGTCCAGAGAAGCTGGGGATGCCCCATCCGTGGCAGTGTTCAGAGCCACACTGGATGGGGCCTCGGTCTAGCGAGAGGTGCCCCTGACCGTAGGATCGGGGTTGGACCTAGTTGGAACTTCAAAGGTCCATTTCAACCCCTACGCGTTCTACGATTCCATGCAGAGCGGCCTAAAGCCGGGACAAACCCTCGGGGGGCAGAGGCGGCTGGAGGGGAGCCGGCTGGGGGCGGGTGGCCGCGGCTCGGCCCGGCCCCGTGCCCGGCTGCGGCGGCAGAGCAGGGCCGCGGCGGGGGAAGGGTTACGGGCAGCCGCATGCGCCGGGCGGGCCGGGGCGGTGCNCGTGCCGGACCGGGCCGGGCCGCTGCGCCGGGCCCTCCTCGCTCGCTCTGCCGGGGAGAGCCCGGGGGCAGCGCCCGGCGGGAGGCGAGGGGGGCTCGCTGCGCCTCTTGGGCTGCCGCGTCGTGTTCCGCGGCCTCGGGGCAGCGAGGGACACGGGGGGACGGGCCCAGCCCCGTGACGGTGGGTCCGGGCGGAGCTCGGGGGCAGCACTGCCGCCTTGGAGCGTGGCCCCCGGCTTCTGATCTGTCTGTGCTTTCTAATCTGTCGTGATTCTGCTGCGCCCAGGGGCGCAGCAACTCGTTCTCTATTAGCAAACACCGTTATCTGTTTATAATAATAAAATAACCTCTCGGAGCACCAAAACCAGCTCCATCCTGCCATGGGCTTTGTGCCCTCTGCCTTATCTCCTGGGAAGTGTGGGCTGTGAGTAGCAGAGGCAGCCGCAGCCGAGCAGGCCGTGCTGTGCTCCGGGTGCGTGTGGGCCCGGTGCGGGTCTGGCAGCTTTCCCTGGCAGTGCCCCAGGCAGCGGGGACACCTTGGGCTGCAGGCTGCGAGGTGCTGCCAGCAGAGGTGCATGGCGCTGGGGCAAAGGTACGGGTAGGTGGTGGGAAGGGGCCACCTACTGCCTTTGCCGTGGCAGTGGGTAACCAGGTGGGTGCTGATACATTTGATGGTCAGAAAACTCTTTCCAACGACCAAATTTCAAGGAGATTCTGGAACAATCTCCCAGAAAAAGCTGAGGGACCAAAAACCACAAATAAAACTTGATCAGCCTCAGAGAAGGTCTGGAAAAGCTGTCCTTAGCCTCTGGGGTCAGCTCACCTTCCTTTCCTATAATGTGATATAACAGCTGAAATATTTCCTCTTGTACCATTCTTAATTAAATGGCCATTTAAAGTTCTTTTCTTCCTCGTCCAGATGCATCCAGTCCTAAAGGCCTTTGTGTGTGGCTCCATCAGTGGCACTTGTTCCACGCTCCTCTTCCAACCCCTTGACCTGCTGAAAACGCGCCTGCAGACTCTGCAGCCTGCTGTGAATGGGTGAGAGGGCAGGATGTGTCGGGGGGGCCTGGAGGTGCTCTACCGTAGGCTTCTGCCTTGTTTGCTGGCTGGGGCTTGGAGTTCAGAGCTGTAATTTGGGAAGTCAGTCTTTCTAAAAGAGGAATTAGGTTTTTATATCACAGAGAAGGATTGATATCTTGTTCCAGAAGAGAGAAAATGTCTGTGGCTGTGAATGTTACTGGAATAATTTGTAACCTCCACACTTGTTCTTACCTGAGAGACTGATGTTTGCTGGAGTTGCCTCCATGCAGTTTCCTCTGCCTGAAAAAAATCCTGTGTGGTTGTCAGATAATTTTTCATGTGTGCAGCTTGGTGTAGTCAACCTATAATCTGCTGCTGCTAACAAAGGGAATGAGCAACTAAAAATGCTCATGGGAGAAGGCTCTAATGTGTGTAACAAGTTGTGAGAAAGTGATGGAGAAGCCCTGGAAAGAGTGACCCAGAAAAGCAGACTGAGATGAGAAAGAGCACCGTGGCAGTGCTGGGTTAATGCACGGAGTTATGAATGAAAGGGGTGGCTGTGGAGTACATCTGCCAAGGAGAAGAAGATAATTTCTGCAGTTCCTGTCTTGTCTTTCTTTCAGGTCTGGTCGTGCTGGGATGGTAACGCTGCTCTTTAGGGTTGTTCGTACCGAGAGTATTCTGGGGCTCTGGAAAGGTGTCTCTCCAGTAAGTGGCTGTTTTAACAGTGGCTGGCTTCTAAAAATAAGCAGATAAATAAACTTAGTGTTTATTGTTAATTTTGTCTGCCTGAATTTAAATAGCCAACTCTTGTACAATTGTGAATGCAACCACATGACTTAGATTACATCCTATTTTAAGGCATTAATATTGTGAATTTTACTGATTTGGTTATGGCAGTCCTGAGCAGCTGAACACTTGAATACTTTTGCAAATGTGGGGTGGCAACTGCATGAACTTGATTTTAGTTTGGAATATCTGGTTCTTAGAAAACTGCTATTGAGGAATGCATTAAATCCTGGCATCATTTGAGTCATTGGTCTGTCAGTCTCTTAAATGATTTCTACCTTATTTTCTTTCCTTGGCACGTTAGCTTTAGTGACATTTTTGTTTTCTACAAAGCTTCCTGTCAAAGTTTAACAGTCTCAGAAATGTTCTGTAGTACATTTTGTCTTATGTAAACTTTTTATTTCTTCATGCGCTTCCGTTTCTCCTGAAGTCCTTTGCAAGATGTATTCCTGGGGTTGGGATTTACTTCAGCACTTTGTACATGATGAAGCAAAAGTTTCTTGTGGACCGTTCACCCACAGCCCTGGAGTCTGTCTTTCTGGGTGCCACTGCTCGTGCAGTTTCTGGGATTTGCATGCTGCCCGTGACTGTAGTGAAAACACGATACGAGGTATGACTTTCCAGTTAGTCCCCTGTTAATGGTGTCACACACCTTCCTTGTGATGCAAAATAAATCCTTCTGCCTGGAGAAGGTTGCTGCCACTTGGATACAGCCAGGGATGTAGTCCTGATTTCATCTCAGTTCACATATTCTGCAGGAAATGATATTTAGTTAAGAAGATGAAATAGGATTCACCCTGAGATTTATAAGTTTCAGTTGTGTACAATGTTTGTGTAGCATCTTTCATATGTTACCTTCCTGAGGGATTCTTTTAAAGTCTGAGGTGGGTGAAACCCACTTTTGCCTTGGGTTGTCCTCTGTGTCGCCATCTTGGGCATCACACGAAGTTCACACTACCATTTGTTTGGATGTTACATCTTCAGGGTGTGTGTAGGGCCCCTGGACATGTGCCTGGCATATGGCTAACTGACCTTTGTGTGCCCTTGCAGAGTGGAAGGTTTGGCTATGGGAGTGTGTATGGAGCCCTGAAGAATATCTATCAGACAGAAGGGGCTCGTGGCATGTTCAGTGGGCTCACGGCAACGCTGCTGCGTGACGCGCCCTTCTCTGGCATCTACCTGATGTTCTACACACAGACCAAAAACCTCACACCTCAGGGTGAGCACGCGTGTTGGAGGCTGGAATGGAAAACGTTCCTCTTCTCAGCTCTGGCCCTGCAGCTGACAGCTGGCATGCTGTTTACTGCCCTCCACCTCAGCAGTTAAATTAGTCTCCTGTAGGCCTTTAGGTGACACACTCACAGTTGCCTGTGGAGACCTGCAGACCTGTAGCTGATGTCAGTGCAGAAATGGAGGCTGGCCCTAAACTGGTTGATTGTGCTTATGAAGTCTGAGGGATGAGTGGGTTGGTGAACAGTTGAAAGACAGGGCGTCTTCAGCATTGCTTGCTGCTTCTGCTTGTCTTGCATACTGCTCAGTTTCCACTGAACTGGGGCTTTTCTGATACTAGAACTCACTGGGGCAACGTTGGTACAATTTTTTTCTTTCCTGATTTTATGTCAAATTCAGTTCCCCAGCAAGTGAGGCTTTTTAATAGTGCCAACCTTTGACTAGTAGGCACTTTTCCCCTTTAAAGGTTTCTCTAGCTGTGTGGATTTTAACTTCTCATAGACTCTGATGTTGATTTAATCATTCAGTAGCTTTCACTTTGTCATGCAGCATGAGTGTTCCTGACCTGAATGGTGTCTGAGTGCGTTCCCTTTGCTTTGTTGTAGACCAGCTGGATCCAGTGCTCGTGCCCTTGCTGAATTTTGGCTGTGGGATCTTTGCGGGCATCTTGGCCTCTCTGGCAACGCAGCCTGCTGATGTCATCAAAACACACATGCAGCTGTCACCCCAGAAGTACCACAGGACAAGCCAGACCATTGCCTTCATCTACAAGGTGAGGTGAATCCCTTCTGACATGCACAAGCACACCCCCAATTCTGATCCCCTTGCTCAAAGCACAGCTGTGCTGGGGAAGTTGTTGCCATTTAAAGGAGGTGAACAAGTGTCAGTGCTTCATCTGCTCTTGCAGTTGGACTATTCAGTATCAGCATTTTCAAAATGATGAAGGGGGTCGTGCTGTGGTACACCAAGACTATAACGTGCAGTGTGAAATGCTGGTTTCAGATACAAATCAGCTAAAAAATAATTGTTTGCTCTCTAGACATTGTTTGCTCTTCTCTCAGAAGAGAAATAAATGACCAGGTCTTTATCCCAGGAATGGGATGGAGAAGTACTCAAAGCCCACCTTTCTCTTCTTGCGATCAGAAGGGCAGACCTTGGCAGGTTCACTTTTTGTCCACACTGAACTCTATTCCTAAGCAGGAATCAGTTTATTTGTGTATGCATTTTTATGTATCTATTTTTTCTCAAATCAGAATGTTTTTTTACTTCAGTACTTAGAAATCTCCGTTTTTACAGAATTGCTAAGAGACTTTTGTAAATATGAAGCTCAAAGCCTGGTCATTTTCCTAAAGTGTCTGGAAATGATTACACCTTTGCCTTCTCTTTGTTGGACTTGAGTGTGGCTTTCCTCATCTGTTGTGTCCATCCTGGCCTTCCATTTTCCACTCACTGCTCTTCCTGCTTTCTTGGGTAGCCCTGCAATTGTGCAGTGCTACAGGTTCTTCCTGAACACTAAACGCTATTTAAGCCCAGGTCTTTCAGAGACTGAGGTGGGTCTGTAGAGCACATCCTGTGCTCTACCATGTAATAAGCAATGAGAAATTAAACCCCTGTAGGCAGATTGATGAATTGCTGTTTATCTCCTGATGCAGGACTTTGGGCTGGTTGGCTTTTTCCGAGGCGGTGTGCCCCGAGCCCTCAGGCGCACTCTGATGGCAGCGATGGCATGGACGGTGTATGAGCAGATGATGGAAAAAATGGGCTTGAAGTCCTGACTGAGCTGCTCGAGAAAGGACCAGCTTCACTCCTTCTCCCGCTTGCTGTGATCAACTGGCACTGGGAAGTTCCCAGTTTCACAGAGGAATCAGCCTTGCTCAGCCAGGAGGAAGAAAGCCCTTCTGTGACAGGGGATTAGGCCTTTTGTCAGGTGGAGGAAAGGAAGGATCGGATCTTTGCGTTGTCTGATCAATGCATTCCAGAAGGACTGCACTTGCAGACTGCCATGGAAAATGGCAGGGTTTTCACAGCCTGGTAACTATGCTGAGAAGCCCCTTTTAAAAATAACTCTGTGCTCACCACCTTTATGCAGTGAAACAGTGCTAGAGCAAAAGTGTTTGAGGTGAAAACAGTGATGGCAGAACCTGCCAGCCTGTTCCTTGCTGGCGTGGCCAGAAAGGCCACAGTGACCACCATCTGATATAGATCCTCCTTCCCCATGCTTTGTTCTCACAGGGGAGCACTCCAGGCCCTGGTAGGAGACTGGATGTGTCTTGTAATGCTTTTGTTGTAGGACTGGGTGAAAGAGGAATGAAGTGCAGAAGAAAAGCTAGAAACATGGTTTCTGCCATCACCTTTGTACTGTGTGTGATTGCAGAGAGAGTAACTAGAACCTTCTTGCTGTGTTATGTGTTATTACGAAATTGAGCATCTTAGCACTCTTGAAATGTCCTTCTGCCTCTGCAGGAGGGTTTTGCACAGGAATTAAGAAGCATAAAGCACTTTAAAATTGATTGCTACCAAAGTTCTACTTGTTTTCTAAAAAAAAAAAAGCTGCTGGTCTAACTATAGCAGGAACACTCAAGTGGGTTTTGTTGTTTTTTTTTTATGCAGTTGTCATAGAGACTTATTTGCTTCCTATTCCTTATTTGCTAAACCCTGTTCAACACCCTCAGTGTGAACTGGTCCATAGATGTAGCTTTTAGGGCCATGGCTCATAATGCATAAATGTATAATGGAAACAGACACAGATACTGGCACTTCAGATTTCTCTTAAAACAGCTGCTGATTGCATGTGGAGTATGTTTTGGTTTGGAAAGAAAAGGTTGCTATTTCTGTAAGCTTTCTCCAAAGTTTGAGCCCTATGGGTGCTGGGTAGGGAACTTTAATTTCTGTAGGGCTTCACACAGATCCTTCACATTTTCCTGGCTGACGCTTTTCTTTTATCAAGTCATCCATGTTCAAGTACCCCTGAGTTTAGTCTTAGAGATAAATACACACTTTTCATCCTCTGTGCCTTCTTACTCTTTCCTACCGTGTTACACAGACCTTACAGTGTGTGCTGGGTACAGCCTGCTCCCCTCTTCACTTGTGCCTCTGTGGTGGGTTGGGTCCCTTGCAGCTCTGTTAGCATAGCCATGAAGCTGGTGTGGAAGTGTGCATCCTGTTCTGTAGTGTGCCTTGCAGAAACCTTAGCTTTGGCTCTTATTTTCTTAAATATCTAGGGATACTGCAATTCACTTTAGAACCAGATCACCTGTCTCTAAATAAGAAGACATGTCACTGTAGCTATATGAACAACCTGTGCTACCTACCTGTTGTTCATAAATTTTAAAGTGTATTTCAGACAATCACTGCCTGCCCAGACAGCTTACAAGCTTAAGAGTAGAGGGGATGTGGGTTCTTTACCAGATTTCCACTCCAAGAAGGCTCAATGACTGATGTAAAAGTTGAGTAAAGTGTAAGAGGACAGGCTGGAGGCTTGGAAAGTGCTGCCTGTATTCAGACTCATCTGTGAGGGGAGGCTGGTGCTGTGCAGTGCAGGAGTCTCCAAGAATGTTGGTGGAGGGTTCTGTGTGCACGTCTGTGTGTTAGCAGTAGAGCACTGCATCAAATCAGGCATGTGGCACATTATTTGCTAAATCCTAAATGTGAACACCTGTTCCTTTCTTAGTGACCTGAACTTGTGAGAGTGCATGAAACCGTGGTAACTGCACATCCTGCTTGTTTGTTATCCTGAGCACTACTGGCACAGAGAGTGGGAGAACCAAGTCTAGGATTGCTGAGCTGGCAGAATAAGGTGGCAATTAGATGAGCAGCCTCATTTGTCCTGTGTTCCCCAATGCATGGGATCAAACCAGCATAGTGGTGGGAAGCTGAATTTATTTGAGGCTTTCTAAATCTGGCATGTGAGTTGGATCTGTTGATTGTCCTGGGCTGTGGTCATGAAGGGCAGTGTGTGGAGTCACCTGCAAGGTGCTTCACACATATTTTGCTCCTGTTTTAGCAGTGGCAAAGCAATGTGCAACCTGTGCAGACAGAAGCTTTTAAGAAAGAGGCAGGCAAGCAAAGAATGACAAGTAATCTGGAATGAAGTAAGGTCCTCATCAGAAACCTGTAATTCAGGAACACTTTGGTGGCTTTTATGTCCCTGTACTCCTGCCTGGTCAAGTAACAAAGGAAGAAGTAGAGAATTTATTCCCATGTGCTAATGTTTTAAAGTGTATTGTGGGGTTGTTTGTTTAAGTCTGGAATCAGGCCTAAAGCAGCTTTTTCTTTGGGAAAGTTCTCCTGTTCTGCTTTTTGCTTTGTTATTGGAGTAGAGTGAAAAACCATATGGTTTTTGGCTTGTGGATTAATCTGGGCTCCTCTGAGTTTAAGAAACAGAAAATCTAAACTGCACTGTGTTTCTTCTACTGTTGGTGCTGCAAATCCAAAAGCTTATCTCCCTGTGAGTTATGAATGGGGAGAATTAATTCTGTGGTGCAAGCTTGTTTGTTTTTCTTTGTTATTTCTTTTGTCCAGCGTCATATATGGGGGAAGGGAAAGCCTGAAATTCTGCTTCATTCTATTCTGAAAGCTTTATCACATAGTCAGGCACAAGACTGTTTCTCAGCTCTGATCCTTACTGTCCTTCACCCTTTTCCCCTCTTCAAAAACATTGTTTCTGAAGTGATTTATTGAAGTTACTCCTTGATAGCTATAGCAAGTGTGCTAAGTCAAGTGTGTGGGCTTGAAGTTTAGATGTATTCCCCTTGAGGTTCAATTCTTCTGCGTGACAACAAATGGTCACTGTACAGCCTAAAGGTAAAGTAAGTCAAATAAAAGATCTGGACAGAGATGCTTAATCACCTGCCTCCATCATGCCAGCAACTCAACACTAACAATCTTGTCAGATAATCATTTCAAAAGCCACCTCAGCTTGGATTCCAGGGAGACTGGTGTGATCCCTCTGTGCACTTCAGGATGGCAGCTGGATCCCTCTTGGGCAGACCTCTGCTGCTGGCTGTGCACTGTTAGTGAACGTGCACTGTGCTTGCCCCTGCAGCTGTGGCTAAGAACACAGCTGGCTGGCACATTGAGGCAGGCAGCATTTAAGTGAGTTGTAAGGACACAAGAGAAACAGTCTGATTTTTCATGCTTTAGAAACTTTACTTTTCCTTTCTTCCTGTGTGATGATTTGTTTGGGGTTTTTTTATCCCCTCATTGTTTTAAACAGAACTGGAGCTTTGGAATATTGCATAGCTTTGAGTATTGTGAGAGCTTATGTGTCTATATAAAATATTTATGTGAGAAGGTGTATTATATGTTTCTATTAAAAACTGGTTGCTAAATGAAGAATGTAATCTCTTCAGTGTTTCTTTAAAAGAAAACAAACAAGCCCCAGACCAATCAAATGCATGAGGGATTGGATGGAGAGGCTTAAGAAGGCAAAAGGGGTTTCCCAAAAGGACAGGACTGTTGCATGTGTTCAGAGTCCACAAAAGGCAAGGAATATTCTCTTTTTCTGTGGTGTGCAATATGCATAGGTTGTGCTTGTAAAACCTAAATCAACTTAAATGGAAAAAACACCCAGCAATGGGGAATGTTGTGTTTTGTACAGCTTCCTCTGCCTGCCTGCTGTGTGTAAAGACAGATGGAAGTTGAATCCCTGTATTAGCTGGTGAAATACCCACCTTAAGGACAGTGGGGTTTTAAGCTCTCTGCAGAGAGACTGTTTTTAGTCTCCTGCTGGTCAGGTTTTTGCTACTCAGGCAATCTGATCTCAGCAGAAATTGTGCCTGGGGAACAGCTATCTCCTGCAAAGCATAATACAAGGGGATGCTGGATTGCTGGGATCTCCTCTTGCTGTCACAGTATGGTGCTGGGATGCAGTAGCAGGCAAGTTGTGCTAAGCAAAACGTTATTGTTGATACTGAAATGTGCATCTTCCAGATGTGAAGATCCCAAACCTGTTCTCTTTTCTTGCTTAGGTGATACATTCTCACATGGTGCAATTTTCCTGGAGGGTTATCTGTGTGCAACAGACCTACCAGACTGTCCTGAGGTGCAGCCTTGTGCCTGAATTTCTTGTGCAGGTTCCTGATAGCAGGTTAGGCCTGGGATAGTGCCTACTCCCCAGAACTCTCCTGCTGCCCTGCAGAACCACCTCCTGGGTCAAGGGTGTTGCTGTCCCTGCTGCTGACAGCTGCCCCAGCTGTGAGAAGAGATAGCAGACAAACTCCCTAACCCTTCTGGCTGGTAGAAGGTGGGGAAGATTGAAAGCTGAAAGGTGCTATGGTTGTAAGAAAACCATTGAGTTACAGATCTGCCTTTCACATTAAAAATGGGCAAACACCTTGCTTGCTTTTTTAATTTTTAATGAGTTATGTGCCATACATAAGCACTGACTCCAGAATTGAGCAGAAAAGATTCCTCATCCCACAGAGACATGTATATATATGTGTACTTTTGCAAACTCCATGTGGAGCTCTTCAATATGCTTTTCCCTTCTGGCTTTGGTGCTTGTTTCAAAATAGCAGGCTGATTTTCCACATTGCACTGTTTCTTAATCTGTGATTTTATCACTGTAAAATGCTTTAGGAATTTTTATCATAATGCATTAAGGAGTTTTAGTAAAAATGACAAAATCCCAGTAAGAGGTTAAAATGAGACCTCTGCAAGATTTGTAACAGGTGTTAGGCAATTCTAACTTTGTAGAAGTAGAAATAAGGGACCAGATTTGCCAAAGTATGTTTTCCCAAAACATGCAAGAAATAATAACAAACCTTGGGAACACAAGCCAAGATGGACTTTACAGGGATGCACAGTAACATTAGTGCAGTTTTACTGAAGGTGGGTTGATCTTCATAGCTCTTCTTTGCATTCTCCAGGGCTGCCACACCATCTCCTGGGTGACACCCACTGTCATGTTTGGTGGGGAAGATACTGCCCAAACAGCTTTCGGCCTGAGCCTCTTACCCAGACACACAACCCAAGCTGTTAATGGCAGGAGCTGTTCTGGTGGCACAGAATGCCTCTGTCCCAGCACTGGGGGTCCTGGTACAGCTCCCTGCTCAGAGGCTTCTGGCAGAGGCTGCTGCTCTTTGCTGCAGTCTGGGCTGGCTCTGTGGGAGATGCTCTTTCTGGGGCTTTGTGACCACCCCAGGCACCTGCTTGAGGTTCTCAATGCACCACCCAAAGGCTGTGATGCTTCTCTCTGCACCCACGGGCCCTGAGTCTCCTTGGCACTGCAGGAGAACCAGTGGCTCAAAGCCCCTTTCCCTGGGTTTGCTGTTTCCAGGGACTGCCCGCAGCTCTGCATGTAATTGTGCAACAGATTTCAGTGTGACCTTTAGACCAGGGAAACCTTGTCTAAAACATGTGATAAGATAGATACACTTTCACCTGAGGGACATGTCTGTTAGTAACAGAGGAATTTTAAACTGTCTGTTTCTAAAACAGAGGAAAAATAAAGCAAGCTTTCAGGTTATTTAAGGAAATAATTAGAAATGCTTTACTGTCAAGCTTCATCACAACTTTTCCAAGCCCTCTCATGGGCTGTGGGCCTCACAGTGTAATGAGAATAAATAAATTGTTAGAGATGCCAGAGGAGTCTGTAATGCTTACCAGTGGCACTCTTTTGATAACATCATATTTACTGCAATATTCATTACTTGATTTCCAATCATTGTGTTCAAATACATTTTTCATGTGGCTGGGTTTCAACTGTGAAGAAGAACTCTCCATACTAAATCCAGTGCACACAGCACAGTAACATCACCACCACCCCTCCTCTTCCCTCCCAAGCTAATATTCACAGTGCTCCTGTCTCCTTAGGCTGTCCATAGCCCCATCAGGTCAGCTCTCACTTATCAAAGTGCCACAGCTGTCTGTAATCTCTCAGGCACTAATAGTTCATGCTCTTGCTGAGAGCTCACTAACCTGTTGCTGAGCTTCATTTTACCTACTTTGTCACCACCATGTGACAATTGTTTGAATTACTCTCTTACAGAATATTCTAAAACTGATCTGATAATCTTGCTAATTACCACCATCTAATGGGCATGCAGAAAGAAGAACAGAGAGCCATTTTCCAGGAGACAGCATACATGAGATGTTGTTGTAACCTGCTACTTAAGCAATGGTCCCCCAGAGTAACTCAGGGCTCAGACACTGAAAGGTGGCTGTCAGAAGAGTCCAAGCCCAGTCACACTGCTGTGCTTATGTGAGGTTAAAATAGAGGAGAGAAAACTAAAGGAGCACTGTCCTTAGAAAGATGTGAAGATGAATTATCTCTTGCAGAAGGCACTGGCAATAGTGTTTGCACAGTTCAGAAATCTGTCCAGAAATGTATCCAGATCTTGATGATAGCAAGCATAGTAAAGTAAGTATTGCTACTTTTCTTTTTTTCCAAGAAATTCAATTCTCAGGCCTGTGTCTGCTTCCAGAATAGGACAAGGAGGATGAGAAAGATGATGAAGATTCTTAAATCTCATCACTTTCTTTTGTTTCTTAGAAGCAAACAACAACAAAAAAACCCCAAACCCAACAACACGCACAAAAAAAGGGGCAAGCACCACAAGAATGCCTATTGCTGAATAAGGATGTGCAAGTTCAGTGCCAATTTCACCTGTTTTTATCATCATTTCTGCAAAGGACAGGGCCAGCCTTTGCTGCCCAAGCCTTCCCACGTGCTGCCAGAGCAGTGCTCCTGCAGGGAAAATGCAGCTCCTTAGAAGCTTCCCCCTCACAGCAGGCAGTTTAGAGGCTAGATATAATTAATCAAATAATTAATCAGCCCCCTGAGAGCATACATTTCACCTTCAGCAGGAAACTGGAACTGTAAAATGTTTAAACTAAATCTTTGCTTTCTTTTTGCTTCAGGACCTCAAAAACAGTGTTGATGTTGCTTGGAGCACAAGCCACGGGATGCTCTCAAGCATCCCCAGAATGACAGAACCACAGCATCAGTTCACTTGGAAAAGACCTGTGAGATGATGGAGTCCAAGCCATGACCAAGCACCACCGTGTCAACCGGACCGCGGCATTGAGTGCATCGTCCAGTCTTTCCTTAAACCCCTCCCGGGATGCTGACTCTGCCACCTCCCTGGGCACCTCATTCCAATGTCTAATCACCCCTTCTGGGAAGAAATTCCTCCTGATGTCCAACCTGAACCTCCCCTGGTGTAAGTTGAGGCTGTGTCCTTTCGTCCTGTCGCTTGTTTCCTGGGGGAAGAGGCTGACCCCCGCCTGGCTACACCCTCCTTTCAGGCAGATGTAGCGAGCCATAAGGGCCGCCCCGAGCCTCCTCTTCTCCAGGCNGAGCTGCGGGGAAGGCCGCGGCCTGCCGGGTGTAGCGCGGGAGGCGGCCCAAGATGGCGGTCGGGGCGGCCGGACCTCGTGGCGCGTCCCCGCCGGGCTGAGCCGGGTCCCTGTGCCCGCAGGTTCCCTGTCGTTGCTTCCAAAGGGAAACCCCACAATGTCCGGAGGCCTCGATGTCCTGCAGATGAAGGAGGAGGATGTCCTCAAATTCCTCGCTGCCGGGACCCACCTGGGAGGTACCAACCTCGACTTCCAGATGGAGCAGTACATCTACAAGAGGAAGAGCGATGGTAAATAGGCCGGGTGGGTGGCCCGGGTTGGGCAGCTGGGATCTTGTGGGTACAGCTGGGGGGAGCAGGAAAGTGCTTGTGCTCTCGGGCATGGCTTGTCCGTGGCCTGAAGGGAGCAGATGCCTTTGCTGACCAAACAGTGTTAACTCAGAAGTAGAATGAAATACAGATTTTGGAACAATTCTACTGGTTCTTGACTATCCTGATTGTGGAATTTGGTAAATCAGTCACAGCTGGTTTGGGCAATTTTGCTTGTTCTTGACTATATTAACAAAATGGTTTAAATATCTCAGTAATGATTCCTCCTTGTTTGCATTGGTCTTCAATCTAAGCTGACGTCTTTTTTTAAAAAAAAAGATTAAAACTCATACCAGGTGTAGGTTCTTGATGGCAAATGCTGGAATGTGTGACATTAAAACCATTAGGGAAGGATTTTCCTTGGAGTAGCTTTCTTCTAGCTTGAATGAGGCTAGAATGTCATTTCATAAAGGACATTGAGGTGCTGGAGCATGTACNCAGCTTACACTCCAGGCCCTTCACCAGCTCTGTTGCCCTTCTCTGGATTCGTAATCGCACAAATGCTACAATTCCCACCCATTTCTTTCAGAACCAGTGTCGGGAAGGGGCCGGGAGGAGCGGGCGCACCAGGCCCGCGCTCGGCCTGGGGCCGCCGGGGCGGCGCCGCTGGAGCCCCGCCCCCGAGGCTCCCTATTGGCTGGCGAGGCTATATAAGGCCGCCGGGCGGGGGCGGGTTCTCTTTCGGCTCCGTGCCGCCCGGGCCTCCACACGGCGTTGGCAGCGTGAGTCGGGGCCGGGGGGCGCGGGGGCGGCGGGGGGCGCGTTCCCAGCCCTGCGGTAACACCGCGGGGTTCTNGCCGGGTGGGTGGCCCGGGTTGGGCAGCTGGGATCTTGTGGGTACAGCTGGGGGGAGCAGGAAAGTGCTTGTGCTCTCGGGCATGGCTTGTCCGTGGCCTGAAGGGAGCAGATGCCTTTGCTGACCAAACAGTGTTAACTCAGAAGTAGAATGAAATACAGATTTTTGAACAATTCTACTGGTTCTTGACTATCCTGATTGTGGAATTTGGTAAATCAGTCACAGCTGGTTTGGGCAATTTTGCTTGTTCTTGACTATATTAACAAAATGGTTTAAATATCTCAGTAATGATTCCTCCTTGTTTGCATTGGTCTTCAATCTAAGCTGACGTCTTTTTTTAAAAAAAAAGATTAAAACTCATACCAGGTGTAGGTTCTTGATGGCAAATGCTGGAATGTGTGACATTAAAACCATTAGGGAAGGATTTTCCTTGGAGTAGCTTTCTTCTAGCTTGAATGAGGCTAGAATGTCATTTCATAAAGGACATTGGGGTGCTGGAGCATGTACAGAGAAGGGCAGCAAAGCTTTTGAAAGGTCTAGAAAACCTCATGAGGCATGACTGAAGGAACTGGGTTTGTTTAGTCTTGAGAAGAAGTGGCTCAGGGGAGACCTCATCATTCTGTACAACTAGCTGAGAGGAGGGGCCAGGCTCTTACTTGCCAGCAGTCAGAGGACCTGAGGAAATGGCCATCAGATGAGACAAAGAAGATTCAAATTAGATAAATAGAAAAAATCGCTGCTTGGGTGATCAGACAGTGGAATAGGTTGCCCAGTCACCTTTAGGAGGGACCTGAATATGGTTCTGGGTGTTATGGTTTAGAGGTTACAGTGACCCTGCTGGGTGAGCAGATGGGTGGGCTGCTCTTAAAGGTCTCTTCCAACCTTGGCAATGATTCTATGAGTTTTTGTGTAACCACAGCCATGTGACAGGTTTAATGGCAGAGGAGTGCTGTCCCGTTTTAGGATCTTGTATTTGCTGGTTGCTCTAAAGCCTTTTGTTGCCAACAGGTATTTATATCATCAATCTGAAGAGGACCTGGGAGAAGCTGCTCCTGGCAGCTCGTGCCATTGTTGCCATTGAGAACCCAGCTGATGTGAGCGTCATTTCTTCCAGGAACACTGGACAGGTATGGACATCCGGAGCCTGCAGTCTCGGGAGCGGGACTCCCCTGCCATGCATTGTTGCCTGCCAGTGACAGCTTGGTGCTAATGGGCACTAGCACCAGTTTTAACTATAGGAATGCTTACTGTAAAAATGGTTTTTGTGTTGCACTTGGCAGCTTAAAACCCACTCCCCATTTCAGGGAGTTTGATAACTTGTTTTTCTTCCCTATCCTTCTTCCTGTTGGATTTCTGTCATGTTAGTAGTCAGGCCCCTTCCTCCCTGAAATACTGTGTGTCATTAGCACTGATTTTTTGGGGATGGTAAGCACATGATACAAAAGCTGTCAAAGATGAAATTTTGTCTGTTACTGAGCAAGATATATTTGTAATTTTGACTCCAAATTTTTAGCAAAAATGTTCTATTGTAGAAGATGATAACCTTTAAATCTCATTAGTCACTGGAGTTTTTGAGCTTAGTTTCTTTAGGTTACTGCAGGTGGGGCCACAAATGTTTAGGGAGATTGAGGGGTGGGTTTCTGAGGGGAAAGCTTCATGGCTCGATGTGCACACTATTAAAGCTTGATGCTGAGGTCAGTTCCTGGCCGATGAGCTCTCAAGTGTCGGAAGTGTGCGACAGCAAAGGATGGCAGGGTTTTCGCTAACGCCAGGAGAGGGAGGGTCTCCCTCTAGGATTGGAGTTTGATAGTAGGCCCTGCCACATGCCTGAGAAGTTAATAGCTGTTGCAATTGAATAAGAACTGCCAGCTACAGTTTCAGTGGATACAGCTACAATTTGTGTGTATTTACTACTGAGTTTTTCCTGTAGTTCCTTAAAGTTCCTGGATAATGGAAGTATGTAAAAATAATGGAAGGAAATGTGCTTTGCTTTTTTCGTAAGCTTTTTGTTTTATTCCCCCTTTCGTGATCTGATTATGAAAGTTTGAAGTAGAGCTTGCCAGTAACTAGAGGAAGAGAAGGCTTTTTTCCATATCCTGACTTTGCAGTTTGCTGGTGGATGTGATCTTTTAAACTCATGGTATATGTCTTTCAGTAACATTTTTATTTGGTCTCCTTCTGAGGTGGTGAGCCCTGATTTCCCAGGAACTGGAACACACAGTTCAGTTAAATGTTGTGCACGTTCAACAGTGACCTGGTTGAAATGCGCTTTTCCTGCTTCACCTTTGCCGTGTCCCTTTTGCAGCGTGCGGTTCTGAAGTTCGCTGCTGCCACTGGGGCTACTCCTATTGCTGGGCGTTTCACCCCCGGCACCTTCACCAACCAGATCCAAGCGGCTTTCCGTGAGCCCCGGCTCCTGGTGGTCACAGACCCCCGCGCTGATCACCAGCCGCTGACAGAGGCGTCCTACGTCAACATCCCCACCATCGCCCTGTGCAACACCGACTCCCCGCTGCGCTACGTGGATATCGCCATTCCCTGCAATAACAAGGTAACGCCTCCTCCTGGCATTGCTGGCAGCTTCTCCAGAGCCTGCCCTGGGCTTCCATGATGGGTGCTTTCTGCAAGGGGAGGTTGACTTGTATCTCACCTGTTTCCTTGGGGGATGAACTAATTAATGTCTCTTCCAAACTGGCAGGCGGGTGGGGAGGAGAAAATAATCTGCACACAGTTGGAGCTTGGAGCTGAGGCTGGTTTCTGGCCAAGGAACTCTCAAGTGTAGGACGTGTGCTATAGTAACATGGCAGGATTTCTCGCTGACACCATGAGGGTCTTTGTGGCCCAATGAGTGGAGTTTGATAGTCCTCCTTGCCACAGATCATGAATGTGCATGAAAGATGAAGTGAGCTGATGGAGAAACTGCTCTGAAACATTACCTTGCCAGAAATCACCTGAAAGGTAAAGTCTAGGAAGATGAGAAGCTATCTTTGATCTTTATCTAGATGTAAGTCACCAAAACTAGTGTAGGCCATATGTGAGGATGTGTAAGCTTTGTTAATTTGGTCAGGTTTTTAATTTCTTCATTTTTGAATACGTGGTGAGCATCATCCCTTTCTTTTGGATGAAATTCACATGGGGGTGGTGAGCCACATGAAAGTCCCTAACAGGAGAGTTACTTCAGGCCATGTTGTAATGGCACCATGACTTCTGAAAACGTCAGTGGGAAATTAAAAAGTTGCCCTTTTTTGAGTCCAAGTACCTAAGTTTGGCATTGGCAAGTAATGTACCTCAGCAAGCAAGAACCTTGGATTGGGTGCAAATGAGTCTTTTTCTGCAAAGGTTTAGCTTTACAGCAGCTCTTACCTACTTTGTTCTGTTCCAGGGAGCCCACTCAGTGGGTCTGATGTGGTGGATGCTGGCTCGGGAGGTCCTGCGCATGCGTGGCACCATCTCCCGTGAGCACCCTTGGGAAGTCATGCCTGACTTGTACTTCTACAGGGATCCTGAGGAGGTAGGAGCCTCATGGCAGGACATGTGTCACACTGAGATGTTTTGCTTGTGCTCCTGTCCCGTGTGTCTGCTGTCAAGGACACGTTTTGCCAATATAATGATATCACTTCACACTTTAATGTGGTGGCTGGTTAATCGTACTGCCAGTTGGTGCCTGTTGTCTGATATTTGATAGTAGGGGTTGTGTTCTGGGATGTGTTCCTGGGATACTCAGGCTGGGCTCTTCCATTGCAGATTGAAAAGGAGGAGCAGGCAGCTGCTGAGAAAGCAGTGACCAAGGAGGAGTTCCAGACTGAATGGACAGCCCCTGCACCTGAATTCACTGCTCCTCCTCAGCCTGAGGTGGCAGATTGGTCTGAGGGAGTGCAGGTGCCATCTGTGCCCATCCAGCAGTTCCCCACAGGTCAGTTTGGGGAGGTGTTTGTGGGAGGGGTTGAGGGGTGTTATTGTGGGTGGAAGGAGCTGGGGACCACTAAGTATTGTTGTCTTTGTGATTGCAGAGGACTGGAGTGCCCAGCCTGCCACTGAGGACTGGTCAGCAGCTCCCACGGCCCAGGCTACTGAGTGGGTTGGCACTGCCACAGAATGGTCTTAACTTCAGCCCCGCTGTACTGTGAGAAATAAAGGCTGGTTTAGTACACGCTGTGCTGGTACTGCATTTGTAAAGTTGTTGTCTGGTGATGCATGGGTAGCATGGGGCACAGTCCTCAGCCAAGAGCAGGGTGTCTGGTACACCCTGCTGAATGGAGCTGGGGGCTGTGGGCTCTGTCCCTGCCTGCAGCAGCTCTCTGGGCTGCTCCTCCTGTCTGCATCAGTGTCTGGGGCTGGTTTCACATGTCCCGCCTTCCCTGGCTCCGCCCAGGTGAGGAGCCGGCAGTGTGTGTACTCTCCGGAGAGGAGGTGGTGACATGGAGCAGAGCAGTTTGCTTTTGGCTGTTTTTTTGTTTTTTTTTTTTTTTTTTTTTTTTGAAGCCCCGCTGGGTCCACCCAAATGGGCTGTTCTTGTCATTCTGCTTGGGGTTTCACAGGTTTGAGGGTGAGGAGGGTTCTGGTGACCAGGTGTGGGAGGTGGCCTGACTGTACTGTGGAGAACAGCCCTCGAGTGGCTGCTGCTACTCTGATGAAATCCTAGTTTTAGCATCAGTATTGTCCATTACTTCCTCAAAAATACTGCAGGAATCTTCAGGAAAAAACCACCATATTAACTCATCTGCTTAAACTCTTGAGGAATATATTGCTGTGATTATTGGCAATAATGGGAGGTAGACCCTTCACCAAGAGAAAGGAGCTTTTGTTTGTTGGAGGTAAAGATTGTTCAGATTGGATCCTTTTTTCCATATTGCTTTGGTTGTAGATCCTCCTTTTTGTACCTTCAGCACCACCAATCAACCTGTAAAAGAATGTTTTCTCTTGACATGTGCTCATTTAATTTTGCTGTAATAGTGCATATTAGCAGTATAAAACATAAGGCAAGTTATGCATATTACTGCACAGCATCTGTCCAAAAGAGACTGATCTTTCTTCCTCTTGTCTTTACCTATTACATGCAAGGTGACTAAAGATTTTGTTGATAATGAACAGTAATTAGCCCAGAGGCAGATGAGCACTTAACCATTTTTTCCTGAAAGAGCCCTCCCTGTTTTGTTTGTGCACTGTGTCCCTCAGATGTGTGCTTGTGGCACATCCTCCAGTACTTTACTTTCCAGCACCCTTTTTGGGGAGGCTCCTTCCTGCCACCCTGAGGTGTGTCACTTGTGTGTTGGGTGGGTTGAGAGCCTGGTCATTTTGGGACTACGCTGGGCATAGTAGCTGGATTGAGAACAGCCTGTACAGCACCTGCTGATTGACTCCCCAGATCTGAGATTGCCCCAAAATATTTGTTGGCCTGGACTTCGTTTTCACTCTGCCACATTAAAAATTTGCAAATTCAGAGCACAGTCTCTCCCCTCTGTACACTGAATCTTTGCTCTCACTGTTTCACCATCGTCCCTTTTCTTTATCTGTTGTGTAACTTCTTCATGTGAATGTGTTCCTGCTCATGAGTGTGTAGAAGTCATCAGACAGCTCCTGTGTGGGTGATGGTGCTGTTTTAAATCAATCTGTTCTGAGTACTTGCTAGTGAAATGCTCCTGGCGTGTTTATGGAATGTGGTTGTATTATTTAAGTATTTCCTGAGGTGTCACTTGGACTTCCATGACTGTCATTCTGAGGAGGTAGGAGCAAATCCTAGAGACACACTGCCTTGTTTATTATTGCATTTTTTTTCCAGGCAAGTGCAGTGTTAATGTTGAATAAGGCCAGCAGAGAACTTGTAACTGTGTTGTTTGGATTGATGTGATTTGACCCAAAATTGCTCAGGCAGAGGTCTCTATAGTGACAATTTCCATTGAGGGTCATGGTAGTGTTTCCTTTCTCTATTACCTTCTCTTTGTATTTGATTTGGGTTGATGGAGCTGGGTTAAATGGGGCTCAGTGTGCTTCTTAGGACAGCCTAATTCCAGAGCTGGTCTCATCAGGAGCTGGCTGGTGTTGCTGAGCATCATAGAACCTCTCTGGAGAAATGAGCTGTTGGAGGCCTTGCCAATATGATACTGTGTGATCCATGAATCTTTCACACATGTGCTTTCTAGTTCCCTCCCTGATTTATACACCACTGTTCACAGATGTTCCTTTTCCTCTCCTTTCACTTCTTTGCCCAAATAATCACAATATTTTAGTATCCATGTATTGTAGGATTATAGCAAGGCTTTTCTTTTGTAGGAAGCAAAGGGTTTTATGTGCAGTTGAAGAGATTCATCTCTCTACTTAAATCCGGGCTGCAAAGATGTTCCACTCTTCGCATCTGTAGTCTGTTTTGCTTTGTGAAACTGAAAAAGGCTACAGGATGTTTGCTGACTTTGAGGAGTATGATGTACTCATATTTTGAGCCTGTTTACTGAAGTCAGTGCACCATATAAGCATGGAAAGGAAACTGAGGGGGGGGTGTGTGTGTGATTGATGAATTCACCTCACTGCTCCTCTTAGGGAGGCTTCATTCCCACCCAGGACTATGAGCATGCAGTTGGAGTGGATCTTGAAATAAATTTGTTTTTTCTTCCTTGGATTAACAGCATCTTGATGGAGATAAAACTCCACGGAGTAAAGCACATGGTAAATCTGCAACTGTCATGAATGATACACTCTTCAAAGCTGTCTATCTTGAACCTTCTTTGGACAGATGAAGTATCTTGAGCATGTGTGTCCTGGCAGAGGGAGAAAAAAGAAAACCATTCCAGATTTATCTCACTCTTGCTATAGGACAAAGGTGTCGCTGGAACATCTCCCAACTGCCCTGCAGCTTCCAAAGAGACATCAGCCAGCATTTTAGGCAGTTTCTTTCCTCTAGCCAATGCTTGGCACTACCAGCTCTCAGCCCTTGCAGCCTAGAACTTGTGAAAACCACAAAGCCTCAGAGTTGGTGAAAACCTCATCTGCATGGAGTCTGTATGGCAGGTAAAGGTAGAACAGTCTTATAGTTGTGTGTTGCACTGGGAATAAAGAACTTCATTGATTATCAGCCCTGCAAAGAGGCAGCCTGTGATAAACACCTTGGGCGTGGGTACAGTCTTGCTATGTCAACACTGATTTTCTCAGTTTCTTGCTTTGTGGGGCACTGATTTCTGAACCTGTTTTCATTTGGTTTTTTAGTACTTGTGATTTCAAGAATACTCACTGCCATTTTTCTGCCATCCAACCTAGGAAGCATGTCATTTTTATTTATGCTTTATTCATTTATACACTCAGTAGTCACTGATGAACAAAACTACATAATGAAGATACCTCTTTGATTGCTATCTCTATAGCTGAAAGAACATGTCTTTGCTGGGCTGCTGCTTAAACCTTCAGTTTATAAAGTGTTAATAAAGACTTGAGTTTAACTGGTGTGTCTTCTCACGAGACAGAGTCCTAAATATTTCTGTCAGTGTTTGTTTCACTGACTACAAGATTGCTTTAATTAGTTCTGTTCCAGCCTGAATAAAATAAATTCTAAAGGGATGCAGAATGCATCCTTTGAAATTATGGCTCCCTAACCATGCTTTGAGGGCCAGAGAAACCTTTGCTTTGGTAGAACACCTTTGTCTTCATGCTAAATGGCACATGCAGAAGGGCTCCTTGGGTTGAGTAACACAGCTCACTCTTCATTTTGGTACAGTCTTGCTGGTGGCTTGAGCAGGACAAGGGGCACCACAGTGCACAGAGACAGCCTGTCCCCACTACACTTGGTTAGTATGGGGCTTGGGGTTAGCAGCTCAGAAAGGGAGAACAGGGTGTGTTGTATGGGCCAGAGCTGGATGCTGAGGACTGAAACAACATTTTGTGTACTCAGTGGGACTATACCCCATCCCACTGTGTATGTGGGTCAGGGCCAGCTTTAGGGTTTTGCAGAGCAGGGAGCTCACCATGAGAGGTGTGGCACGATTCAAAACTCAGAACTGCTTGCCACGAGGAGAGGTTGTGCCAAAGACTGGGGCAAGCTGTTGCCCTAACAGGGCATGCTGGCACTGCTCCATGCTGTGCTGCAGCTGCCAATGTCAGGGTTGGCATGTTGAATTTGTTAGCATTGCTCGAGGAACTGGGTCCAGAGTGTTTGCCACCTTACCTCTGGAGAGCCCAGGGGATGGAGAGTGAAGGAGATGGTCTGGATGTTTGCCTTTTGGGTCCGAGCTGGGTCAGGACCACCACACCAGCCTTTGCCACTCAGACGCTGACACGGTGACAGAGGTGGCTTTCCGGGAGCAGGCAAACAGCCGGGCATCGCTCCCACCTGGCAGGGGCTGGGAGGGGTTATCCACCCCTGAGCTGCAGAACTGCAAAACACGAGTGCCCCAATCACTTCCCAGTCTCCAGTAGATGGGGCTGTTATTCCTGCTTTGTCCTTATCCAGGCAGGAGGGCTGGACAGAGCAGACACCCGGGGAGCAAAGGTACAAAGCTGCTCCTGGCCTGGCATTTTGACTTTCTGTACCAGAATGGTGCCGTCTCACAGGGACTATAAGATACTTGAAAAAACCCCAAACAACAAAATCCCTACTATTTTTCTATAAGTGTCTGAATGTTAAACTTGTTGTCTCCATGCTCAGCTGCAAACCTTGATCTTGATTTTAATTTACCTAAGGGAGCAAGTGTGGGATGCTGCTGGCTGAGAGTGCTCCTCGTTGAAGAAAGTTCAAGTTGGGAACTTTCTAACTCATCTTTTCTGTTTGGTTTATTGCTTCCAGCGTTTTCTAGAATGACTTGTCTTCTCCCTAGTACTCCCAAAGCTCCCAGGTATATAATTCACTGCACCTGTTGGCTTTGTTTATATATGAAAAAATTAAGCAGCACATGCAGAGAGGGAATCAGCTGTGTGCCATTTCCCCCCATTTGTTATTTTGCTGCTAGAGGCTCTAATTTGAGTGAAAAAAAAAAAAAAGGCACCACCACTTCCCTCTCTGCAGCATCTTTTCTGAAGGCTCCTTTAAGCCACATTCCTGCTGCCAGCTGAGTGGGGTTTTATGAGCCCCAGGTGCTGAAGTGTCTCCTACCATTTTCTCACAAGGACTGGTGTGGGGCAGGAGTGAATGTGCTGTTGGCTTTTCTTCTTGGCTTTGTGAGGTAAACTCATTTTGTCTGTCTGCTGTAAGCAGCCAGTGGTTCTCCATCAGCTCTCTCAGAAGGGCTGAGAAGTGTAGCAACTAGTTTTTCTGATTTCAAGGGTTCAGCCCTTTGAAAAGTTTTGAGATAAAATTTAAGTCATAATTCTTTTTCCTAAGCATGTCTTGGATTTCTCCTTGACTCCTATGCTGCCCCTGCTTCTTGTTTTAAATTTTATTTTTGTTCTGTGAAACCTACGTGTTTGTGTTTATTGTTTCAAAATGAGAACTGGGATTCCTCAAACCCTACCTTGACTATAGAAGAAGGAGCTTCATAAAATGTCAAATCTGAGATTTGTGACTAAAAATATGCCAAGTTATCAACTCTGAATGGTGCCCCAGTGGGATGAGTGCTCTGTGAAGCCATTCTTTTGTGGCCTGTGCTGTACCTACTCCCCTAGGATCCGAGGGATGGAGCTTGCTCTGTTAAGGTAAGTGTCAAACTTCTGCATTTTTTTAAATTTCTGTCATTACAAGAATAGTGGATTGACCTTCCCTTCCAGTGTCCATTTGGTAGGCACTGCACTTGTGCTGCTAATTGCAACACAGGATGCTGAGGGGAGCAGTGAGTGCCTCCCATGGGGCACTGTAAGCCCGAGGGGAGCAGGGTGGGCATCAGGCACAGGGCAGCTGCCCCGTGGCTCTCCAAGGCTGGGCTGAGCTCAGCAGCTGCCACAGCTGCTCAGGCAATGTGGTGCTGGTGCTGCAGGGACCCCTGTGGCAAACGTGTGTTCTGCACATCTTCTTGGTTAGGTGGGATTTCAGAGTTGCTGTCTAGGATGCATCTGGGTGTTGTGGAGCCCCCAAAACTGCCCAGGGGCTGCCTTCTCACCTGTGGCTGGGTGGAGCAGTAGTCTCACAAATGGTTTAAACAGATGTTACTTTCAGAGGCTCTGCCTTGCCTTCTATGTTCTTTCCTCTGAATTCGAGGTCTGGTGATGGCAGGAAAGAGGAAACCTTTTATTTTAGGTGGAAATTTGTTTTTTCTCCTGGACTTTGGTTTGGAGGAGTACTGTGAGCAATGTATGTCTGGTTCATCCCCACCTATGGGATGGTTTGGGCTGCTGGGTGGATAACCAGTTCAAATACACTACTTGGCTTCAGTGGCACCACAGTGGTGTTGCATACTCAGTGCTGACTTGTCCTGTTCCAGCACAACTAGTTCAGCTCCTCAGAGCCAGCCAAAGGTCTTTAAAAGCTACTTACCCTCCATGTTACTGGCACAGGTGTTTGGGAGGACATAAAGTGCTGAAAGGGCATGTGTGTGACACAGGACTTTCCCTGGAGATGAGTTACAACACATTTACACCACTTCCACACAAGGGAATTGCTTTTGTCCTCAGGGCAGTTCTAAGGCAGGTGTTCCCTGCTGCTGGGGCACAACCCCATCCTATGTGGGTGTGAAGACAGAGGTGTGGAAAGTTGAGCTGAAGCTGCAGAGAGTTCCCCAGGCAGAGCTGCAGCTGCCTGTGAAGAAAACCTTGCCAGTGGCTCATTTGTTACATATGCAAATGCAGCATCAAAATGCTTCTGCAGCCTCTTCCTCCAAAAGCTGCTGGGCTTCTTGAGGAGCAGAAGCTGAGTTTGTCAGGGCCCTCTGCAAAAGCCCTGCAGCCCTGGCCTTGGAGCTGTTTCCATGCTGCAGCAGCTGCTGGTGGAGCTGGGGGGACCTGCAAGCCGCAGTGGTGCTGCTGTGGTGGCACTGAAGCTCTGTTGATGTTCAGGCAGGGTTTGTGCTGCTCTGTCCAAGCTGCTGTAGCAAAGTACTCTAGCTAATGAAGAAGGCATGATTTTTATTATGGTGGTGGCATTTTTTCTTCTCTTCCTGGTCTTGAACCCTCCAGGTACATTATTAAAATAAATCTGATAATAGCCTTCATATTCTGAAGATTCTGAACATCTGCCAAGGCACTGAATTATTTACTGCTGCTGCTGCTATCCAAAAAAACCCAGAAGTCTAATATGTGTGAAATGTTTCTTAATTAGAGGAAGGTTTGGATCTGGAGGCTTTTGTAGGAAAAGCCTTGGCTCTCCCAAACAACTCTGCTTCGAGGGAGGAAGAATGGAGGAAGGGGGAGGGCACAGCTGCTTGGGATGTTTCTGCAGCTGCTCTTCTCTGGAAAAATGAGTTAGTAATGCCATTAAAATAATGTTCCACCTCCTACTAACCTGATTTGTATGCTTGATCTCTGCGATGGTTTGTCTATTCTCAAGCAGTCCAGGTAACAGTGCTGTGCTGCTATGGTTGTTTTCATTTTATTTTCAACTGAGCTTGAAGTTATTTTTTCTCCCTCCCACATTGCCAGGAGAGGGATGACATTGGCAGCTTCTGCAAGCATTGCTCAGTTCCTAATGGAGAAGCTCTCCTGTTTTATATCCTGCAGCTGTTTCCTTGAAAAGCTTTTTCACTGCCTTGTGCAGCAGTGCTGGGCACAGTGTGCCCTTACCCCCACGCTGGCCCTAAGGCAGGTGCAGGGCTGTTGAATTTCTTACCCTCCTGATTTCCCAGCTCTGTGAGCTGGGCTAAAGGATGCTAAATCCCACTCTTATTGCCTTGGGTGTGAGCCTCCAGGGAGTACAGCTGAGGTCAGCACCGGGGATTCTTGTATCCCACTGTTGCTCTCCTGCCTGGGTCTGGTCCCCAGGAGGTGGAGAAGACTCTCAGTGGTGGTCCCTTTCTTCTCCTTGGCTTCTCTGCTACCTTCAGGTGACTTTTGTCCATTGGGTCTTTCCATGGGGGTTTGGTGCTGATGCACATGAAGCCTTTGCCTGCTGGGAAAAGGCATCTGTCTATCCATCCATCCATCCATTCATCCATCCCTGGGTGCCTGTCAGCTCTCCTCCCTCCACCTGCATGCTTGGAGCACCAGCTGCAAAGAAATCTCTGTGCTTCAGTGCTCTCTAGTTTTGCTGTCAATCATGAAGGAGAGGTGCAGAAAATAATATCAATTCTGAAACATTTTAAAAAGCCACTCATCTTGATCTCAGTGCCTGTGTGGATACAAGCACACACAGACTGTCTTCTGACATGTGGGAACTCAGTGACTTCTGCTTGCTGATGTCATGGAGGACGTGGGTGCTCCCTGAGTAGCACCATGTGGCACCAGTTTAAGATTTAGAGAGAATGCTCACAGATGGGTTTGGATGTTTGTAGATGTCTGAATGGAAGGGGACCCCAGGGAGTTGGGTGCTGTGACTGCAGCAGAGCCTCCCTGCATTAGCTCAATGCAGCATTGTGTTGGTGTAGTCCATGTAAAACACAAGGCTGAAATGTGATTCAGCATTGATGACTACAATGTGTGAGAAATGGGCCAGGACCTAGAAATCCTGGGGTTTCAGAGTCACTTTTTCCCCCAGGGGAAAAGTGAATCTGAGCATCTGGGAGTGCTAAAGCCTTGGCTGCAGATGAAGCCAGGCTGCCACCTGTCAAAGGACAAGCTGCTGCCTCAGGGCTCAGGCAAATGGCAAGAAAACCATGACAGAGAGGAAAAAAATCCCCACAGTTGTCAGGCTGCAGAGCTGATAACATTGCATGCAGCATGAATCAAAAGGGGGGAATCACTCTTTTAAAGTCTTTTGGCAAGCATTTTTGGTTGGTTTTTTTTTGTTGTTGTTGGTTTTTTGTTTTTTTTTTTTTTTTTTTTTTACCAGGACATTGCTACTTTGAAGAGATGTGGCTTAGAGAGGAGGAGGGCGTCAGGCTCCAAGTCCCTGTCTGATCTGCTTGGGTGGCAGCAAAAGCACTGATACATTGCTGCAGAGAGGGGTCTGAACATGCTGGGGTGCAGGAAGGTGGGAGGCCTGCTGGGATCGAGTCAAGGGCCCACAGGACATCACGTTGATTCTTAGTTCATCTTCCCCAGCACAGAAGCCACTCTGGTGCTCCTGACACTGTCAGAGGCTCTGCCTTGCTGGGCTTTGGCCAGTGCTGCTCTGTGAATGTCCACCTTGGAGTGGTGCAGCTATTTCTAGAAATGACCCGTTGCCTTTTCTGTATTTGAAAGCCAAACACAATCACCTGGTTTCTGAAGAAATTCTGAAATCTCCTTTTTTCTGTCTCTTGCTTGTATTTCCTGGGAGTTATTTTTTAAGGTTCTGGTCTCTTTTATGAGCCAAAGATATCAAGGAAAGAGCTAGGTCTCCACAAATAAGCACAACATAGTATTTCAGCTCCTAATTCCTGTGAGGAAACAGATACTCAAATGTTTTTCTTGGATTAGACCTTTAAAGTGGAATCCTTTTTGAATCTGCCTCATGTCTGACCTAACCAGACTCCTTTGCTCAGTTCCTTGAAGGTGGGCATTCCCAGATTGGCACTGGCAGAGCTCCTGCCCAGCCAGGCAGGAGCTCATGGGGCTCCTCCAGCTTGTGGGGCAGGCTAAACTGGTAAAGTCCCAGTCTCCATCATCAGGATTTTTCTCTGGGTGCCAGGAAGTGGTTTTTGGTTGTCTTCCTCACCTGGATTTGTCAGAGGAAGTTTCTCAGTGTAGGTCTCAGCAGGTGCTGGTGCCAGTGGCCCTTGTCCCTACAGTGGTTCTTGTGGTGTCTGGAGCCTGTCTGTAGGTGAGAGGTTTCTTTAGCTTGGATGTGCAGCTGACAACCCTCCTTAGCACCCTGAAAGAAACTAAAAATCCATCCCGAGAGCTCTGGTTTGTTAACTGGTATGAGGAGACCCTCCCCCCTGTCCATGATCAGAGAGAGATTCCAAAGAAGAAAAGAGGTGGATGACACACAAGACCTCTGCAGTTCACATTTTCAAGCAAAGTGTCAATTCTATTTCTGTGGAAGGTTCAGAACATGTGATAAATTGCTTTGTCATAGTGCAGGGTTAGCTACGGGATCAGAGGATGAAAGCTCAGGATGATCTTGACTGCTTGTTTGGAATAAATGAGGTTATCAGAAAAAAGAAGGCTGTCAGTAGTGGTGGCATCCAGTGCTTGTTTCCCTTTCTCTCCTTGGAAAGCTTCATATAATCTATGTGAAAACACAAGTTCAGGTGTTTCAGGGCTCCCTTTTGAAAAGAACTTACTGTCCTTCTGCAGCAAAAGGCTGTTTTTTCTGCTTTGGAGAAACCAAGGTGCCTTGCTACTGAATACAGAACTGGTGTATTCTTTGCATTCTTTCCTGGGTTCCTGAGCAAACCTGTTTAATGGTGTCTACTGGTTTCTGTTCATCCAGAGTACAGAAGGCAGCTTGTCTTGTATACAGCTGAGCACATTATGACAGAAAGGTCTGAATTATGTTTTCTACCCCAAGAGAAGAGAGTTGTTATCCCCTCCACAGCTCATGTTTAGCCACGTGTTTTGCAAAACTGTCCTTTTAAATTCTTTTTATTTTGCTGGGGTTCCTGTTCATCAGTAACACTGAGCAGATGCTCTGCCTGGCCATGCAAACTAAAAACTGATGTCCAGGAGAGCTCCCTGTTTAAAACCAAACCTCTGATGAGCAGAATAATAAAATAATTAAGCTTAGATATTTCCTTGTTTTTTTACCAACGCCTTTTGGATGTAGCATTTGAGCTAGTGGCAGTACAAGATGTGAAAAATTTGCAATGCAGAGGGCTCTTCCAGTCATCCATGAATGCAAGCTATAAGCTGTGTGAGATGTTCCTAGGAGGCTCCCAGTACTCACCACTGAGCTCTTCTCTTTTTTTTTCTTTCCCCCTGAAGTTAGACTGAGCCCTGGAGGAAGATTGAGATGGACATGGTCTTTCAACAAATGTTAGGGAGTTGGAAATCAATGCTCAGACAAGGGCTTTTTGCTGTCTCTAACAATAGAAAAATAGGGATGAAACCAAATAGCACTGAATATTCCAGTGAGTTTGTGGAGTTTAACCTTCGGTTGCATGTGAATAACTGGTAAATGGACTCTAAAAACTCTAAGAGACAAATAATCATTTCAGTCAGTATGAGGAGTAGAGGGGTTGGCATTTTCACACCTTTCAAAACTGTTGTGCTCTGACAGAGGAGCCCGTTGTGGATTGGAGTCAGGGAGGAGAGCTGCCACTGGTCTGCAGGAATTGTCAGGCTGATACTGTTGCCCTTTCCTCCTGAAGTCTCTGAGCTTGCAAAAGACATTGATCAATGGGTGAACCTAAGGTGTTCTAATTAGAGATAAACAAGCCTTGAAAGAGTAATTAGCTAATGAGCAGTTGTGTGCTCCAGAGATGACCAAGTGCTTTGAATGCTCCTTGTTACTGCAGGTCTGATTCAGGGACCTGATTCAGAGAGTAACCAAATCCCATAATAGTTACTCATCTGGCCTAAGTCTGCCTCTGCTGCTTTGGTTTTCAAAACCTGTCTGGAGTTCTTCATGGCTTTTTCATGTTTCTTGCTGCCTTTTTTGGTGTGCACACATGTATGCACACACACATTTCCAGCCTCTTTCTGTTTTCTAGCAGAGGTGAGTGAGATCTGAAGGCACATTCTCCCCTTTCCAACTCGTGTTTCAGTGTGAGCTGAGGAGTAAAAAGGAGGAGAGCCCTCTTCCTTGATATGCAACCATTCCTTCCCTAACCTACCAGAATCTGTAAGGCAGACAGGCTGTGCTGAAATCAGCCCACTGTGCTGTTTCTGTGACATCCTGCTGGGTTAGCAGGCTGGCAGCACCTTCCCCCAGCACTTTCTGACCAGTCTGGACACCTGCAAAGAAAGATGGGGCACCATCTTCTGGAAAAAAAAACTTCTCTTGTCTGACTTTTGTTCAGTTCAGTGACTGGGTATCTCTGCAAAGAGCTCACCACAGCCAGATTGCATCAGCAACTCTCATGGCAAAGAGGCAAAGCAAGACCTTATCTGTGAGATCCATCTGAGAGAAATGTCCTTCCAAGCTCAGGGAATAAATCTGAGGGGCAGCTTCTCATGTGGAGGCTCCCTGGGAGAATGACCAACCCTGACCACAGCAGTGTCCTGGGAACAGCCAAACTGACTTTGAGCTGTGCACCAGGAACAGCTATTTCTAGAAACAATCCATTGATTTCTTTGTACTTGAAAGGAAAGTGCAATGATTTGATTTCTGAAGAAATTCCGAAGCCTCCTTTTATTTGTTTCTTGCTTGCATCTCCTGGAAGTGCCTCTCCAGGGCTCTGGGCTCTGTTACACAGCACAGACATCAACAAATGACCTAGCTCTCTGTTTTTAAATAAGCACAGCACAATATTTAAGCTCATAATTTCTGTGAAAAAGCAGATGTCTAAAAATTTTTGTTGTAGTAGACCTGCAAGACTGAATCCTTTTCCCAGTCTGCCCCATATCTGACCTGACTCCTTTTCCCAGCTCCTGAAAGGTGGGCATTCCCAGGCTGAAGGTCAAATTCTCTGTGCTCTATCAAGACATAGAGGAGAAATAAGTTATTGAGTTTCTTGTCCTGAACAGCATTCCACAAGATTTATGGAATTTAGTAGAAAAATTTCAAAGTGAGGACTTTTTAAAATCCAAATATTCCAGTTTTAGCAGAACTATCTATGGTTATGGATTAAAAGAATTTTATTTTTATAGACATTTTAATGAAGAACAACATATCTGAATACCAGATCTAAGCTGGCCAGGATGGGTTTGTGTCAACAACAGGAAGAAACTGTAGGTGTAAAAGAGCAGGTCAACACAGAGAAGGTCTGTCACAGAGTCCTGGCATGTCCTGTAGATCAGGATAATACTGTTCTTGCTAAGAACTGTGCTTAAATTGCACCAGGAATTTCTAACTGGTTATAACCAGAAACTAGGGCAAGGCACTGTTAGTCTCTCAGTCATGCTGGGTGGTGTTGCCAGACTAGGAATCATACCCAGGGATTGAAATAATAGTGTGAGCTGCTGTCAACAAACTGTGAAAAGAGGAGCAGTGTGGGAACCTAGAGAAAGCAGTGGTGAGACTGAAGCAACAAGTGGAAGTTTGGAGGACGCAGACTGGAGTAAAGATATCACAAGGGACAAAATGCAGCTGACAAAATCCCCTCTGGTAGGAATCCTCTACTCCTAGTAGCAGCTGCCTTGTGGCTGAGCAGGGACACTCATTTATTTTAAGAACACTAAATTCTTCAGGCAGAGGAGCAACAAAACAACCCCACAACAAACCTCTGTTTAAATGACAGGTAAGCTCACACCACTTTTATTAATTAAAGAAGCCTCTGAAAGGACTGGCAAGCACTTGCTCCCCAGAGCAAGGTCACTGCTGTTAGTGACCCCTGGGCTGTGTCCTGTGTAAAGCAGTTCAGCAATGTCACGGCTGATTTTTGTTCTGACCTCGTCCCACTTCCCTTCTGACAAAAATCAGCACAGCCTTTGGGGTTACAACTCTGAAGTACCACTAAGTGTCTAAACAAATTTATATTAGAGAGTGTTGGATAGATACACACCACCACGAGTGGATGTCCAACATGCAGGAATCATTTCCTACCAAAAGTACCACAGTTCATGCAGGAATCATTTCCTACCAAAAGTACCACAGTTCATGCAGCACCTCCATTTTAATGTCAGACAGGAGAAACTTTACTGAGGCAGTCGAGCAGCACGTGGGTAGCATGGCAGCCCTCTCCCTCTTCCAGGAACGAGTCCTAGTGGGTGCCCCCACGGCCTGGGCTGCCCAGGGTAGGGTGCCCAAACACCCAGTGCCCGTGGCTGTGTCACAAACACTTGTGAGGGTGGGGTGAATGCTGCTCCTCTCCCACCTGCCACGGGGCTGCCATCCAGCACTTCTCCTCTGCCTGGTTTCCTGACAGGGCTGGTTCCATTTGGAGACTCTGTTTTCTTGTCTAGAGCAAAGATTATGAATTTTATTTTCTTGGGAGCAAACACTGCCTTTCATCCTCTCCCCAGTGGCTGCTGTTTCTTCTCTGTGCAATAACCAGTGTCTGAGGATTTGTGTTTGAGCATCTGAGGGAACAAACTAAGACTGTTTCACCCCCACTCAACAGCCAGTATGTGTCTCTGCTACCCAAGCCCTCTTGTCAGGTCCTTACAGATGCATTTATAAGACACAATAATCCTACCAGCCATGCTGGTACACTTCCAGGCATGGGGTGGCCATGGGTTATTGCTGATTTTAGTCTTTATTTTCAGTGCACTCAAAACACTGCCAGCACTACTTCCATGCAAATGAATGCCTTAGGTCTGCTTTGGAGAGAATCTGTATTAGGTTACTCTGAACCTTCCAGCTCATCACAACCCACCCAAATTCAAAGGGGTTGTGGTGGCACTGGTCTGCTTTTCTCACCTGTACCAAGATAAAATCAAAATGTTTCAAGTGATTTTTGCAAATGAGAGATGGAAGCTCTGGCAGTCAGGAAGTGGCTGGTTGAGATCGAGCCTGGAGGTTCCATTTGCTTTGAAAGTACCCAGATCCTGAGTGTTAATGCCTCCTCCTGGTTCTTTCTGCCCAGTTATGGACCCCCACAGCAGAGCTTACAGCGTGCATTTATTTAACCTAAGACCTAACCCAGTCCTGTGAAAAGTTTCTGCCTCATTCATGATGAATTTTCAAATGAAAAGCTCAACTCAGGAAGGAAAAGTCTGACTCAACTCATGAGCCCAGAAACAACACTGGAGTTTAAACGTTGTTCCCAGAAAAAATCGCTGGTTTCATGACCAGTGTGGTTAATAGTTGGGGTGTGAATCATGATTTTGGATTACAATTCCCACTGTAACAAGCCTGTGTGAGATATAATCCAGCCAAAAGCTGTGCCCTTCCTGGGTGTCCATTGGCAGGTGGACTTCTGTGAGAGGACAAAATCTGTGCTACTTATACTCATCCAATCCCCTGCTGAGGTGTATCCCTCCAGTTCCTCAATCCTACCCAGTCACTTCGGTGGCTAAATGAACCTTTTCAGAAGTGTTAGGGGGAGATTGTTTCATTTTTACCTTCTGCTTGTTTGGGGGGACTTTCAGTCTTCGTACTTGGTGTAAGTAAATCCTCCAGATCTTCCAGCACAGGGTTGGTACTGGCTTTGTTGTTTCTCTTGTTTTTCTCCTCTTCACGTTGCTGCATCAGTAAAAACCATTTGGTTTAGTTACAAACTGTAGCTGTAATCTGGGAAATGGTGACATGGTGTCGTGTTTGCCTGGCTAAAGGTGTCAGGGATAAATGCCAGAGGAAGAAGAAGAAGAGGAAGAAGGTATGGCAGCATAGGGATGGGCTGTAGGGCTGTCTTTGGCTTTACTTGCATACATCTAGTGCTGCAAAAGATTTTCTTCTGGATGGTAGAAGGAATCTGTACTTTTGGATAGTGCTGAGTCCTGCTTTGTGATCCCTTTAGCCCTGATCACAGCCAGGTTGTGCAGCATGGAATAGACCAAGTGTGCCAAAGTCTGAGTGTGCTGTAGCACTTGTTCAACTCTTACAGTACTCAAGGGTGCCCTTTGCACCAAGGCACTTAGTTTAAGCCATGTGCATGAGTGATTAACTCTGCATTTGAGCATTTAAATGTAATTTATGGAGTCCCATTTCTCAGCACTCACATCCTCATTTCTAATGTTGCAGCACTTGCTGCTTTATGTGATGTTTGGCTTAATGTGGAGCTGTTTCCTTGGCTTAGATCCTGTCCTGTGCCAGTAAAATGGCTGATATGAGTCCTTTGACAATATCACATCCTCTCCTGATGCAAGGCTTGACATTTTGGGCACATCTGTGTCATACAAAGCAACAACAGGACGAAGACCCTCTAGAAAAGGTCTGGAGGAAACTAATGTTGCCAGATCAGCACAAGCCCTGGTACCAGGACACCTTTGCTGTTTCTCATTAAGATTCATTCTCTGAGCAAAGCCTTGCTTTTGCAGGTATTCTCCTCCTGCCAGACCTGGCTCATGAGAGTTCAGGGATCCCTGTGTTATGGTGCTCTACGTGTGACAACTTCTCCCAGTTCTGGATATCATGAGGTCCAAACCCTGCCCTGCTAGTTCAAGTCATTGCATCTGTCTATATTTTGCTTTTCCCATGTGCACAGCAGAAACAGCCTCCTCTGTAAGGTGTTCTGAGAACCAGTGGTAAAAACCAAATGTTATTGCCATATTGTTTACTATGGCTCTTTACTCTTCAGCTTGTACAAGATCTGGCTGTGGTTCTCATGGGTTTATCATTGTTCCTGGGAAATCTCAGACACCAAAGCATTGCCTGAACTTCAAGGTAACTCACTTTTGTACATGGAAAGCACAGTTTATGGAAAAACCAGCTGTAGTTCTGATGTATGAGATAGCAGGCTATTGTGGGATGTGACCACTCTGTGCAGCTAGATATTAAATGTCATCAGAGGGGACTGAACAAACATAAAATACATCATCTTCTTGTGTCACCAGCAGGTTCAGAAGTGAAGAGGGATTTAAAACCATATGCTAGGCATCAAAACTGAGGTGGATGCTATTTCAAAGGTGGCTTTGCCTGATCAATACTTACCATTTGCATTTTCTTCTTCAGCTCTACATTGGCTCGCTGATACGCCTCAGACACAGCATTCAGGTAATAGATGGCAAGGCTGGAAAAGAAAGCATGTTGCTGTAGTGATAGGATCAGGGGAAAAGAGAAAGCTTCACAAGAAGGGAACATGTAATTTTTTTTCCTACCTTCTAATACCTAGTTTTCCCACCAGCTGTTTCCAAACTGCTTTTAGAGGCTCAAGGTTTAGGAAAAATTTGGGCTGCCTGTATGGTATGGTTAGCTGAGATGAGCTGAGCCCATTCAGTAGCTCAGTTCTGCTCAAACAGAAGATAAATGACCACCCTGCCCTTGTGCCTCCACCCTGGCTGGCCATGGGCTCCTTTTGCTTCCTTTGCACCAACCTTGAGATGGAACTGCCACCAGGTAACACAGGAACCTTAGGAAAAAACTAGGACATCAGGGAAATAGTAGTAGAACAGGGCCCTGACCCCTTCTCTGAGGAGCAGTGCTCAAGGAACAGTCCTCCTCCCCCTTTTCCAAGAGCAGCTGCATTCTCTGTCCCCAGACAGGGCCCTTGAGAGCGAGCAGAGATGGGAACAGAGAGCAAGCAGAAGCCAGATTGGAGCAGAGCCACCGGCTTTTGTTTTGATTCCATCTTCTCCAGAAAGGGCACGCTAAAGCCAGGGGAAAACTGAGCCAAGCTGGAGGGAACTGAAAGGCAAGTGGGGATGGGAGAGGGCATGCTGGCTCCCAGCCTCTGGAACATGGGGAGGCTGTGCTTTCAAACATGCCCAAGTGTCTGGGTTTGTCTTGCCACCTCACCAGCCAGTAATGTTTTGGTAGTAAAAAAAATGTTTCCTGCTTTTGTGGAGTGCTTTTAGTTTTCTAAATCATAACCATCATCCAAACCATTCCTAGGAAAAGTACTAGTCCTTCAGTTCACTGCTGTAGCTGTTTGGGATTTTTAAAAATAAAGTAGAAAATCCTCTTAGGAAAAAAAAAAACCAAAAAAAGGTAGGGAAAGAAAAAAGGTTTCCAGACAGTTCACAACCTGCATGTGTTTCTCCAGCCCAGGTTCAGCATCCTCAAACCAGACTCAAGGATTTCATCAACTGAGTGCCTGACCCTAAGCCCAGCAGGCACCATGTACTGGCATGTTGGTTCCCAAGTGGGAGATCAGGAAGCAGTGCTTAGGATTGCATTTCTTGAAGCTTTTTACAGGGGTCTGTCGAGAGGAATCATATTTGCCTCCTTTTGCCTATCACTAACCCAAAACTCAGTCTGGGTGATCTGGGCTCTCTGTCCTGCAAATCCCTTGGAAATTGTTTTTTTCTTTTTGTTCTTCTGTAAATATGTGATAGTTTCATTTCCTCTGTGTTATTAAGCTCATTGCCTAGAAAAGATTACTTTGTAATCAGGGCTGTGAATAAGAATGATGTTGATAACACACTGATGTTTTGTGTTTTGCTAATTCTTGTTTATCCTAAGTCGAGCAAGGATCTTTGTTTTTGTCTCATGCTCTCCCAGTGAGGAGGTAAACAAAAGAAACTGGGAGGGGACATAGCTGGGACAGGTGACCTGAACTGACCCAAGGGATATTCCACACTATAGAACATAAAGCCCAGTATATAAACAGGGGAGTTACCTGGAATGGGGCCAATCTGGTTTTGGGAAGGGGGGGGCTGGTATCTCTCAGTGGGTGGTGCGCAACAGTGTGTCACTTGTTCTTCCCTTTTTCTTATTATTATCATAATTACTATATTTTACTTTGATTTTGTTTATTAAACTATTCTTACCTCAACCTACAAGTTTTGGTTTGATTCTCCTCTCCATTCCACCAGGGTGGAGAATAGAGAGAGGACGCTTAGCAAGTAGGTGGGTAGTGCTTAATTTCCAGCTGGGCTTAAACCATGACACCCTGGCACTTCTCTTCTCTGATGTACAGCTTCCCCAGTTCTGGGCAGAGTGTGGGCCTCTGTCCTTTTCTAGCCTGCATAGAAATTTTAATTTTCCCCCTTTCTTGATGCAGTGAAATGCTTCTGTCTTCTGCCAGAAAGCTCTGCAGGCCACAGCTAGAAATCCTGCTCTCAGTCTGAGTGGAATTAGGTTATGTGCCTGTGGACACAGTATCTTTCATTCTTCTTCCTCTTTATTCCCTATTTCCCTAGTCCTTGGGCAGTTAGAAGCAGGACAGTAAGCTTGACACCCATGTCTGTGACTGAACCCCATAATTGTTTGGGACCAGGAGCTAAGAACTGAAATAAATAGAAGATGCATTTTGGATTGCATGTGAAAAAAAAAAAAAAAGAAAAGGGCTTATCATGGCTAGAGAAAATTACTTAATTCAGTCCATAGAAGTGAAAAACATTTTTTGAGAGGCTGCAATCAAAATGAGCAGACCATCCATTTGAGATCCACATGTTGCTCTTTGTAGAGGCTACTTTTATTTAGGCTGGATTGTAGGTTGCCTTGCCTGCTGCTTTGAGAGCTTCTGGCTCTCTGCTCATCAGGACTTAACAAAGATTTTGCATTTCCCTGGTTTCAATCTCTTGAAAAACTGGATGGGGATCAGCACAAGGACTAGATCCAGCTTGACCCTGTCTGCCTGTCAGCACCATAGCAGAAGGTGAAGATTTTCAGAGACAAGGCAGGAAACTGGGGACTTGACCAAAAAGGACTGAAAATTAAGGAACAACCTTGTTTGGCTGCTGTGATTGTATCTGGGGTTATCACAGGCAAGGTGAGGATGTAGATAACAAACAGTGCCTCTGCAAGACACGCAATGCTCTTGGGGCATGTGAGAGCTGCTACCAAGGGGCCGTAGGTCTGACTGGTCCAGGCACCATGGGGGCAGCCACTTCTTCAGGGCTGTGACCTTCTTGGGAGCTGAGAAATCAAATATGTGATCTATACAGGCCATACAAGCAGCGTATCTGGGTGGAAAATGAGGATGTTTTAGGTAATGTGGGCATCAGGTATCTCTCAGTTCTCATAGGGGAATCAGGGCAGAGACAGAACAGTGTCTCAAGGAGAGATGGGCTCTGATGGTAAAGCTGTGGTATGGGAATAGCCAGCATTGAGAAGGTGTGATAACAGGTGTCTCTTCAACAAATAAACTGGATTTGTGCTGTTACTTGTCCCAGCTGTCAGTGGCAAAAAGGGCAGGAGATTGTCACTGGAAAAGAAGCCCCATTATTTTCAAAGGTATTATTCTCTCCCATCAGCTTTTCCGAAGGTTGCATCAAAGCCTCAGAAACCTGGCCTGCAGCCCTTCTGTAAAAGGTGGCCCATTTGGGCTGTTCTGCAGTCTTCATTTTGTGTTTGCAATAGGATCTGCCAGTGCTGCTGTGAAGCCCACAGGAACAGAGTTTATAATTCAATAACATGCTTGGCCATGCTGGGGGTGTGGTGTGAGGCTTCTTGTCTCCTGCACATACCTGACCTGATCCGTACAAATGTAGGATCTGCCTGCACAAGTTACAGTGCCTGATCATCCTTTTTAGGTTAAAATGAGCCAGGAGTTTCAGGCAGGTAGAGCAGTGACATGTCATTTTCAGTTTAATTAGGATTTTTCTCAGGTTGTTTGTTTAAGAAATTTTGTCTGGAACTTGTAATTGATATAATTTGATGGCACTACCTTGAGTGTAGCTATTCAGAATGCAGCACCACAGTGCCCAAGGGCAGCTATACTGGCTCAGCCCAGAGGCTCATCTCTAGTGTGTGTGGATACCCCAGGAAGAGTCAGCACAGGAAGCTCTGTATGTAACAGGCTCCCCAGCTCTCTCCCCATCTCCCCTTGATTAGTCTGAAGTGTTCAGAACTGCCTACAGAATTTGGCCACAGCTCTCCTACTCATTTTGATAGCTGTGGAAAACCTCAAGAACAGTGCCAAATATATTTTCAAAAAAAAAAA